>JAYKKI010000008.1:36935000-37535000 GCA_039881145.1 Druceiella hillmani
AGACTATAAATAAATTTGGCATATTATATAATACATAATACACATTATTAATTTATGTCCACTTGATAATCAATTAAAATATTCCAGCCAATTCCGTTCCAAAAACACGAGTCTATTTTCTGTCGCAAGAACCCAAAGATTTTCAAATTTCTATATTTGTGTACTTAAATGGAACCAAAAAATATAAATATCGAAATTATAATATGTTTTTACATTTTAAAGTAAACATAATGAAAGTAGAACCAAAAACAATAAAATAAAAATCAACCTAATTGACAAGACAACTGAGACAAGGAAAGATTATGTTAATATTGATAAAACAATTATTATATACAACAAAAAGACCTTATCAAACTACATTCATGAATCACGAAAATGATTGCAGTCTAATAGATTTTAGTCACATGAAGTTCTGACAAGAAGTATATGGAACGAAAGAAACAAATGAGATTTTTAAAAATTGGGCTATACTATTTTCCAACGTAGATTTACGTTAGATTCGGTAAAAAATAGCATATTTTAAATATGTAAATAAGCATTTATGGAAATTATATGTGCCTGTAAATAAACACAATTCTACGAGTTGAAAAGAAAATTACTGATCGATGGTCATTTTATTCGATGTTTCGTTAGAACTGTTATTAAAACGATCGCGTACTTTAACAGGGGCTGTTGAAATTTATATCGACTCAGACAACGACAGAGGGCGGCTAATTAAAACATCAGTTTATCGGTCTTACAACCGACTCATTTATCTTTTAATGTTATTGACGTATGATTTTCACCGGATATACTTTACTCAATCTCACTGGCTTAAATTTCGTATTCAAATTTTATATTGTTTATATGCTTATTTTATATTTGATTTATTTTATTATATTTATTTTAAATTTTATATTGTTTATATACTTACGTTGACACGTAATGTGAAAAAAATTACTGAAAAATTTATTCATACTTTTCACGTTAATATTGTTAACTTTGTTCAAATATCTATTTATTCGGTTCAAAAATTGTAATTATATTTTGAATTTAAATCATTTTGTTTATTGTGTACAGATTTTCTTTTTTTTAATATATTCTATGACTTGAATATATTTGGCGTTAATTTTGTAGTAATTCATTTTTAACAATTAAATGAAACTACGTGATGTAGCATTATTTCTATTTTCTTTAAATTCTTTGCCACAACCTAGGTTTCATTGTATTACAACATCTTCAGTTGGACTATTAGCAAAGATATCCTATGATATTCTATGACATAAAAAACTTGAAATATTTCAAATCACTAGGTAAAGAGATAAATTCATAAGTAGGATGAAGCCGTATTTTTATTCAATATTAAATTAATTAATGTTACTTAGCAATTTTTTCATTAGCAATTTAATTTTCTATTTAGAAACTTGGATTAATTTAATAAAATTCCAACCTAATAAAAAAAAGAAAAAGCTACATGGAAAAAGCCACACAGAAGTATTGCCATGACAAGCTTATTAATTTGATTACTTATTTCTCAGAAAAAATAGTGAATCGTGGATAATATTATAGATTTTTTTATCACGTGTGATATAATTTATTGACGCACTTTCGTTTCGCCATTTATTAGACATTAAAATTATAACATTAAGTAAATAGTTTTTGGTATAATTAAATGATTTCCAGTAAAATAAAAAATACGCAGAAAAAATTCAATTTCGTTGATAGTCGATAACCTGAATACGTCAATAAGTAAAAGTTAAAAATTATTATATAATTCCTAATTAATTTCCTAATAACCCCTGAACATGTTTATGTTTGTACCATCGGTCGGTAATATACTATTTCTCCTTACACATTTCGCCATTATTCTTAATTAATTTCATTGAAAAAAACATTTGTCAGCATAAAATATAAGAATTTGAATATCACTTATGAAAAAATAAAGTCATTATGTAGCAAATTGTCGCCAATATATTCATTTCTTAATCGAACAAAACTAAAAACACGAATAAAAACAGCGAATTCGAAATAACCTAAAAACACGAATAAAAACAGCGGTGAGCAAATCCTACAAGCGACTGTAAAGTTATTTCAAATAAATGATTTAACTTCATTATTTTATCAATATAGTGTTTACATCAACTTAAATACCATTTCAGTGGTTGTAATAACTTTACAAAGGAACTGTTTGCAAACTGCCAGTGTCTTCATTGCGAGTGGCATGCCGCCTCTGATAAGAATCGCGGCGACACGGAAGTGCGTAATCCATTGCTAAAGGCGGATTTGAGGGTGGCCCCCCAGTTTGACTAAAGTTGGTACAGGTATCATCTGTTAACGCACAACCCTTCAGTATACACTGTAATAACATTTAAAATTAACAGATTTATATCATTAAATATGGACAAGTACGCGTTAAAAGCATTTACCGCAAAGTTTGGACACAATTTGATTCAATCTGATGTTAGGCGGGAAATTGAACAATTTATGGCTGATTCATACACCTGTTACGATAAAATCTTAAAAATGATGTATTTCAAAGTATTCAACTTTAAATATTCACGTACAATATAACGATCCGAAAGAAACTTTTATATCGTTATAAAAAATGTTTTATCTTTTAGTTTTGTAAAATAGTAGTAAAATAAATACTACTTCTCGACTTGGTATAAAACAAACAGTCGTGAAAGAGTGAAAAAATATGATGATTTAAGAAAAGATAATTTATAGTGGCAATACAATTTCTGCAAAAACCAAATCAAGAACTTTTTAAAATCTTAAAGAAATTTCATCGTAATAATTATCGTTGACTTTTAATTGGCATAAATAAGAAAATCTTCTTCGAAATGTCTATAAACTTTTTAAAAAAATGTCAGTAATTAATTAGTGCCCATTAAAAAAGCAAATAAAACAATTTCGGAACAAAAATTCACTTCTTAAATAAATTTTGAGTATATTAAATGAAATTCTAGTCTTCTTATAAATGAAATTGACATAGCAATTAATCTATGAGGCATTTTCAAAAGCTAACAATAAACAAACCTCCATTGTTTATTTTGCACTCTTTATTATGGTTGGTTTGATTGCTTGAATATTATAAGAAAATTACGTGCAATCACAGTTACGTACATTTTTTTCATCAAAGTTCTTTTCAAAATGTTTCAATATCATTTACCCATAATTTTTCCTGTTCTTCGATTGTTTGTTCAAAATATTGCCTTATTCGGCTCATAGTGCGCGTAAAGACCGCCGTGATGTAATAATGCAAATAAAGAAAATATTCACTTTTATTTCATACTAGCTGACCCTGCGAACTTCGTACCGCCTCAGAGTCAATAAATGTTTTAACTTATTAGCTGAATTAAATTCAGTTTTTTATCAGGTTAAAATTAATATTCAAAATAAATTAAGTTCAATAAATGTACAAATCAAAATGAAAACTATTTTAATTAAATTAAAATAACATTAAAATTATGACTTTCTAGTCATCACTTGGCATGCGATTCAACGCAGTTATGAACAACCGAACCAAAGTATGATGTTCATGAAGTTGTTGCTGCAAATCTTAAAGAACTTCTCTTTTTCTTCGATTCGATATTTTGACACCGATTAATTTTTGCTGTGCATCTTTAAGCGGTTGCAATAATCCAATTCGATTGTGAATTTGGCCTTGGATCTATAAAGTCGAAGGCGAAGTTATATTTATTAAATTATGATCACTCTAGCAGAAATTACCTGGAATATCAGATTGAATCCGCTTTATTCGATAATGTCTGCTCCAAATGAAGTCATTTGGAAACTTCCCTTCTATCTTAGAACGTTCGATACAAAATGTGATTCTGGTATTTCCGTACGAAGTAATGAATGCAATGACTCAGGTGGCAGAAGCAAGAATGGCAATTTAATGTTGCCACTAAGAGAGCACAATCCAGGCGTTTCTCCAGCGAACTAATTCAATGCACCGCAAGGGTCGCACACAATATCCATTAGGCCAATTCGAACGAAAGGATGCGAGCTGTAGTCAATTATGCAATAGTATTGAAATGCTACTCCATTATAATCAAGGCTTGAAGCATTTCTTCTTGCGCGTCGAAGATTATAACGTTGTTGATCTGTGCGATAAGCTCGACGATTTTTCGTTGCCAACTGAACTGTTTGTCTTGTTCTTGAGTCGGGCGATACTCACGCGGCGCACTTCTCGTGCAATATATTGTTCATCTGCAGTGGATTGATTAGCAATATTCCTAAGTCGAATTGCATTACGGTTTCGTTGCGAAAGATTAGACTCTCATCATTATAAGTCACACTTTAAAATTAATCACACAAAAATTAATCACTTAAATAACATATCAATGCCCGCACAATAACAAATATCTTAACTTCACAAAGTGAACATCTTCATAAAACTGAACTATTTGAAATAACTCTTCGCTAATGACTTTAAAAAAGATTATTTGAAGAGAATTAATTTAATCAAATTCAAATGAAATAACGGTCGAAGACTGTATAAGAATTATTAAAAACCAATTATCATTTTCTTTCGGGATTTTTTTTCAATGCGCGAGGAAACTTCTCGAAGCCGAGATAAAAAAAATATTCAATAAACATATAATAACCATATAAATTTTCAATGAAAAAAAATATCAATCAATCCGTTCTCGATATATCATCAACAACGCCGTTCATTCAAAATTCATTTCCTCATACAAAATGTATGGGAAAATGAATTTTCTTCATAAGTTTTTTTTTCGTAAATTTTTCCAATGTTTTAATACTTATTATCCTATTTCCGACGAAGACAAATCCAAAAACACAAAAATCAAAAAAATTTGTCCAGCCGTTCTTGAGTTATAAACGGTGAAACTAACACGACTTTGTTTTAGATATATAGATTAACACTGAAAATCACCATAAAGTCCATGGTACCGATGAGATCAAAAAGCGCTTCGTCTTTGTTTAATAAAGTTCCGTTTATATTAAAATAACCGTCAGTCGCTTTCCGTTCTTTTTTGCAGTGGACACTTCATAATAAATAAGCATTAAATAAAAAGAATATAATCTTACAAATAGTTTTTTAAAATAAGCGATACTGGGCTTTTTGCAGTTTAATTATAAGAATATAAATAAAATTATGGAAGGAACTTATATTTATAGTCAGATTATTGAGAATAGCATGGAAAATTGCTAGTCGGTAAATTAATATTAAATTGAATAAATAATTTCTACCAAAAATTTAAGTAAAAACGAAATTCTGCTTGTCAGGGTAAATCTCTTTGTAGATGTTGGAAAAATATTTTAATTAGCATTATTTACATATTTTTAAATATCACATTTTCACAGAATTCTGTTTAATCGCTGTCTAGGTTTTCCAAGCTGCCATGAAATATGTATAAATTGGTATTGATATTATAAGTTACACTACTGGTTTTCAAACGAAAAGTTAAATGGAAAATTATTTATAGAGAGCATTGCTCTTTACACAAGGGAATTTCAGATACTTTTCATTGTTGAAGAAAATATGCCATCAAAAAATTTACATCGATAAAACCACGCTTATTAAATTATATTTGGAACTATGTACATTCAATTGTACTAATTTGTGCGTTTATTAATTTTATGAGTAAAAGTAATTTATAGGAATATTAGTAAATACGGAAAATAATTTTACTTTTTTCGTCATATTCCCAAACCCTCAATAATCGTTTCGTCCCGACCTACCTTCAAATATCTCGTCAGCTGCACAGTTACCCAACAACTTAAGCACATATACACTGAAAACCGAAATTAATATTAGTTGTTTCGAATTCCCAAGTTTAATCACGAGTGCAAGCTTCTGCGTCTTCTTAGCGTCGACGCTAGAACCAAAATTTCATCACGTGGCCAATAAGATAGTGTCGAACTTGCTTATTTATAAAAGCGGTGGCAATGTAAAGTTTGGAAGCGCCGAAACCGCCTGCGGGTATTTTGCACTTGAAGATAGGGGGAAACTAGCATGCCTGCCTGAATGGAATATATCTTATATAGCATCCGTGGACAATCGATGGTTAAATATGTGAAGCGAAATAAACCTACTTATTTACACTGTGGAATTTATAGAGAAAGCTATTATAAAAGGGTATTATATATGAAGGGTATTAATACGTCTCAAGTTCTGCAGTGTGACAAATTGTTTTCATAACTTCTTTGAAAACTAAAAATGACTATGTAAAAAGAACGAGATAGGTGGTGTATATGATGAAAAGAGGCCATTATTAAAATACTTTGAATTATAATATAATATTGCAGTAGGAATTTACTGTCAAATTAAGTATAAAAATTGTACGAACTGTTTTGAATTTAGAGGATATCAAAAATGCAATACGTTCAGATTAATTGCAACGAGTGGATGGTTTTCATATTTTTAATTTAAGAAATGGTCATTTGGTTTAATAAGGTTAACGTAGTTAATTTTTCAAACATTCATATTACAATTTTTTTTTGTATTCTGCTTAGCACAGCAATCTGTTTTTCACATTTAGCTGTTATTGTTGGTGACTTCAGTCTGCGTATGTAATTTAGCTGTAAGTAGAATCCATCGATCTCTCTTACTTTGGGTTTAGAAATCTGCTATGAAGGGTTGGAATACTGTTCCCTCTTAGTCGTGAGTGTTTAAAACTGCCATCTCCTGATAGTTTAGTAGCGAGCACATTCACATGTTCAGATAGCTTGGTCTGGTATTTAAGACTTCTGGTGGCTATTTCCTGTTTCACAGTTGTTAGGTTCAAATCTCGGAGTATGTATTTGTTACTTATACAGTTTGGGATTTGGAACATATATCTCATTGTCTTGGTTTGAAATCTTTCCAAGATCTCGATGTTACTGTTAGATGCTGTACCCCACAGCTCGATCCCGTATGTCCACACTGGCTTTAATATTGTGTTGTAGACAGCCATTTCGCTTTCATTAGATTTTTTCCCGATGAGCCAGGACAAGCTTCGCAATTTTGCATCTAATTGTTTACATTTATTCCAGATGTGTTTTTGCCACGTCAATCTATCCAAGTGCATGCCGAGGTATTTAGCAGTATCTGAGTGCGGTATCTGTTGCCCGTTTAAAGTAATTGCTGGGCAATCTCCTTTACTGAGACTGAATGTTACGTGAACGGATTTACTGTTATTCGCTTTTATTCTCCATTCTGCAAGCCACGCTTCAACTTCAGTAAGGTGTTTTTGAAGAAATATAGATGCGGTTATTGCTTCAGAATGTACGGACAGTATAGCAGTATCATCTGCATAGGTGGCCATTACTGTGTCAACATTTTTAGGAATATCCGCAGTGTAGATCAGATACAATACGGGCCCGAGGATACAGCCCTGAGGGACACCCGAGTGGATTTCGTAGAGTTCTGACGTTTCAGTGTTGACTTTTACTTCAAAGCATTTTTTATCCTATATTTTACCTTTTTAGAAGTAGATAAAATGAGTACGGTAGATGCTTCTTTATTTTGTATAAGAGGCCCATGTGCCAGACTATCGAAGGCTTGACTAATATAAAGAAAAACAGCGGAGCAGTAGTCTTTGTTCTCTAAGGCTTCGTTAATTGTGTTTGTTTATCTATGAACTTGTTCGATTGTGCCATGTTTTTGCCTGAAGCCAAATTGATGGTCGGGAATTATTTCATTCAGTTTGGGTTGCGATCGACTCAGGATTATTATTTCGAAAAGTTTGCCGACCAGAGGGAGTAAGCTGATTGGCCTGTATGATTCAACTTCAGCTGCTTCTTTACCAGGTTTCAAGATCATTACGACCTGGGCAAGCTTCCATTGGCAGGGGAAATAACGGAGTCTTAGACATGTGTTGAGAAGTACTACCAGGTATATTAATCCCTTTTTTGGTAGGTTAGTTAAGAGAGTAGTATCTATTTGGTCATAACCGGGAGCTTTTCTGACCGGGAGATATTTAATTTGTCTATTAACTTCTCTGGGGCTCACTGGTTTTAATGGAAGACATAATTGACCTGGAAAGTTTAAGAAGTCTGTTATTTCTTTGTCTTTTTCCAGGTTGCTGCTCGATAAAGGCGTAAAGACGTCTTTGAGGTGTTCTGCAAAAGTTGTTGCCTTCTCGTGGTCCGATCTGGCCCAACAGTTATGTCTTCTTATAGGTGGCATGTGTTCTTTCGGTCGCTTGAGATTCTTAGTAGCACGCCAAAGCGAGTAATTACTATCCTGGTAAGGCGTGAGGGGGGCTAAATAATTTTGAAAGTTTAAGTTTTCATACTCATTAATCATTTTCTTGAGTTCCTCAGTCGCTCTATTCAGGATTGTTTTATCTGAGGGATACCTAGATCTATGCCATTCTTTCCTTAATCTGCGTCTTTCCAATACTTTCTTCATTATGTTCTTCGGATATTATTTGTTTGTCATTTTATTTATGTTGCTTGTGGAGGTTGATGCTTTGGCTACTAGGTGGATTATGGAGTTGAATTTTTCTATACTTTTTTCTATGTCTTCTTCTGTTTTTAATTTGACATTGAGGTCAATGTTGGAGGAAACAATTTCTTTGAATGTGTCCCAATTTGTTTTTTATTATTGTAAATTCCGGTAGGTGTTTTCGAGTAAATAGCTACTTTGCTCAAAGTAAGGATGACTGGAGAGTGATCTAACGATAGATCGTCGCACTTCTCAATATTTGTATAATTTCGACCGATGTTTTTTGTTATATAAAAATCTAGTAAATCAGGTGTTTTATGGAAATCCGAAGGCCAATAGGTTGGCTCTCCATGCGAAATACATTCTAAATTAAGATCTGTTGTAGCTTTATAGAGTTGTCTACCCTTTGGATTGATCAGTCTTGAGCCCCAGAACATACGCTTGGAGTTCCAATCCCCTCCACAGATAAATGTTGGACCAAGCTCTTCGAAGAATTGCTTAGATTCATCAGCAGTAATTGAGTGTCTTGGTGGACAGTACACAGCGGCTAAGGTTGTCTACGAGTTTTTAAGGATGACTTTTATTATGCTTGCTTGTATCTTATCGGTTTTGTAAGGGTTTGAGAGTATAATGTTTAATGTTGTTATTTAGTATAACTGCCATATTCCAATGAAATTAAAGAAGTTATTTTTTCTCGACTCAATATTTAACATGAAAATTTAATTGCAGTAACTTGATCTTTCAACAAAATTAACTTACTTGAGTGCGTAAATTGTTTTCTACATAACAAAGTCAATCATTATTATTTTATGAACATCCGATTGTAATACAAGAATGTATATTTTCCTTTTTATATCAGGTGACTTTCAAGTCTTATTTTACAGATTTTAGTAAGTAAAATTTAATTAATTAATTAAACAGATGAAAACCTTTTTAGTATTATAAAAATTTTATTCCTTGTTACAAGTAATTTTGTTATTAAACAGACCAAGTATTCAAATTAATGCACGTTATAATTCAGTGCAGTGCAGTTTATTACTATTATTATTACTATTATTGATAGTTCTATATTATTACTATTATTGATAGTTCTATCTTTAATTATTTTGTTAAAATAATACAATAAAATAATAAATATAATATTACATCACGTAGTTATGAATAGAAATTAAGTTAATAAATTAAAAAAAAGTGAAGGCCTCATGTATTCAATAATAAGTAATATGGTTTAGACAGCACTCTTAGTTACACCAAAAGCATACAATACACACTTTTCTCTCCATAACGACATATTCCAGAGCTTTAGACATTAAATTACTCCTTAGTAGCTGACAATTTAAATTTAAAATAACGAGCTGCATTTCCAGGTCATGAATAGAATTCGTTAAGTTTTTATACTCGGCGTTTAAGCACTTTCCAATATATTCTCGCCGACAAAACGTCTTGCGTTTAAATTGAACTAAATATTATGGCCGGCTGTGCGACCGCCAGAAGTTATTGCGAACCTTCTTTGACTGGAAAATTGGGTAGGTAGATTGCAGTGCAATGACCTGCTTAGAAAAGTGTAGGATTTAACTGTGCGAGTACTTTATGCATGTTGCTAAAAGTAAAATTGTAAGAAAGAAAAATTGCATGTAGTTTTTGGGAGTCAATTAAAATTTTCTATGTACCTGTTAATGTAATTTTGGTATCACATTCGGGAAGAATAACAATCTTGAGTTCATATGAACGAAAGATTATGAAGGATATAAATTTAAAATTATTGAAATGACTATTACTTTACCATTTTAAAACAATAAATAAATTAATATTTTTATATATATTGATATATTTGTGACCAAAAATGGGTTCAAACAATTTAACCAATGTTTTGACATTAAATTACAAGTCTTTATAAGAACTAAAACTTTGTCGATATTTGAACAATTTGAAAGACTCGTTAACAAAAAAGATTGTCACATTCTATTACATTTTCAATTTATTTTAACATTGCTTTCTATTTTGGAAAAAAATTTCAAAGTTTGGATTTAGTCCCCTCACAGACTTGAAGATGAGGGTGAATCATCATTAAAGAATGGGAGATAGACGTGTGTACGTGCGTGTGTGCGTTTGTGTGTGTGTATGCAAGCATGCGTGCGTGCGCGCTCCTGTTTCGTGTGAACAGTGCGCATGCGTGTGTGTTTGTAAAGAGCAGATTTATGTGTACGTGCGCTTGCGCATTATTGAGTGCGCGCGTGCGAGCGTGCGTGTTTGCGTGTGTGTGTGTGTGTGTGTGCGTGATGGCATGTGTGTGAATGTGTGTTTAGTTTTGCACGCGTCCATATGTGTGGCTGTGTGTGTGAGTGTGAGAAATGAAACAAAAAAATTAAAACTTTTAAGACTCTCATTTTCACCATAGCGAGTAAAACTTAAAATACCATGGCTGATATTCTTGACTCTCTATTGAACTTTCTAAATCAGCGCTCAATTTTAATCTACTTTATATTTTAACAATGTTTAGAATATTATAATACATTGTTTAAAATATTCGGTAGATTTTTCTGCGCAAATAATATGTCAATATTTTTTTCAGTTTTATAGCTTTTCAAAAGTGTTAATATCGGTAAATAAATATCACTAACTAGTTTAATAAAATCGTATAGAGTTTTACGTAACCACTTATATATAAACATGAAAACCATATAATGTATAAATTATTCGACGACGAAAAAATAAGTAAGGAGCATTTGCTTTAAACTTGGAAGATAAGGGGCAAAATGGATTTTTCTCATAATTTTGGCCATAAGTATAAAACTACGTGGCTTAACATTACAATAGAAACTGTTTTGAAACTTATAAAGGTAGTTTTATCGCATAATTTCCCCAGATATCATTGCCTCACTTTCAAAATTTAAATCCCGAATTTGAACCTCGTTTTAAATAAAAATAAAAATATTTTGAGAATGTTTCTGTATAATTGGTATATATATATACACACATATATATATACACACATATATATATATATATATATATATATATATATATATATATATATATATATAAGAAGAGACAGTTCTGTAAGATTGAGGTATTTCAAGTTGATAAAAATAACAGTCAATTAAATTAGAAAATTACATTTGGCACCGTGCTGACGTAAATATGTAGTAAAGTACCAATTGAAGAAGTACAACATTGTGCATACTTATAAAAAAAAATTTATTAATTATTCGCCACGTTTTGTAATTTTTTAATATCATATAATAAAAAAAAACGGATATAGATTAATCTCTTATGGCTTTATACTTTACAGTTTTCATATCTATACACCTGTAACATTATTTGTCTGTTATTTTATAACCTATGGATTTTTTTATTATAATTACATTTACAAATGCTATTATTTTTTAAAACTTGTGTTAATTATAAAACAATCAGTTTCGTCTTCTTGAACTAATTGTATATTTTGGGAAATTCAGTGCATCAGCTCACCAACTGCAAGTCAATTTTTACTATTTCTGTATAAAAATTGTTTAAATAAAACATTTCGCTGCTGTATGCTGACACATTTTTATTTTCATATTTTAACTGCAAAAGATTGATACTTAGATTCAATTTACAACTCGCGTGCCTTATAATTTAGAAAAAGGAGCCGATGACGGTTGATTTATTTAAGCATATGAGAGCACAGATTCATGCTTATACAATCGTGTGAAAAAGATAAACAAACGTCAAATTTAAGCTCTTTAGTAGTAGATTCCATAATGAATAAATTTAAATGTAAATGTGAGCAACACGATTAGCATATTGCCAATGTGTTTGGAGCCATTGAAACTACTGCCAGATGAAAATAGGCTTGAAAGTTGTTAAACGCAAAAAGGTATATATATATATATATATATATATATATATATATATATATATATATATATGTTACCTAAAATTAAGGTTTCACTATCGAAACTATTTTTATTATTATCATTATCACTAAGAACGCTAATAAATATTGTCTGCAGAAACGATATCGCATTATTCAAAAGATCTAGGTTTTTTTAATCAGTAATATCCAGATAAAAAGTATCCGATATGTTGTTTTCATCTTAAATTTTATCAAAATCTGTCAAGTAGATTTCGTGTGATTGACGAATTTAACATACATATAGAGAGACAGACAGAAAAACATTCTAAAAACAGGCTTTTTAATTCTAAAATCACTCCTTTAAAAATATTTTCCATGCACAGAATTCACTATGCTACAATTTTATAATATGTAAAAAATTATACAATAATTATAATATGTAAAATAAATATATCTCATTCGAATAAATTGCCTGTTTATCCAGTGTGAAGTCAAATTCAATTTCTTCAAAACTCAACTTGAAGCCCTCTCAAATTATTATACAGGCTGGTTCTGTATGCTCTTTCCAAGCAGGATGGTTATAAGGATCATATAGGACCTTGCGAATGCCCAGTGTTACGGTGCTCCTGAAGAAAAATGTTGGTACATATATCACGTTGCTTAAATGATTAATAATTTCAACGTTAGAGTGAAAACTGATTGAAACCGAGAACCTCTGTTAGCATTCTAAGTTTCAATTGTCAGATTTTTTATTACGTTTAGAAACACAGTAATTGTATGCTCAAAATGAATGTAAAATTTATATTGAGCAATTAATTACTTCCTGGAAAACATATCAGAAATAGTTGATGGAAAAAGAAACGTAAAATTCAGTAGTAGATAAATATTCTGCGATAAAATTTGAAAAAATCAGAAGTTATTTTTGTATCTCTTTCACGTAAATAAAATTTCATATTCATTAATCTCTGAATAATGGCGATGAAAAATACTTTAAGTGTTATAAAATCACAAATAACTATATATCACAAATATCTCCGGATGTCATGTGCTAATATTTTTGAACGTTACCTTTTAATGACATATAAAATTAAATGTATGTTCAACCTATTTTTGGTAATAGGTTTTCAGTGTCTATATGTGTCTAACGTATTGATCCAGTACTTTTTAATCATTATAAAATAGTCTCTCCTATTGCAAATAGGTCACAGTCACAGTTTTCCCCGTCGTCACGCTCACTCAATTGATTCGTGAATAAAATATGAAGCAAAACGCAATGCGGGTGTGTCTGTACTTAGTTTCCAATTAAAGTTAAGGGATTCGTTTCTCCGAATATTATCTACACTAAATGACATTTTGATAAGGTTCGAACCGTTCGGCGTTGAAATTAATGTTTTTACTTTTACCATAAAAGTTTATAATTAGATATATTTATTTTCTATCGTCTGTGCTCTCTTCAATTAAGTGCTAATAAACGCTTTTGAGTTGAAGCAATTGACATACATCACTGTAATAATTTCTTTTTACCGAAAAGCGTGAAACTTTATGCTTATTTACTATCAATATTTAATATTACAACGTATTCATAAATGTTTGTATTAAATCTTCACATTAAGTTTTTCGAGGGAACACGACATAACTTTTAAATTCATAATTTATAAACAAGGTTGGGATGGTATCAGATCACAAATGAATCTCGGTGCCTTAACCAAACATTCACATGAACGAAACAGTTTTTTCATATTTTATTTTTTTTCAAGTAGGACTATTAAACTCTCTTTTGACACGTCACGGTATAACTTCTAATCATTGTGAATAAACTTCCTTATTGTCCATACGTATATCTGTAAATAATCACCCATCTTAAAGAGAATTAGAGTGGACATTTTACACTATACTGTAAACTATAATGACATCCACATATCTTTATTTTCAATATAATTTATGATGCTATAATAATAATCCTTAGAAATTAGCACGTGTTTAATACGCGTTTTAAATTTTCCAATGGGAAGAGTTATTATATCCTCAGGTATTTTGTTAAAAAAACGGATACCTTACCCAGGAAAGACTTGTTACTAATTTTTAATCTAAATTTAGGATTACGAATATAATTTTTTTTGACAAAGTAATTTAAATTCTTTTAACATACAATAGGTTTTCATAGATGTATAACAAAGGCAAAATCTTCCTCAGAACATGATATTTGCCTCTTTTATTTTTAGCAGCTTTGCAGCTTTGTGTTTAGTAAGTGCGTCCTGGTTACTGAATGCAATCGTGGTATCTACTACTAGTGATTCTATTTATGTGTAGTCTTAATGAGATAAAATCCAGCACCCTACGTAGATCTTCCTCAGGTAAACCAAACTGTAATTTATATAAGATTCTATGTTTATTAAAATGAGGGAAAAGTTCATTTAACATGAGCTTTTTCAATAATTACTGAGAACAGGCAACCCGAGATTGGACGATAATTCGCTCGCAGAACCGGCCTTCAAAAGAGAAACAATTTTACTGTCTTTAATAAAATCGGGAAACTTACCTTTGCCAGTACATATATTAAATAAAAGTACTAGCAAATTTTTAAGGTAACAAGCCCAATGGCTTTAACTGATATCCCATAAATATTTAGAACTTCTCACATTTGGCGATTTAAACGTTTTTATAATATCTTTATATGCCACACGATTAAAATTTTATTTAGGCATATTCAGTTTAATCTTCTGCTTTAAGAGTCTGTCAGCATCAAAAAGATCAGATCCTTTATAGCCTTTGTAGTTCTTAGCGAGACCCTTTGAAGTTTGAAAGAAAATATACGAGAAAACGTTTTCGAACTCAGTGGCTACCAATTTTTGATCTGAAACTATCACGTTATTTATTTTCAATCTCAATATTTTTCATCTTGCTAGTTTCAGAATGGATCGTTTTTCATGTGATTTTAGATTTGACATGAAACAATTTAATTGTGTTACTTATGAGTATAGGTTTTACTTGTAAACATATTTGCATAAATATCTTTGTATACCTTTTAACATAATTTGTCGCTGGCAAATTATCATGGCCCAGACACTCAAACGTATATTATTTTATTTGATGATTTTCTTTTCTGTATGTACTCTATTGAATTCACAAAAAAGAGTCATACATGATACTTGGGTATCATAAATCAACTTTGAAAAAGCTTTAAGTTTTAATTTCAATATTGGAATTAAATTTGCTTAAGCTGTATTTATTCAAAGCTCTGCACACAAAGGAGCGCTTTAATTGTTTGTTCCCATTAGAGGAAAGTTTAATAAGAAGAAATTGATGGTCAGATCTAATACCACATAATACTATTTTACTTTTCGTTTTACAATTTGCCATTACATTGTCTAAACAAGTTGTGGATATGGGAGTAACTCAGGTTGGTTCATTAAACACATAAACCAGATTGAATGACAAAAACAGGTCAATGAACCTGTGTTTCTCAACAAAATCTAATAAAATATCAATATTAAAATCACCACATACCATGACATGAATTCATTTTAGTTCACTTACGGCATATTCTAGCTATAGTGTATATATATATATATATATATATATATATATATATATATATATATATATATATATATATATATAGTATATATGATACATAAAGTTGAATGCTTGTGGCCTGTATACACACAACGTAATATATTCATCCATTTTCAGACAGGCAATCTCACACACACATTCAATAAAAGATTGCGTGATACCTTTATTTTCTTTAAACTTTAGTTTATAGTGATGAAATACTAATGACACCTCCCAGATAGCTATAGTTTTTGAGAAAAAACATTCTTCTACCTTCCCTCTCTTATTCCTTAATTTATAGATAATAATCATGTAAAAAGAATGACAAAACTTTTTACTGCAATTCATAATAATTACCATCCTCGGTATGTTAGTTCTACTTGCCGTTGACGGGTTTCATATAATTAAGATTTAATGAAAATATATTGAACATTTTTTTGGGGAATTTATATTCGAAATATGGCTTTAATTGAAGAAAGGCAGCAAAGTGTTTTATTTTTTTGGAAAAATAAGCAAAGTATTTACTTCGTCAAGTGTACTACTCAGTCAAACAAATATTTTAATAATTTGAACATATGTTTTTATTATTTTTACCATCAAAAAGGTCTCATTAGTTACATATACCTAAATGATTTGAACATTAAAATATACATAATCTTTCTAAACATGAATAAGTTTCGATTACTTAATAATGCTCTCAATATAACGGAAAATTAACCACTAAATTGTTTTATAACTGGAGTCATTCGGATAAGCGCTAAAGACTACTGTGCTTACCATAATTTATATATAGAAGCCAGCAAAAACTTGTATACATTTCGTGAGTTTAATAATAAAGAAATCTATTGGCAAAATTTAAGACCTGTGGGCAAATAATGGCTGAATATCAAGCAAAATAACATATTGTTTTTTAAGTTATTCCCGTTAAATTTTATATGAATCCTCGTAGGCAATACACCGAAATAAAAATGTTTCAAATACTTTGTTAAATTTTTTCTTTAGGTTCCAATATCAAGTTTGTTTCAAAATAATATCTTTATTCACTGATAATATAAATCAAAATATAGTATAGTTTTAGAGTTGATTTTTGTTTGTGACTTAATTAAATTTAAGTCATTTATTTTTTTCAACAGACGGACTTAAACTACTACATTCTAAATAAATTTGTATTTTAATACATTTTTTTCACATACAGCTTTCTCACTAAAGTAAGACTGACAGTAATATGTGCAAGTATATATAAAAACCCCATATGTATACAAATAATAGTATTGACATGCGGAATGAGTGAAAAATTGTCCGCCAGAACAGGTATGGCTAGCAATAATCTAGTCTCACCAGTGAGGTCGGATTTGAGTCTGAAACTGATTTGAGTCTGGATTTGAGTCTGAAACTCGAGTACATCGAAACACAGAGAATAAATAACTTAAAGTATAGGCTTACAACATAAGTTTAAAAAAGCAAATACGCCATAGTCGAGTGTCTTTAAGCTCATTAATTTTACATTGCATTAAAACGAAATGGAAGATAATTTCATCTAAACCGGATATTAGCTATCATTGCCATGAAGTAATAATTTTTAACATAGAAGTATGTCTGGTACAATGTTTAATCTAATGAAGTAAATTTTTTTGACAAGATTTTTAGCGAACATATTTCTTCCACTACCCTTTCAAACTATATACAGGTAATTCATGGACTGAATCCACAAATTGCACGGAAATGTCTCGTTCCATTTTTGAATTATAACACAGGTTAATTTTTAAATGTATTGATGGGCCTAAGATTTCAGAAAGTTAAGGTTTCGGAGTTTATTTCAAGGAGAGTGAGTATTTCTCGAAGTTTTTCTTCATTTATCTATTAATGAAGAAATTATCACAAGAATGCAACTTAATTTTTGCGTTTTGTACAATACTTGGCACTTTACTTTAAATGTTCCAACTGATTTCGTTATAAAAACATAAGTCAATTTTCTACCCCAAGAGCCCAAAAATTATATAAACTGTATATAGATTTGTTTACTTAAGTGGAACCAAAAATATATAAAGGTTGAAATCACAACCCGGTTTTACATTTTAAAGAAAACCTCAAGAAAAAAAATCGACGTAATTGACATGTATGTTCCAAGATAATCTTATGAAAATATTAATAAAACAGTTATTATAAAGGTCTCACCAAACTATATTCATAAATCACATGAAATATAAACGCGATCTTATTAATTTGTAGTCACAGGAAGCACCCACATTAAATGTATAGAAAGAAAGAAAACAGTGAGATTTGGAAAACCTGGGCGGTACTGTATTCCATCGTAGCTATTTACGTTAGCTTCGGTGAAAAATAGTACACTTCAAATACGAGTATATGCGTAAGCCATTTTACGAGTAAAAAAGTAAGTTACAGATCGATGGTCATTTTATTCGATGCTACGTTGGAACTGTAATTATTATGATAGCGTGTTTTAAAAGGGGATGTTTAAATTTATATCTACTCAGATAACGACAGCCGGCGGTTAGTTAAACATCAGTTTATCGGTGTCGTAATCGACTCCATTATCTTTTAATCTAATTGACAAATGCTTTTCACCAGTTAAATTTTACTCTACGTCGCTGGATTTATTTTCGTATTTCAAGTTTATGTTGTTTTCGATTCAAAAATATACCTATGTTAAAAAATTATGCAAAAAAATATCAATAAAATTATTTATACATTTCGTATTATTGTTTGACAATGTGCTATTTCGGTTCAAGAATTTTAATTTTATATTTGAATTTAAAATCTTATTGATTATTGGCTACAGATTTTCTTTCCTTTTCTGTTAATGTTTTCCATGGCGTGAAAAACTTAAAATATTTACAACTATTAAAAAGAAAAATTCAAAAGTAGGCTTAACCTATATCTTTATTAAACATTAAACTGCTTAACGTTATTTCGCAATTTTTCCATAAGAAATATAATTCTTAATTAAGAAGCTGGGATTAATTTGTTTAAATTAATGTTAATAAAACTTTCGCCTATTGAGAAAAAGAAAAAGCTATACGGGAAAACACTGAGAAAATATTGCTATACCAACCAGTAACTAATTACTTATTATAATTTCGCAGTCAGAAATTTATGTTAACAAATTACATAAAATTGTTAATGGTCGATCCATCATATATAACAAATGATCTGAAATATAATAAAATGACATTCTTTTTATTCACCTTCACTTATTAAGGCGATGTATAAACCTAAAATTAATAAATAACAATTATTATATTCAGTAAGAAAAATGTAAATAATATCCTGTAAAATAAAAAGTATATGGAAAAAATGCAGTTTCGTTGACAGCATATAATTTGAATCCACTAATCTCTCAGAGTTAAATACTTTTATATAATTCCTAATTAACTTCCTAATAACTCCTGAATATATTTATCTCCTGATTATTATATATTATGCCATTGTCCTTAATTTACTTCAGTGGAAACAATGTTTTTCGGCATAAAATATATGAATTTGAATGGTACTTTAAAGAAAAAAAGATATGCAATGAATTTTCGCAAAATGTAACCATTTCAACCATCTAATCGAACAAATAATCCAATAACACGAACACGAAAAGTCGTGAAGAAATCCGACAACAGATCATAAAGTTAATTCAAATAAATTAGTTAACTTCATTACCTTGACTGCTATCAATAAGATGTTTACATCAACTTAAATACCATTTCAGTGACTGTGATAAATTTACCCAGGAACTGTTTGCAAACTGTCAGTGTCTTCATTGGTAGTAGCACCGGCCCCTGATTAGAATCGCGGCAACACGGAAGTGCGCAATCCATTACCAAGGACGGATCCGATAGCGGACCCTCCGATTCGACTGAAGTTAGTATTGATACCAACTGTTAACGCAACCCTTCAGCATTCACTACGATAACATTCAAAGCAGCCACCAGACTTATATCGTTAAATATGGACAAGTAGGCGCCAAGAGCATTTTCCGCAAACTTTGTGCACAACTTATTCAGAGTGATGTTATATGCAAAATTGAGCAAGTAATGACTGATTACTGCAGCTGTTAAGGTGAAAGCTTTAAAATGATGTATTTCAACATGTCCCATCGCAAACATCCACATCCAATAAAACGATTTTATTTTGTATGATAACAGTGAATTGATATTAGCCTTTGAAAAAATTGAGCAAAAACATTCGTAAAGGGTGAAAAAATAGGACGTCTGAAGAAGTGAAAATTCATGGTGGCGAAAAAAATTCTGAAAACATTTTATTTAAGTACTTTCTAGAACCTTAAAAAAATGTTAACGCAATAATTATCATTGAATTAGCCTAAATAAGAAAATCAGGGAAAAAGTCTATAAATTATTGAAACAAAATAATTAGGTAATTGAGAGTAATTAACTAACACACATTAAAAAAATTAATAAACACGATTTCATTACGAAAAGTAAAATATATAAATTTCAAATAAATTTTGAGTACATTAAAAGAAATTTTAGTATCCTTATAAATCAATCTGACATAGTAATTAATTTCTGGAAAATATTAAAAACTAACAATAAACAAACCAACATTGTTTATTATGCGTAGTTTATTATGAGTCGCTCGGATGCTTGAATATTATAACAAAACTATGCGCACACAATAGAAGTTATATTTTTTATATCAGGACTCTTCTCGAAATTTATAAACAACATTTGCCCATAATTTTTGAGGATGAATATATTTAACATGTCAATGATTCCTATTTTTTCATTATTTATAACATAAAATATAAAATATTATCGTAATGACAGCAATTTTAATTTCAAAAATACCAATGTTAAAATACTTTGATTTATAAAACAATATAGCAGTAGAAATTTATTATCAAATCAAGTATGAAAATTGTATTAACTGGATAACATTTAGAAAACTTCATAAGTAGAATGTTTGGAGTCATTACTTTCAATGGTAGGATTCCATATTTTTTATTTAAAAAATAGTCAATTCGTTTAACCAAACTAATTCAGTTTATAGTTCAAACATTTATATTACTATGAAATAAAACCAGTTATTTTTTTACGACTGACTAAATAGCATTACAATATAAATACAGTAAATTGATATTACCATAAATTAAATTTTTTAAGTGCGTTAAAACTTTTTCTATAACAAGATCAATCTTTATTATACGAGTACATACATTTATTTTTTAATTCAAATAACTTTCAAATCTAATTACTTCAAATTTAATTATGGAAAATTTTGTCTAGTAAATTATCGTTTATCATAGATATCATCTAGAACATCTCTAGTTTTCCCATCAGCTTCGTCGCCCAGATACTAAAACGTATATTATTTTGTTTGGTGATTTTTTTTCTGTATATACTCTATTGAATTTACAAAAAAAGAGTCATACATGATATTTGGGTCTCATGAATCAATATTGAAAAGGCTTAGTTTAATTTGAATATTGGAATTAAATTATCTATGCTGTATTTATTCAAAGATCTGAACACAGAGGTCCGTTTTAATCGTTTGTTCCCTTTAGAGGAAAGTTTAATAAGAAGACATTGATAGTCAGATCTAATACCCCATAATACTATTTTACTTGTAGTTTTACAATTTGCCCTTACATTGTCTAAACAAGTTGTAGATTTGGGAGTAACTCAGGTTGATTCATTAAACACATAAACCAGATTCAATGACAAAAACAATTCACTCAACCTTTGTTTTTCAAAAGAATCTAATAAAATATAAATATTAAAATCACCACATACTATAACATGATTTAATTTTTGTTTACTTAAGGTATATTCTAATAAATATAAAAGTATATAAAGTTGGATTATTGTGGCCTGTATACATATAAGGTTATATATTCATCCATTTTCACATAGGCAATCTCGCACACACATGCAATAGAAGATTGCGTGATATCTTTCTGAAATATTAATAACACCTCCCTCTACCCCCTTTGATGAAATACTAATAACACCTCCCTCTACCCCCCCCCACCTCACCCCATTCACCTCATACCCTATTGAACATACTGGCTACAGAAAAATTGTCTATATTAAAATTAATTTCATCGACTTTGACCGTGTTTCTGTAAAATATAATATGTCAGCTTTGTGTTTTTCAATAAACAATTCAATGTCTAGAATTTTGCAAGGAAAGCGATTTATGTTTTGAAAAGTAAATATCAAATTATTGCAATACTTCTTTGTTGTCACATATAATGAGTTAAATTATACACATATTATCCACAATATTAGTCCTATTAAATCTTATATCATGATCATGAACATGCGTTATAATGTCTATAACTGAGTCGATAAAATAAGCTAGCAGTCTAGATATTTAGAAATTTATTTAAAAATATTCTAAATGTATACACAGTGTCATTTTAAGATGATTAATGATATTATTAATGCCAGACAATTTAAATGTCTTACTACAACAACATGTCAAAGTATGCATAGTAGTATACAAATAGTGAATGTCTTTGTTTTGCTTTTCTGAAAGAGAAACTGAATAAGGAAGAGCACAAAGTGTGATATTATTAATGGCCAGGTTAGATAAAGTAGCAAAGTTATTAATTATATCTCTTTCTTTTTCTGATAAACTATTACCTATTAACAGAAATATTTTAGCACTGCAATTAAATTTGCACCAGGCATAAATATTAACCAAGCCATGTCTCCGGTTGTCATCCGGTAATGACCCAAGGGCCTATACTATTCCGTCCATGTAAATAACAGTATTTATTTTGTCAATAGAAAGATTATTACGCAAGTCCATATTCAGTAATCCTTCATGCTGAGTGTCGGTACAGGTGGAATAGTCATTACATTTACAAGTATGATCATTAGTTAAAGACTCAAAACACTCCGCATTATTTGAATATATCGCAGAAAACAATTTAGGAATATTTTTATTTTTTATTGTAAATGGGCCTCGAGATGTCGAAATTTAAAAGTTGGGTCAGAAAACCAAGTAATGAACCATAAAAAAGACTATATTTACAGAACTTTATTTCCAAAACTTGCTAACCGAAAAGTCTGAAATAATTTGTAAAAATTACAGGGAAAATACAATAAAGTTCCAGATAGCTACAGTTTTTGAGAAAAAACATTCTTCTTTCTTCCTTCTCTTATTGCTTAATTTTTAGATAATAATCATGTAAAAAGAATGATAAAACTTTTTACTGCAATTCATAATAATTACTATCCTTGGTATGTTAGTTCTACTTGTCGTTGGTGAAATGAATAATGAAAATTTTTTTTGGGGAATTTATATTCGGAATATGGCTTTAACTGAAAAAAAGCAGCAAACTGTTTTATTTTTTTGGAAAAATATGCAAGGTATCTACTTCGTCAAGTGTATTACTCATTTAAACAAATATTTTTTATAATTTGAACATAGATTTCTTTTATTTTTGCTGTCAAAAGAGGTCCCATTTGTCACATATACCGAAATGCTTTGAACATTAAAATATACATAATCTTTCTAAACACGAATAAGTTTCGATTACCTAATAATGCTCTCGATATAACGGACAATTAACCACTAAATTGTTTTCTAACTGGAGTCATTCCGATAAGCGCTAAGGACTACCTTGCTTATAATAATTGATACGTCGGAGCCAGCAAAAACTTATATATATTTCGTGAGTTTAATAATAACGAAATCTATTGGGAAAGTTACGAGCTATGGGCAAATAATGGCTGAATATCAAGCAAGATAACATATTGCTTTTGAGGTGATTCTCGTGGACATATTTTAATTTTATATGAATCCTCGTAGTCAATATGCCGTAATAAAAATGTTTCAAATACTTTGTTTAATTTTTTGTTTAGATTAAAATATATTTTTTTTCAAAATAATATCTTTATTCACTGAAAATTTAAATCAAAATATAGTATAGTTTTAGAGTTGATTTTTTTTGTGACTCAATTAAATTTAAGTCATTTAATTTTTTCAACAGAGGGACATAAATACCACATTTAAAATAAATTTGTATTTTAATACATGGCAATTTTTATTTACATACTAGAGAAATAGAAAAACTAATATTAATTTATTTAATATTCGTAGTCGGTGTTGAAAAGAAATATAGAAACCTTGGTGATTTTGTTCGGCATATCTAATAGAAATCTATCATCACAAATATTTTCCCGTAAATTATAAATAACAATAATATTTTGCGAAGGTTAATGTAGAAAATTGATATCAAATATTTTTTTATTATTACTTAATTTAATAAAGGCTGCAGACGTCGCTTAATCATTTAATTAAAAAAGTAATACGGTGGATCGGTGTTTATAAATTATAACGTTTTATAAATAATATCTTCTAAATATATGCTACCTCAGTAAAAATTCGGTTGATATATTTAAGCCACAAAGTTAAGAAGTTAACTCGTAATGTAATATAAGTTAGAGATAATAAAAATTTGAGAAAAAAAATAGTTAATAGAAATGTCATGTCGGCAATTTTAATTTTTTTTAAATACCCCCAATAATCCAACGTGCAAGGTGGCGTATCTATATGTGCAACAAAGACACTATCTTCTTGAAATCTTTTTCAGAAGCTCCATCTAATGCAATAGATATAATGGGTATTTGGCTACGGGGAAACAGGTCTCTAGAATAGCTACATATATTACATAAACTTATTGATTTATAGTGTGTTCTATTATAATACTTGTAGTAAATTAAATGACGTCCGAATTAATTTTTTCTCTTACTGTATATATGGTAATCACGCGTCTCACAGAATTCGGATTTCACATACAGTTTTCTTACTTAAGTAAAACCGACAGTAACATGTGCAAGTATTTGTAAAAATCCCATATGTATACAAATAATAGTAGTGACAAGCGGAATGGGTGAAATATTGTCCGCCACTAGTTTCAGAACAGGTATTGCCAGCAATAATCTCGTCTCACCAATGAGGTTGGATTTTATTCTGAGACTGAGTTGTAATTAATCGAGTACAACGAAATACAGAGAATAAGTGACTTAAAGTTAGGGCCTTAGGCCGGGCCTAACTAGGCTGTGGTTGGGCGGGCGGACTCGGTGCCGCCCGTTGTGCCAAGCGAGGGTCTGGGTTTTTGCCGCCTTTTCGCTGGCTGACGACTTGAAGTGGCGGATTTTTCCCAGACTGGGCTAAATCATAAGACCTGAAGGTCAAATACCCGTTAAGTGCTGTACACGGGCATTTTTTTTAATTTTTTTTTTTCATTTTTTTTTTATAGCCTTACAACATAAGTTTGAAAAGCAAATACCATTGACTTTATAGTTTCCGAGTGTGTTTAAGCTCGTGTGTTTGCCGAGTGTGTTTAAGCTCATTAATTTTACATTGCATTAAAACGAAATGGAAGATAATTTCCTATAAACCGATATTAGCTATCACTGCCATGAAGTGATCGTTTTTAACATAGAAGTTTGTCTGGTACAATTTTTAATCTAATGAACCAATTTTTTTTGGCTAGATTTTTAGCGAACATAGTTTTTCCACTACCTTTTCAAACAATATACAGTTATTTCATGGACTGAAGCCACAATTTGAGCGGAAATATCTCATCCCATTTTTGGATTATAACACATTAATTTTTAAATGTATTGATACGCCTAAGACTTCGGAAGATTAAGGTTTCGGAAGTTAAGGTTTCTGAATTTATTTCAAGGAGGATGAGGATTATCACCAAGTTTTTCTTCATTTATCTATTAATGAAGAAATTATTGAAAGACTGCAATTAAATTTTGCGTTTTGTGCAATACTTGGTTAATAAGTCACATGCATTTGATTATCAATTGAAATGTTCCAACTGATTTCGTTATATAAATATAAGTCAATTTTCTCTCGCAAGAGCCCAAAAAATATATAAACTGTATATAGATTTTGTTTACTTAAGTGGGACCAAAAATATATAAAGGTCGAAATTATAACCTGATTTTACATTTTAAAGAAAATTACATAGTGAATCATTACAATCAAGAAAAAAATCAACGTAATTGACATGCTGAATGTGCCAAGATATTATTATGAAAATATTAATAAAACAGTTATCATAAAGGTCTCATCGAACTATATTCATGAATCCCATGAAAGATAAACGCGATCTTATTAATTTGTAGTCACAGGAAGCACCCACATTAAATATAAAGAACGAAAGAAAACAGTGAGATTTGGAAAACCTGAGCTGTACTGTATTCCATCGTAGCTATTTACGTTAGCTTCGGAGAAAAATAGTACACTTCAAATACGAGTATATGCGTAAGCCATTTTACGAGTTGAAAAGTAAATTACAGATCGATGATCATTTTATTCGATGTTACGTTGGAACTGTAATTATTATGATAGCGTGCTTTAACAGGGGATGTTAAAATTTATATCGACTCAGATAACGGCAGCCGGCGCCTAGTTAAACATCAGTTTATCGATGTTGTAACCGACTCCATTAACTTTTCATCTAATTGACGAATGCTTTTCACCAGCTAAATTTTATTCTGCCTCGCTGGATTTATTTTTGTATTTAAAGTTTATGTTCGTTTCGATTAAAAAAATGTACCTGTGTTAAAACATAATGTAAAAAAATATCAATAAATTTATTTATACTTTTTGCATTACTGTTTGACAATGTGCTATTTCGGTTCAAGAATTTTTATTTTATATTTGAATTTAAATCATATTGATTATTGGCTACAGATTTTCTTTCTTTTTCTGTTAATGTTTTTCATGGCTTGAACAACTTGAAATGTTTAAAACTAATAAAGTGAAAAATGCAAAAGTAGGCTGAATCGTTATTTTTATTGAATATTGAGCTGGTTGACGTTATTTCTCAATTTTTCCATAAGAAATATAATTCTTTATTGAGATGCTGGGACTAATTTGTTTAAATTAATGTTAGTAAAACTCTCGCCTATTGAGAAAAAGAAAAAGCTATGTGAGAAAACACTGAGAAAATATCGCTATATCCAGCCTATGACTAGTTACTTATTATAATTACGCAGTCAGAATTTTATGTTAACAAATTACAAAAAAATGTTATTCGTCGATCCATTATAAATAACAGATGATCTATAGTATATTAAAGTGACGTTCTTTCGATTCACCTTCACTTATTAAAGCGATGTATTTAATAAGTGAAGGTGAATCTAAAGTTAATAAATAACAATTATAATATTCAGTAAGAAAAATGTAAATAGTATCCAATAAAATAAAAAAATATACGGAAAAATTAATCGAATTTAGTTTCGTTGACAGCAAATAATCTGAATCCATTAATCTGTCAGAGTTAGATACTATTATATAATTCTTAATTAACTTCATAATGACTCCTGAATATATATATTTGAACCATCGTTCGGTAATATACTATTTGTTATTACATATTATGCCATTGTCCTTAATTTACTTCAGTGGAAGCAATGTTTTTCGGCATAAAATATATGAATTTGAATGGTACTTTAATCCAAAAGAACAAATAACTCAATAACACGGACACGAAAAGCCGTGAACAAATCCGACAACAGACCATAAAGTTATTCAAATAAATTAGTTAACTTCATTACCTTGACTGCTATCAATAAGATGTTTACATCAACTTAAATACCATTTCAGAGACTGTAATAAATTTACAGAGGAACTGTTTGCAAACTGTCAGTGTCTTCATTGCGAGTAGCACCGGCCTGTGATTAGAATCGCGGCAACACGGAAGTGCGCAATCCATTACCAAGGACGGATCCGATAGCGGACCCTCCGATTCGACTGAAGTTAGTATTGATACCAACTGTTAACGCAACCCTTCAACATTCACTACGATAACATTCAAAGCAACCACCAGACTTATATCGTTAAATATGGACAAGTAGGCGCCATGAGCATTTTCCGCAAACTTTGGGCACAACTTATTCAGAGTGATGTTAGATGCAAAATTAAGCAATTAATGACTGATTACTGCAGCTGTCAAGGTAAAAGCTTTAAAATGATGTTTTTCAAAATATCCCACCGTAAACATCTACATCCAATAAAACAATCTAAGACGAATTTTATTTTGTATAATAACAGTGAATATAATTTAGGTTTGTATAATAACCGTGAATTGATATTTGCCTTTGAAATATTAAGCAAAAATATTCGTAAAAGGATAAAAAAATGGGACGACTTAAGAAGTGAAAATGCATGGTACGAAAAACGTTCTGAAAACAATTTATTTAAGTACTTTCTAGAACCTTAAAAAAATGTTAACGTAATAATATCTTTGAATTGGCCTAAATAAGAAAATCGGGTAAAAAATATAAATTATCGAAACAAAAGTAATTAGGTAATTGACAATAATTAACTAAGGCACGAAATGTGTAATAACCCATGAAATCGTGTTTATTAATTTGTTTAATACAAATTAATAAACACGATTTCATTACGAAAAGTAAAATACATAAATTTCAAATAAATTTTGAGTACTTTAAGAGAAATTCTGGTATCCTTATAAATGAACCTGATAGAGTAATTAATTTCTGGAAAATATTAAAAGCTAACAATAAACAAACCAATATTGTTTATATTGAGTTGCTCGGTTGCTTGAATATTATAATAAAACTATGCGCAAACAGTAAAAGTTACATTTTTTATATCAGGACTCTTCTCGAAATTTATAAATACCATTTGCCCATAATTTGTGAGTACGAATATATTTAATATGTCAATGATTCCTATCTTTTCATTATTTATAATACAGAATATAAAATATTGTCAAAATAATAGCAAGTTTAACTAAAAATAAGAGATAACTCATACATATTCAAAAACACCAATGTTAAAAAGCTTTCAATTATAATATAAATTTTTCTACAACAAGGTCAATATTTATAATACGAGTACGTATATTTATTTTTTTAATTCCAATGACTTTCAAATATAATTAGGCAGATTTTTAGTGAAACAAAAAATTAATTAAATAGATGAAAGCTCACTTACGATTATGTCAATTTTATTCCTTATATCAATTATTTTGGTTATCAAATGGATCTTTTATTCAAGTTAATGTATTTTCTAATTCGATGCACCTAGGTTTTATTGTACAATAACTATTTAGATACTTTTTGCCATAAAAGTGTCTTCATTTATAAATTATTTCATTGAAATAAATATGGCCTCCAAGAGTTTTAACATTCCACACTCCAGCCCTATTGGGTAATTTCAGTAATATATTGGAATGATTTTATTTATTTAAATGATCTTTTAGAGAGTTGACGTTTGATATCGTTTCGATAACTTAATGCTAATCGTCTTTGCTTATTTGCTTGTTTTTCTAATAATTTTATGAAGCTTTATTAAATTCATTTGTACGTTGAAAAAGGGAAAATATTTTTTCTCTTTACTTTGTTAATGAATATCACATGTTGTTCTTTGGCTAAGAGTGGATCAATAAATATGTAACTTTTAATTTAATCTAATAAGGAATTGCAATTTTGAATTGCAATTTTACAAGACAGGTAATATTTTTAATTACTAACTTTCAACAACTGATACTAATATAAATGTCTCCCATAATAAAAACCGTTTTATACCGCTAAGTAGTTGACCTTTTCTGTCCATTTCATTAAAGATCCCCCACACTATCCCGTTATATTCATCACCTTTAATTCAGATTATTTTCTTCGCGTAATATGAATAAAACGAATACTATAAACATTAATATATATACTAATTTTAATAGTAACCTGTGATATTATCCGTTGATTATACGGCGAAAATATGTAGACACCGAAACATTCCACGAATTTAATTATCTGCAGGTACAAATCTTAACGAATTCGTCTTTTTTCCTGTCATACAAGTTGTAATATCACTAATACCGGAGAAAATATATTATCCTTCCTATATCATTGTTGCGGAAATAAAGTACTGAATTTTGTTAATAAATTTATTTATTTAATATTGTCAGGACGATTTTTTTTGGAGATATTTTTTTTATAAAATTTTCAAAAATACTCTTATTTAAATTCGAAAATATTAATCTTTATGTAAAACAATCAGTCCTCTTCATTCCGACGGTTCTTTTAAAAAATAATACTATTTCAGTTTTTAATGTAATATAATCGGAATGAGACAATCATTTTTCTGCTTTCATTTCTAACTTTTAAATCAATTTTAAATCTCATTATGATGAATATAGTGAAAAACTTGGCTGGTGTTATAAGTAATGATTTAAACTGGAACAGATCATCCACGCTTCTACACTAAATGCGATTACTGAAATTCCATTTTAATAAGACTTTTTTTTCATATCTCCTTATTGAATACACATAAATATAACTAGTGGAACTGAACATGTTTGAGTTTGCCGTTCATTTGGCAACTAAAACTGAAATTTCGATATAAATTTCAATAACATGCTACAAACTTATTATAAGTTATGTCAGTAAGGCGATGAAATGGTTAGATATATATCTAAATAAAACCTTAGATAAAAATTGTCTAAGCAAACGACCGGAGTAAATCTCACTTTTTCCAACAAACATCTTCACGTAATAGTGTACTCCACAAGACCCTGCTTCATTTTAAGTCCTTGTATGGCCGTTTCTGGAGTTCCGACTGGAATAAGAAAATTAAAGGGGTATACTCGTGGTGTGAGATTCTTTAGAAGCCGTTCCTCGAATAAGAATGTACGAGCGGAATCAAACTTTCAAAATTGATTGATTTGAAGCAATGTTAGAATAAGTTAAAAATATAATTACATCGGAATGTGAAAATGTTATTTGCTGATGCTTCTTCTGGGTTGTTCAGTTGTTGATAAGACTTTAATTGTTATGAGTGGTTTATAAAGCGTAAAATATAATGAAAATTTTGTAATATAACCAAAATTTTAGTTTATTAAATGTTTTTGTCACAAATTCAATTACTTTTTGTTAACTTTACCCTGATGATAATTGGACAAACGATTAGATGTAACCTACAAAAATAAATATTATACTTGTTATAAATAATATTAACAATGTACTCAAATAAAGGTTAAAAGGAAAAAGTTTATTTCAAAATAGTAAAATAATAGTCATTAAAGAATTTTCAAATTTATATCCTCAATAATCTTTCGTCGATTCCTCAATAATCATTCTTTCCTATTTTACTACAAAAATGTTATGTATAAATATATAGAAAATTTTAGTTGACATAGTTACCTACACCTAAAATTCTCGAACAACAAATTATTCGGACAGTTAAATCTAGCACTTTACTAAGCAGGTCACTGCACTGCGGTAGGCATATGCCTGGAACATGTTTTCCCACTATCTACTAACCCAATTTTCTAGCCAAAGAATCTTCGCAATAACTTTTGGCGGTCACACAGACGGCCATCAAATTTGGTTCGATTTAAACGCGCGATGTTTCGTCGGCGAGCATATATTTGGAAACTCCTTACACGCCTTGTGTAAGAATTTAACGATTTTCGTTCAAAACCTGGAAATATAGCTCGTTAGTTCAAGTTTGAGCTGCAGGTGTTAGGAAGTCACAGTAATTTAATAAGCTAATCTCTAGAATATTCTGGCTACTAGAGAGAAAGAAAAGTGCAAATGGTATGTTTTGGATTAATGAGGAAGTGCTTCTTAAACGGCTTTACTGTTTGAGGTTTAATTTAAATTTGATATTTTTACCTTTTCGTGGATTTCGGTATTATATTACCATCTCATCTTGTGTACTTCAGATTTATCTATGTCGTAATACTCTCTGTTTGAATGATTATTTTTTTTAGTTACCACTTCTTGATAAGTCATATAAAATTTTTTTAGACAACTCTTTTTTTTATTGACACAGGTCTGACACTGAGTACTTATATCTAATCTATATAATTGCCTCCGCTCATTTGCCTCCGCCCTCTTTAGTTCAATATGTGAAAATACATCAAAAAATATTTTGTCTGATTTGAGTAGTATATTCTCATCAATGTGATACGGGAGCTTATTTTGAAAAAACAGCGGTTATAAAAATTCTACTCAAGTATATTGTGGCTGACGTTAGTTTCATATCACTAGCCACCTGAAGATATGACGTACATAATTTATAATAACGGTTACACATAATTATAGCTACATATTAAAGATGTGTGCTATATTTTGTAATATTATTCATGTTTAGTTTTAATTTTACTTCGTGTACATCGAACATTTTCCTTTGGATATTTCTCTCTAAGATTCGTCTTTACTATGTTAGTAAACGACGTGAATTTGATCATTTACTTTAGTTGGTTTTTACATGTATATACGACGAGAGGTCCACAATTTCGGGTAATGGGGTGGAAGGAAGGTCAAGAAAAAACGTGGTGCTATTTTTCCTTGTCCGTATATTATCCCTTAACCCTAATACATTTCACACACCTGTATATTAATTAAACTCTCATTTATACCCTTATTTATATCCTCAAAAAAACGTTTTACTATATCTTGGGAATAAGCTGGAATTGCAGACTTGATTTTTAATCATGATTAATTTTTTTCACCAGGTTTCTTTTTCATTTTTTAAACAAATAATAGTCGCAGTCTGCCAAGTCTGGGCTGTAATGGGGTGTTGCAATATTCGTGCTTATGAAGGGCCAGCTATCGCAACATAGTTCTTGTGTACAGGTGCATTGTCACGCAAAAAAAGTGAAAACTTCCATTAGTTTCCCCCGCTTTTTTTTCTTCAATACTTCTTTAAATTACTCCAGTAGACTAGCATAGTACTCCTTCCTTATAGAAAAACCCTTATCTTTGATGTCAGTGAGTAGGATAATTTCCGTATTACAAATAACCATCGACATGACTTTTCCAGTCCACATCTTGAAATTCTTAGAAGGTGAAGTACCCTTTTTGTAGGTGGAGACTCTTGCTTATTTTCAGCATAGTTATAATGTACCCGATTTTTTCCACTTATAACAATTGGGCTCAAAACTTTAACCTTATTCCCTCTACACGTATCTAAAAAGTCGTATGAACACTCGACACGTTATTGTTTTTACGTTGGCGTAAGCATTCTTAACATCAACCTTAGGTTGACTTTTGACATACCCAGATGGTCATAAAGAATATTTAAAATGGTTCCAGAAGATATTTTAGTTGTTTCTCCCAACTGCTTCTTTTTTAATCGGATATCTTTCACACAAGTTTTTAAAATTGTCGGTTGCCTCGATCGGTCTTTCAGGATGCGGGATTCGTTTTTTATCGAATATCTTCCTTGTTTTAAAATATTATGTCACTTGTAAATTATAGTTTTACCAGGGTAAGGGTCGTCGTGAACCAATGACATGTAATTCAATATGACTTACGGTGTTTTCTTTGCTTTGTCAGGAAATAAATTAAGGCTCGAAATTCGATATTCTCCTCAGTCGATGATTTCTTCAAGATTTAATTGCTTGACGGAAAATAGCTTAGAGGTTAGTGGTAAAATTAAGCTAAAACTTCATAAATTTTCTCGTAATTAGTCATTCATTAACAAATATGCCAGTAAGCTATCCTCTCCTCAATCTTCATTCCGCAAACTTTTGTAACCCAACCTTATACGTATAAGAAAAATAGTAAAGGCTATATATAATATTTGTTATTTTATTTCCATAATAATAATAATAGTAAATATTTATAACCATAATATATACCGTATAAAAATATCTTAATGTGAAAAAATTGAAATTAAAAAAAGACTGACAAATTAGTTTAGTACCTATTTATTTTTCTCATTGAAAAAATAAATTGCATAACACGTGTGTTTCTCCCTGAATACGATGAACAATTTTAGGCTATTGCCAATGAAGTTTCATTATTTATATTTTCCTTAATTATCCAAATGAATTTTAATTTCCTTTTGCTTTAAATACGTAGAAAATTTGGAATCAATAAAATTACACACACACACACACACACAAACACACACACATATACATACATATATATATATATATATATATATATATATATATATAATATATATATATATATATATATATATATATATATAAATTTAAGAATATACTTAAATACATAAATATGGTATAGTTTGAAGAAATTACTTTACACAATGGAATGCCTGTGCCTGCAAGTAAAAAGTTATAATTTCGTTTAACCCAATAAACATTAACGTTACTTAAATTTGGAAAGCAGACAAAAGAGTTCATCGGTACACATTAAGATTATCTAATTTTAAATGGTTATAGATTACGAGTTTAAAGTGGTAAAGTGATCTTACCGTGAGGTCCTAAGTTCAGTATATACCCCAAGTAAGTTTATTTTACTTTTTAATTAGCATACAAAGAGGCAAGGTTTTCTGACCCTCATCTACACAATAGCGCGGAATAGAAACTTAATAGAATACGATTTGTGGATTATTCTAGATCTAAACTCAATATTTTTCTACTTTACATTTTAATAAATTTAGAATGTTTGGCAGATTTTTCTGGGTAGATGATATATCAATCTTTCTCTGTTTCCATAATTTTTTAAAAAGCGTCAATATCAAAAAATATTTTTTTTTAACTAATTTAATACAATACGTACTTATTCAGGAACACGACAAATGTGTATATATATATATATATATATATATATATATATACACACACACATATATATATATTTACATATATATATATATATATATATATATATATATATATATACATATATATATATATATATATATATATATATAATATATAGGTATTAATTGGAATTGGAGCCCCATTTACCAATTGCAATTTTGAAGTTCTGTACATTATTAAATTTCAAAGTACTGTCCACGTCCAGTTATTTCTATTTCCGATTTTATACTTATTGGTGCAATTTTAATAAGAAAACGATCAGAATATCGGTTATTTGATTATCTTCGCATTGTTTCACAAAGATTTGTCGTTACAAATACCTCACTGTTGTAGAACTTTCTCGAAGTATTCCATTACTATTTATTTATGGCAAGAATCAGATACTCAATATTGAAAGTTGAGTCTTGCGACAACAATAGGCAATTTACAATTTTCAAAGTAAAATAAAATAGAACAATTATATTCTTTCGAGAAAGTTCTATGCCTTACAAAAATTATTTAGTATTTCATTTAAAATTCCATTATAATAATATTGCAAGCCATGCAAAAAACATCAAGACAGATTATAAATGAAAAAATAAACGCACAGTGTATGCTGATTACTACAATTAACCAAACTATATTAAATTATGTAATCATATGACAAAACATCAAGTCTTGAAACGTTATCGATCATGTAGATGGCGGTAAATATAAAAATTATCTCGTACAATAAATAAACAAATGTTATAATTCTAAATTACTACAACTTTCATCGAACACAATGTAGGCAAAACTTTTTGGATTCCTTATTACAAGCACTGCAAAATGCTGTATGATACTTTTTCCATAAATCAAAATTTTGTGAACCAAAGATGGCATGTAGTGCCATTCATAATTACTTATATAAATCCTGGCAGTTTTCGTAGCACAACTGCCAAATTGTACAGCATTTATCGTAACATCTGATGGAATAGTATACAGAATTATATAAAGTCGTTTCACGAAATTAATATCTACTCTTGTATTTCTAGCTTGCATTGTAAAAAAATCTTCTGGTGGTATTATTGTTATTAGTATTACCACTTCCTTACCGTAGTTGGTCGAAAATCAAGGCTTGCTCTTCACGAAAAAGTTTTTGTTCCAGGGTTTTCTTCTCTTACTTTAGCCGTTTCCTTTTTTCTCTATTAGCTGACCATGTTTTGAAAGAACTATTGTAGGAAATATGTAGTATCATTTTTATGCAACGAATTCTGTTATGCAGTCAAACAGATTGATAATAATCTTCATTTTCAGTCCTAGCAATCACTTTAGTCTAATTGTTCATTTGCAGTAAAGTAACTCCACATATTGTACATGTAGAACTAGAAGGTGTATTCGTCAATACCTGAGCTACTTTTGAAATCTATCATATTAAGAAAGAGTTCATGCTTCACTTGCACCCGCTCACCTTCTTTATAAATTAATATTGGGTTCAAAGAATTTATTTGGCCCTTTATTTCATCCAAAACATGTTTAGTTTTTTCCTTAGTTTCTTTACCAAATTATGTAGATATGGACCAACAAAAAGAACAGAAGAAGGTACCGGATTTTTCTGAACAACATCGCCTATTAGCGTGTTAATTAATTGAACAGGCACCAAAGAAGTGATAAGGAAAACTGCATCATAAATACGTTCAGACTTGTCCAGATGAGCTGTTATAGTCCCGTTTACTGTATAGAAGTAAATATTTTCAATCCATTACGTAAATATTTTAAACGAAGTAAATATTTTCATCCTTATACACGGAATCTATTTTCAAAATTCTTACTACAGTATGATCCAATAAATCTTGAAGTTTTACTATTTTTGCAGTTGTGTTTGTAATTTCTATTGTGAAGGTGGTAGAATAGCAGGTTTGTTTAATTTTTGTAGTTTGTAATATAGTGGAAATATAAAATTGTTTCGTTCGTTTGTTAAATTTCTTAAACGAATATTGTCTTTCATTAAATCTAAATCAACCAACACGCTCCAAGCTTCCTCATCCGTTAGGATTTGTTTCTGACTTGATTTTTTTATTAAACACGAAAAGAATATCAATCCTTTATGTTTCCACGAGATTTGTTTCTTTTCCTTCTCCTATCGAACGTAATACCTAAATGTACGCATAGTAGATGTGCTCAAATCCGTGTTCATGAAGTAACAAGTATTTTTCCTTTCTTTGCTCGATTCTGATTAGTCTGCATAAGGTATACACCGTTTTCCACGTTTTTCAGAAGTAGTTGATGGTGTGGAGTCGATTGTAACGTCTTCCAAATTAGGAAAACTTACTAAATATTCTGATTCAAACCAACTACTGTTCTTCTTTAAAAATATATCTTTGTTCTATGAAACGTCCATCCGTAGTAAAAGCATAAATAATTTGTCTTTGAATGTCACTGATGATAAAACATACGTTGTCTTTAGAAACTTAATAATTCCTTTCAAAACTGTTAATAATGCCTCATACGTTTTTCCTACCTCGATATAAGAAAGTATTATTACACGCTCAGAACACTTGAAAGTGGACATTTTATAGAGTTAACAAAAAATATAAGCATATTATATACGTTATTATTAAACGTCTGTTTAATTAGCAATAAAAATTTGTAATGAAAAAATAAATTCATTAACTCTTTATGTACTGATATCAGGAGTTAACTATTTGAAGAATAAGAGAAGTATGCATCTTGTTGATTAAATTTTTCACATGCAAAAAGAGTGCAAAAATAACAAACGCATATTATCAAAAAAGTGTTCATAATAAATTACAAAGCATACCACAAACTATTGATATAAATAGTCTAAATTTGAAACTACTATAGATAGCGTTTTTCCGTTTTTTTGACCTTTCTCACATTTTTATAAATAACTTCGGGAACCGCAAAAATCTGCAGCTAATTTTTATAAATATCTATTATAAATAATTAGGCTGCAACGACTATTGAATTGAATATAAAACGTGCCGAGACGTAGGTAACTCTCAAAAGTCTCGATGAACTTGAAAAAATTTCCTTTTTTACCTCATTTTTTCTTTTGAAATTATTTTAACGTAAATGTTAACAGAAAGCTATAAATATATTAATTATTGAAAATTATATTTTTAGAAATGTATAATACTCTATATATGTTCTTTAAAGTTTTGCATTAAAATAACTTAGAATATGACGATATGGACAGGCATGATATGGACGTCCGTAGAAACAATAAAAATGTTTCCATAACCGAATATATATTTTAGTTAACATATGTAAAATTCCTACACGACAATTTATTTTGACCCTTAAAGTATTAAATAAAATAAAAAAAATATGACAATAAGGACATTAGTTAAAACCATTTTAGGTATTCCGTTGCTCAATCATTTTCCAAAGTGCGCCTTGTGCGAACACGATTTGCCGTGTGGCGCGAGCTTGAGCAACACACCTTCGATTAAAGATTCATCCTGTTATTGCACGTCTAATAATGTCTGTGTTTAAAAAAAAACAAATTAAAAAAACTTACATAACTGTATTATATATTATACTAAAACTCGCAGTAGTTTTTCTTAAAAATATTTTAGATATTTAATAATTTCTAAATCAAATAAAAAAAACGCTCAAACATGATCAAGTTTATTGTTCAGCATGCTTAAGTGCAATAAAAGCACAGAGTTAAAACATTACTTTTCGATCTTAAGTATTTTTTCTTATTTATTTTATTTTATTTAGCAAATACATGAAACTGACTAATAAGAAATACAGCAGGTAGCCGCATTTTGCAATTTGTTTGTTATTTACAGAATGAATGAATAATACAGCAATTAAGGCCTTTATTTAAATTTATCTGACGTTACCTGTAGCTATTTCCATTAAAAAAATAAGATTGTGATAAAGTTTATCAGTAGTCGTTAAAGAGTCAAAGTAAAAAATTATAATAATACAGTCCGCGTGGGAAATATGACCCGTTATATGTGAGATGATCACCAACTTTGTGGAGAACGTGATGATCGAAATAAGACTAACATCAAAGATTTTTTTCTCTTACCTGGCCAGCTAAACTAAGCGATTCGTCATGCTCTCAAACAGTAACATCGAAATATGACAAATGGTTTCTGATTAGAGGCTTGGTATTGTGGTTTTGTAAATCCTTGCTTCCATTTGACTCTGTTTGTGATTTTCATCACATTTACAGATGATTACATATATTTTTATGGTTATGTGTACTAATTGACTTATTTTGTTTTTGTATTTGCATTTTAATAAATAATTAAGTACCTATCTGCAATCCGTACTTGATAATGTATTACGAACAAATAAGGAAAATGTAAAGGAAAAATATTATAAAGAAATGAAAAAGGATACAAAAATTCAATGAGGAGGAAAAAAGAACATAAATTCATTTAACAGGTAATGGGCAAGAATAAGTACCTAATCCGATGACACTAGATCACGGAATTAATAATCGATATGTCAACCAATATGTAACTAATTAAGAATTTGCATTTTTATTATATGGGTGTTAGCATATGTATATCACGTCACCTCAACCACGTTTTTTATGAGATATCTCAAGACCCGTAAGCAATTGATTAAACAAACCACAGCGTTAATATTGTGCATCATATAAACTATTAGCGTTAACACATTGTTTCAGACGTTTTTATGACGTTGGTTATTATAAAAATACTTTCTTAACAGAACATGAAATTGTTAATAATGTTCTTTAATTCTTTCATCGTTAAAGTACAAGCAGTCGCATGAAAATTAAACGAATTATGAATATATATTGTAAATTTTTCATCAGCTAAAACAATCTTACATATATATATATATATATATATATATATATATATATATATATATATATATATATATATATATATATATATATATATATATATATCTTATAAGTTCTATAAATATCTTTTACGGCAACTCCAGAGATCCAGATAAACGAGAGAAGTGTCCAAATTTTTAAGAATTTGGCCACTTTACACGATTACAAAAACAGCAAAGAAGAAATACATGTGTATTAGTCAAGAAAAAAAAGCAAAATGAAAAATATTGTATGGGATAGTTGTGTAAACGTGTCAAAATTTGTCTCTGACAGTAGTATTTTCAATCAGTTTTACCCTTTTAAAGTTGAGCTAAATTTCTAGAACTATGGAAACATCCTTCATACTTAGTAAAATTTCTCCAGATGTACTTAATTATACAAAATAAACCTATCATCAGGATATTTTAATAGGTATTCTTCTAGATGACCTAAATAGACAGAAAAATCAAAAATTAATCTTTATCAAAAATAATTATTTTTTCTTTCTTTTTTTTTTAAATTCAGTTCCTTCAATTTTATTTTATCATTGACACAACTTTTATTTTTCTTTTATTCTTCTGTTAACTTAAAACATTTAATTTAGTAAATTGAGAGTAAAATTCTAATTTATCCTTATTTTCTGTATTTGAAATTTATACATCAGTTTTCATATTCATTTCATCAGCTAAATTAAACCATAAATTTTAATTTTCTTTTCCTAAATAGATAAATTTAGTACCTTTTCATTTTTTATATTTCTACATGGTTTAAAAGATTGGGTGAATTTATGATCAGCAATTTATTGTTAATAATTTATGAAATTGTTTGTACCTACTTCAGAAATATATTGCCAATAAAATAATTTTATAAGTAATGATACAACAAAATAATTCGTAATAGTAATTTATTATTGTTTGAGTAAATTTATTTATATTAACATACGATATTTGAAAGAATAATAAAATCAATTGCTTATTTAAAATTCACAAAACGTTATTTTTGAAAATGAGATTAGGATATGTCAAAATGTACATATTTCCCCTCCTTAATACACGTCAACGCTTTCCTGCTGAAAGATGGTGTCCTGGCGAAACATTTCTACTTCAGCTTGGCTATCAGCGTGGATTACTTTGCCCTTCTGAGGCTACAACAAGAAATTTATAAACTGTTAATTACCAAGACATTTATAAACTGTTAATAGCCTATTTTTATTTGTATGAAAAAGTACTGTGACGACTGTTGAGAAAATATTGGATATTAGTAAGTTGCCAATGAGAGTTTTGGTATATTTCATTATTTTATATACAACTATTTAGTATATTTCTTTATTTTTTAAATTATTTTATTGTAATTTAAACCGGAACTATAAGCTCACCCCTGGTTTAAGACTAAGAAAGAAGATGGATCCCAATTTCGTTGGCACAATCTTTGCCGTATAAATATATTATTTATTTATTTATTTATTTATATACTTTAATGTATCTAATTGATACATATGGCGGAGTTATTGCTACGTGAGCAATCTCTTACAGCCAACCATAACACCCGTACAGCCCCGCTCGACGAACGGCCGGGAATCGAACCCGGGTCTCCGCGGTGCACCGCGTCATCACAGGCCATATGCCTTGTGCCAAGGCCGTATTACAAGATGGTATTACATTTCTGAGAAACCTTGAAAAAATATTGTTACAATAAAATATAATCAATGTCTAATTAAATGCAACTTAACCAAATTTTGCTATGTGAACGATCTAAGTAAAGTGTTCATTCTTTTGAACCTATTATTGTTTTAAATCTTAAAATATTTTTTTAAATATTGTAGTACCTTAGGGTGCATCAGTATGAACGGTAATTCAGCTGCCAATTCCCCATTCAGGGCGCCCAGGTAAAGCTTAACCTTCACTGTGTAGCTGACGATGATACCGAAGGCATCGCGCTGCTCAGGGTCCATCAGTCTTTGGAATGAAAGTTATCATAAACAGTGTTACAGCACAATGCAATACATCCAGTTATTACATGGGTATTTGTAAAGATGTGAGGTATCAATGTTACACAATGTTCTTTTCATTCCTAGAAAATATCTGCACCTTTTCCAATGATATAATTTATTTACGTCATCGTTCTCTTTACCTTTAATCTATTTATTGTTTAATTCACAATATAAATGAGGAAACTATTTTTTCTCCATATTTGTTTGATTTTTAAGCACGTGGTTTCAATATGAAATTCATTTCTCTAGTATTCAAAGTAAAAATTCCAAACCCCCTATTATTATTAACTTTCTTTCTTCGTATCCGATCATTTCCTGTGCTCATAAAATTATCATCTTTTGCTATACAACGGTTTAAAACCGAATTATACCGGAATTCTCCAGTTTTGCAACGTGTTCAACTGCTCAGCTACCTGCTCGCCGTCACACCAAACTGTGATCCATTTATGATGAGTGAAAGTAAATTGGTAAAAAAGTGTCACTATCTATTATAATTTTTCTCTTCTTTTGTATTTACAACTGATTTATAAATTTAAATATTGTGAACCCTTGAATTCTTTGCTAATAACCTACCTGTGATGTATCAATAAGCGTGTGTGATAATTAAACAAACCAATCATTATTTTTCTTGTTGCGTTAATAAGAGTATTTGAAATAATTACTAATTCAAAAGAAAAAAATAGGTACTCCGAAATTTAAAATAATTTTGTACAGCTTAATACCGAATATAGTTTATTCTACATTACTTCATAAATTGAGTTTCAGTTCAACGCTTTAGAAATTATACTAAGGTTAAATAGATAGAAACTTCGATCCACAGTCAAAGAGACGAAATTAGTTCACTAATTGTATAGGTACTCGTTTTATGGAAAAATAAACAAACAATATTTATTCCCAAATTATTCTTCACTTATTTATTTCGATTAATTAATTTTAGTAAAAAAAGTACCTCGTAAATACGGATACGCAAAACTATTAGCAATTAATGAATCTTAGCGATCCTATTTAGTTTTCATCATTATCAAAGTACTATCATATGTAATAAATAATTTTTGCATATATATTTTTACTTCTATAGTAAATAAAAAAACCTATCAAATATATGCTGGGATATGAACAGGGTAAGGTCACACAGTTGTTTATATATCCTTAACCTGATGAGCAATAATTTAATATAATTGAAATATATATGAAATAGAACTGAAAATTTCAATCAAACGTTAATTAATAGCAAGATTTTTTTTACATTATTCTAATCTATCCTCGAAAGATTAGAAGGCGAGCTATCCACGAATCTCACATCATTTTGAAGTTTATTATTACGTAAGCGGGTCTTAAAAAAATAGAAATCAAAATTTCAATTTCTTGATAAAAGTAAACTTAAAACCAGTTAAATATACAGAAATAACCTTTATTCTAACTAGCTGAAAGATATCAAATATTCCTACGTTACAAAAATAATTCAATCAATATTTCAGATTACCACCGGCCCAGAAGTCTTAATGTAAGGTAATGTAGCTAGATATCACTTATCGTTGAATTTTTAAATAACTAAACAAATTTTAACTTGTAAATAGAAGTTACTTAAATAAGTATTATTACAGTTCAAATAGGGTGATACGTAGTTTGTAAGTTAATACATACAAGAATTGTGAAGCATCTGTAAGTACCACTGTTCAAAGAAGCAATGAGAAGTATTTAATTTGTGCTGTATATTACACTTACCGGATTTCACTACTGCTGCTCATATTCATAATGAGTATATACGTAAATACAAACAATACATATGATATTCATATGCGATGTAAATATGGTGATTTTGCGACTTTGAAGGGCCACAATGTAATCCTTCGATATTTGTCCGTTCGAAGGAAATGAAATCCTCAAACTTAATCTATATTGGGTTTGATGTAAGACGGGTGCTCATTTAATTTTGCTGAATTATTGAAAGCCTTCAAATGTATAAACTGTGTATATGTATCTAATGAGCCATATGCGTTGATTGTATATTTGAAAACTTCTCTTTCAAGTTTATCACGTATTTCATATATATATAAATATATACATATATATATATATATATATATATATATATATATATATATATATATATATATATATATAAATAGATTTCAACTTTTATTGAAACTCACAACGTAGTAGAAGCTAGACTGGTATCCTTCCTCTTGAGTTGCCCGTCGAGAGCGATACCTCGTCTGTCACGGTTATTAGACAAGGAAGGCGTCAAGTACAATACCTTTTGCAGATTAGAACCTGGCTGTATGGGGCACCCGTCCCTGAAAGATAATTGGCGACCATAATGATTAAATATAATATTGGTTATACTCATCCATAATCTGTAAAAAATTGCAATTTATATGAAACGGAAAAAACGTGAAATTATTCTGATGAAATTATTTAAAAAAAATACCCTAAAAACAATTGAGTTTTTCCTAATTTGCAAGTAAGAAAATAAACTGAAACGAAATATAAAAAAATAGGAAAATATTATTGTTTATTTATATTAAGAACTTAGGAAAATTAGTTATTATTGTTTATTTATATTTAGAAGATTAGGAAGTAAATGACGTTAAAGGGAACAAAAAATTATAATAAAAAATGGAAAGTCATAAAGATAATAGAGAAAAATTAAAATAGAATTTCCTTTGTAAATAAGTGAAGAACTGAAAGTACACATTTTTTAATAAACTCAGTTCAGTGCCAATGAAGAATTTACTGTTCATTGGTTGGTAAATGAAGAAATATATATTAAAATCGATCTACCTATATGACAAAAATAATTTCCGATCGCGATTGATTACAAAAAAAATTATTTGAAGAAAGTTTTTACGTGAAGTGGGTTTTTTAACGGAATTGTTTGTTATAATTTCGACGACTTAATTGCATTTAGTGTATCTAAGTATTATATACACACGAAAAAAACAAACCCTAAAATAAAGAAGTTTAAATAAGCGTATACGATGGCGTAAAGAGACGTTAAATATGATATTTCACGAAAAACAGAACCTTCATGGTAAGAGCACAGTTCATGTCGAGTTTTTCTTTTTCGGCCAAAATCTTTTTTTCTGTACGATGTTTTTATTTACATTCTTTCATTTAGATAACCAAAAAAGTAACGTTATGGTTAGTGCTAAACTGCGCTTATATACATTTTTATACTTAAACTCTTCAGTTTTCTAGTCTTTTTATATTAGAGCTAAATAAAGACACAGGACAAGAAGAAAGAAGATATTCATACATTTAAAGCAGTCTATAATTCATATTAATGGTATAAAACAAATTTAGAAGAAGTTATAAATCACTTCGTTCGAAATTATTACAGGTCATCTTCATGACAAGAATAAAATGTATGATATTTGATATGAATCGCTGATTAGACACTAATAAATACATAACATATTTCCTTTCTTACCTAAATGAAAATTTAAAAAGGTTATTATACATTAAATTGACGCTAAACTATTTATCGTATAATTTGTCGCATGACTCACTGAGTTTCGCAGCTGGCCACTACATTGCGGAATTGTCCATTCTGGAAAAGAACCACGTCGACTCCTTGATGGATAGAAGCTTTCATCTTCTTTACCAGCTTGTTGCTGTGGTTTCTCACGCAGATATTAACAGCTATTGTCTCACCGTGAAGATAAAGCTGAATAATCGAACATGTTTGAAACGTCAATAAAACCAGAAATTTGCAAATATAAAAAAATTAAGAAATATAATGTTATTAAATTGAGTAATATAATGTTATTGGCTATACTAAAGTTAAAAGTATGTCTATTTTGCTAAATATCTCTTGTTAATATGGACACTGGATATAAGAACCTTGTAATCCATATACCGTACCAATATTTTCAATAGATATGTGAAAAAATAGACATAATCTTTGCTTTAGTATAAAAACGTGAAATTTAATTGACAATTCTTTATTTACTACTTATTCACTAAAATATTTACAAGTAGATTACGGCCAAAGACCTTAAACCAGTTTAAAAACATTGCATCCTTAAAACGTATACAACGTGCGATATTATTTGGCCCTATTTTCAAAAATTAATCGCTGTAAGTAAGACAGCAGATATGTCTGAGTGAAACTGAGCGTAAATCATTCAGTTTCAAGAATACATCCACTAACAGTTTCCCTGTGCGCTACATGAAATAATACGTGCCCGTCTCTGATTCGATGGAGCGGAAACGTGAGCGCGGAATAAGTAAACCATTGTTATCATATCTGTAGTAAATATATTTGTTTGCTGCTTTTATTTTCATCATCATAGATAAAACTAACGGGTCATTGCACTATATAAAAGTAATGTTAGTGAAAACAATTAAGTGTTAAGGAAAAACTATTTTTCCCTTTGTAAACTATTTCTGTTCCTGCGTCTATATAATAATTCAACAATTTTATTAGTTTAATTATAAAAACATAAATGGATTAAAACAATTACCTGTTTGTCCAATGTCAACTCAAGTTCAAGTTCTCCAGGACTCAACATGAAGTCTTTTCGAACTATTGTACAGGGCTGGTTACCCTGCTTGGAAGGAGCATATTGGATCTTGCGAATGCCCAGTGCTACGGTGCTCCTGAAAGAAAATTTTCGTACATGATTCACGTTGTCAAACTGATTAATTTTCCATCCTTGTCTTTGAAAATGTTACACATACAGATATATTTCTAATCTACGAAGTAATCGAAATTCAAACGTTTTAATACTTATCAAAACATAATGTAGTTTTAGTTCGGTGTTGACTTTCAGAAGCAACTTAATTAATTTACTTTGTTTAATGGAAGTATCAAAAGTACCGCAGTTTAACCACAACTAATTTAAACAATAAATTTATATTTCAATACATAGTCATTTTTTTTACATACCACAGGAATATAGACGTTAATATTAATTAATGTAATCGTCACAATCCCTATTAAAACAAAATTTGTTGATTTTGTTAGGCATATCTCTAAATCCATTAGGAAAAATAATTTTCTATAAATAATGTTTTGCGACAAAGAATATAAAAATCAATATCAAATATACTTTTATATTTACATGGTTTATTAATAGCCATATATGTCGCTTAATTTATTAAAAAAAAATTAAATATAAAAGTAATGCCATGGAACGGTATTTCAAAAATACAACCGTGACATTTTATGTATAATAACTTATAAATATGGGCTACCTCAGGAGAAACATTTATGTCGATAATATTAGGTCGTAAAGTTAAGAGATTAACTCGCAAAGTAATATATGTTAGAGATAATCAAATTTAAGGAACAAAACATAGTTAACAGTCATTTCAAATTTGGCATTTTTAATATTTCATTAAAATATATCTCAAGAAAGGATATCGGCTATTAACCAAAGATCTAAGGTGCAAGTTGACGAATCTACATGTGTAACAAAGACACTACATCTTATTGAACTTCTTTTCAAAAGCTCTGTCTAATCCGGCAAAGAGAGTTGATAAGGATCTACAGCAAAACAGTTATCAAGAACATAAAATTAATATTATAAACTTATTTATTCGTTAGTCTAATCTGTTATATTACTTTTAATAAATTATGTGACGTCCGAATTAACTATCCCTATCACTATATACACATATGGCAATCAGACTTCACATACACTTTTGTTGCTTAAATAAGACCGACAATGTACGATTATATATAAAAGTCCCATATATGCACAAATACTTAATAGTAGTGACAAGCGGAATGGGTGAAAATTTGTCTGCAACTAGTTTCAGAACAAGTATTGCCAGCAATTATCTCGTCTCGCCAGTAAAGTTGGATTTGAGTCTGAAACTGAATTGTAATTACTCGGGCACAACAAAACACGAGAGAGTAAGTGACTTAAAATGTAGGATTACAACACGAGTATGTACAAAAGTACTTCTAGATATTTTAATATACAATAAGGCTTATACACTAAACGTTGACTTTGTAGTTTCCAAACAAGATACGCCATTGCCAAGTTCCTTTAAGCTCATTAATTTGACATTGAATTAGAACGAAGTGGAAGATGATTTGAAATAAATTTATATTAGCTGCCACTGCCATGAAATATAAATTTTTAACACGGTTCTTTATTTGATAGGATGTTCAATGTAACGAAATCCAATTTTTTGTCATAGTTTTTAGCGAAAGTAGTTTTTTCACGAGAGTGGTTGAAAAACTATTTCAAACAATAAAAATAGGTTCAAACAGTATGCAAATATATCATGAACTAAAACTATTTTCAGGGAAAAATATTTAAGATCTTGTTTTTTAATTATAATACATATTAATTTTTAAATCTACAGCACCTAAGATGAATGATGTTTCTCATGAAATGTTTTTAATGACAAAATTAACACAAGACTATAAAATAAACTTTTAATTTTATATCGATATAAATATTATTAAGTCATGTCGACTTAATGATCAAGTAAATATTTCAACCGATCTAGTTCCAAAAATATCACTCTATTTTCTGACGCAAGTGTATACGGATTCGTTTAATTAAATTGTACCAAAAATATACGAGTATCGAAATTGGAGTCTATTTATATATTTTAAATTAAATTACATAGTAAAAGAAAAACCCTGCCTACCTGAAGATGTTTTAATGCAATGAAACCTAGATCGTCGTAAAGAACTTAAATAAAGTAGAAATAATACTATATCACGTTGTTTCATTTAGTTGTGAAAACAAGAACAAGATAAAAATTAATATAACTGACATGATCACTGAGACAAGGAAAGGTTATGTAGACATTAATAAAACAATTATTACAAAGACCTCGTCAAACCATATTCACGAATCACATAAAAGATAAATTCAATCTTAATAAATTGTAATCATATGAATTGCACCCACATGGAATAAACCGGTCGAAAGGAACAAGTAAGATTTATAAAAATTGGGTGATGCTGTATTCCATCGTAGCTATTTACGTTAGCTACGGTGAAAAATAGTACACTTCAAATATATACATAATCATTTATGGAAATTGTATGAAGCGTGTAAATAAACACCGTTTTACGGGTTGAAAAGAAAAATACGGTTCGATGTCCATTTTATTCGATATTACGTTGGAACTGTAATTAAAATGATCGCGTGCTTTAACAGGGACTGTTGAAATTTATATCGACTGAGATAACTACAGCCGGCGGTTAGTTAAACATCAGTTTATCGGTGTTGTAACCGACTCCATTATCTTTTAATCTAATTGATCTATGCTTTTTGGCAGTTAAATTTTACTCGGGTTCACTAGCTTGAAATTCGTATTTAAGCTTATTAATGTTTTCGATTAAAAAATATATTTATGCCAAACAAATATTAAAATCATTTCTGATAATTTGATTTTACTGTTTAGGCAATGTTTGGTTCAAACATTTTAATTTTATATTTAAATTTGAATAATTTTCATTTTTGCCTACAGATTTTCTTTTTTTGGTTAACATTCTCGATGTCGTTCAAATTTGAAATATATAAAATTAAATAAGTAAAAGGAAGAATTCAAAAGTGTGCTGTGGCCCTATATTTATTTAATATATATTTAATAATGGAATAATCTCTTTAAATTAATATTAATAAAACTCTTAACTATTGAAGCAAGAAAAAGCTACGTGGAAAAAGTCACCAGGAAAATATTTCTATACCAAACCAATGACTTTTTGGTACTTACGTATTATAATAAAGTGACATTCTTTCACTTCGCCTTCATTTATTGAGGTGATGCATAAAACTAAAGTTAAGACTTAAAAAGGATAACATTCAGTGAGTAATTTTTGATAAAAGTAAATAATGTCCAGTAAACTAAAAAATGAAGCATAAAAATTTTAATGATAGTAAATAGCGTGTAACCGCCAATCCGTAATATTACTATTATACAATTCCTAAATAATTTTATAATGACCCTTGAATAGATATGTTTGAACCAACGGTCGGTAATGTATTTTTGGTTCTTAAATATTCTGCTATTATTCTTAATTTATTTCAATGAAAACAATATTTATCGGCATACAAAAATTTAAATTTGAACATAACTCTAAAATACATAAAGACTTAATATAATAAATTGCCGCAAATGTATTAATTCCGTAATCGACAAATTACTCAATGACACGAACACAAACAGTGAGCAAATAGGGCAACCGATCATAAAGTTATTTCAAATAAATTAGTTGACGTCATTATTTTGACTGCTATCGATATTATGTCTACATCAACTTAAATACAATTTCAATGGCTGTAATAACTTTGCCAAGAGCCTGTTTACAAATTGCCAGTGTCTTCATTGGAAATAGCACCGGCCGCTGATAAGAATCGTGGCAATACGGAAATGCACAATCCAGTGCCAAGGGCGGATCCGAGGGCGGGCCTGCCCACTCGACTGAAGTTAATATTGATACCAACTATTAACGCAACACTTCCGTATTCACTACGATAACATTCAAAGCAGCCACTAAAATGGTACCATTAAATATACCCGTTAAAGCCATTTTCCGCAAACTTTGAATTAAGCTTGATTCGTTGCGATGTTAGATGCAAATATTATCAATTGATGGCTGATTACTACAGCGGTTAAAGTAAAAGCTTAAAAATTATAAATTTATGAAATGTTCAACCGCAAATATCCACATCTCATAGAAAAATGTAAAAAAAATTATATTATTGTAAATATTATTTCTGTATTAGTTCTGCATAATGACACTAAAATTAAAATGTATAGCTTTAAGCCTTCGAATAAATTCAATAAAAACAATGAAAAAATAGTCGATTTTAAAATAATAATGTTTATTAAATTATATATGGAACTGTATTCAATTTTATTAATATATATTTTTATTAATTTTATAAAAGCAAAATTTATTTTATAAATATAGCTGTTATTTTGAATAGTATTAAATACTGGAAATAATCTCATTTTTTGATTGTATTCCATTAGGATCAACACGGAACAACCCAATAGTCCTTTCGTCCCGACCTACCTTCAAACATCTCGTCAACTGCGCCGTTACCGCAACAACTTAGGAACGTGCATATGTTCCTAAGTTGTTGCGAAAACCGAAATTAATATAAGTTGTTCCGAATTCCCAAGTTTAATCAAGTGTGCATAGCCCTGCGTCCTGGTAGCGTCGACGTTAAAACCGAAGCGCGTCGAATAAGATATTGTCGAACTTGCTTATTTATAAAAGTGGTGACATGATAAAGTTTGTAGGCGGCGAAACTGCCAACGGGCATTTTACACTCGAGAACGGGGGAAACTCGCGTGTCTACGTTAGTGGAGTATATCTTTCATAGCAGTCGTGAAACATATATTGTTTAATATGTAGAGCATAATAAACCTACTTATTTGCGCCATGGAATATATAGAGAAGGCATGTATATTATAAAAGACTTTTTAAAATGTTTCAAGTTCTATCATGTGAAAAAAATGTTCTCAACTTCTTTGAAAACCGAAAGTCGGTAAAAAGAACAAACAACATATGAATTGCATCGTGCTGAAAAGACACCATTATTAAAATACATTGAGGCATAATATAATATTACAGTAGACATTTATCTAACCAAATAATCCAGTTTGTACAATATATACAATTAATGTACACTGATTCATAATAAATACAATTAATCTTAAATTAGATTAAATTTAGATGTCAAAGTGCCAAATATTTGGAGTTATTACTCTCAGGTAGATTTCAACATCATTGATTTAAAAAAAATAATTAGGTCGTTTAACCACTTTAATATAGTTTTTGTTAAAATATTTATATTCCAACGAAATAAAACAAGTTATCTTTTCTCCACTATCTAAGTAGCACTTTAATTTAATGGCGGTAACCTGGTATTTCAATAAATGGGCTTACTTAAGTGAGTTACAAGTTTTACTTAAAACAAATTCTACAATAATTATCTTTTGTTCAATCAATTCTAATGCGAATTTATATATTTATTATTGACTATCTAATTTAATTATGCAGTTAACCATTTATAAAAATTTAATAAATTAATTGACTAATTACATTTGAGAATTAGTTGATACAAAACTTTTATTTTTTGTATCAACTAATTTTCAAATGTACCATGTGTTCGACTTATACAAAAATTCGGTCTGTTATACAACAATAGCTTTTTAGAAACTTTCCATCATTGGAGAGTCATAATTTTTAAATTATTTTATTAAGATAATTTCTGCCTCTGAGTGTTTCAAGATTGCACACTTTTGATTTATATGGCAGCTTCAGTAATGTATTGGAATATTATCATTTATTTAAATTCAAATTTTATTGAATGTACGTCTGATACCCTCTCGATAGCTTAAGGGCCTTTCCTTATTTACTGTTTTTTTTTATTAAATCAATTTAGAAGCTTTAAGATATTCATGTTTATTTTGGAAATATTTTTTCTCGTTAGTCCAACAATTTAAATCCTGTATTTCTTTAGTTTCTCTCATTTAAAATTTATTAATAAATATGTATATTTTATTTTAGCTACTTAGAATATTGCATTATTAATTTAATTAATTGAATAGGATATTTTGTTATTAATTTATTGAAATAAAAGCCTGATTCGTACACATTTCGATAATACTTGTTTACTTAACAAAATCACTTCTATATTGCTTAATAAATATTTCATACCTTCTATGACTGCGGTCAATCTCACTTTCTCCAACGAACACCTTCACGTAATACTGTACGCCACAAGGTTCACCCTCATCTTCAAGTCCTTGCTGAAGAATGACAGATCCTGGAGCTCCGACTGGAATACGAAAGTTGAAGGGGTATGCTCCCGGTCCGAGCTTCTTCAGAAGACGTTCCTTGAATTAGAATTACTAGTTTAAATCAAAAGAATTAATCAAATCCTTTCTCTTGGGCGGAATAATTTAAACTTTCAAAATAAGCAATGTTACAATAAATTCAGGTAGAAATTATAATAGAAAACGAGAATCTTATACATTAATGCTTCTCTCATGTTGTTTCAAGGTTGATAAAGTTTAAGTTCGTATAATTATTTTTTAAAGCCTGCAATATTATGCCAAAGTATTAATTACGCACTTTTCTTTGTCACAAATTTAACCATTTTCAGTTAATATTTTAATGTACCGATTTTAACTTAAATTAAATAGTATCTATGTCCCCAACATTCCAGCCCCATTCAACTCCAAGTCATCTAGGTCCTCTAATGACCTATACCCTTAATGACCAGTGGCCGGGAATCGAACCCAGTGTGACGTGAAAAGCCGTAAACCTCATGACTTGTACTCGAGCGGAACTGGAATGATGAAGGGTACAGTATTTATTACTATTTAATTTATATCATAAAATATACATTAAAATATAAACAGCGCCTCTACTGTTCGAATTTATATTTCTTAGTCATTTTCATTTAACTTTTACTAAGTTAATTATTGAATAAATAATTATTTGCTGCCCACTGATAGTAAAAATAATATTATTTTTTATTTATAAGAATGTAGTCAAATAAAATTTAAGAGGAATAATTCTATTTCAAAATTGTAAAATAAGAGTCATTTCAATAGTACTAAAATTATATCTTCAATAATCATTCGTCCATAAGAATTAAAAATGGTTGTTCCTTCCTATTTTCCTGACAAAATTTTGCTAACAAAATATCAAAAATTTCAATGGATCCTAGGAATATCACGTGCACTTTTTCGTTATTACTATTTTTCTTTTAGGTATATGCATGACGTACTAGCACTGACGCATGACGCCATATGCATGACGTAAATCCCACAATTTACTAGACAAGTCACTGCACTGCGGTAAATGTATGCCTGGAGTGTGTTTTCCAATTATCTCTCTACCCAGTTATCTGTCAAAGAAGCTTCGCAATGACTTTTAGTGGTCGCACAGTCAGCTATAAAATTTGGTTCAATTCAAACGCGAGACGTTTCGTCGGCGAGCATATATTCGGGAACTCCTTGCCCATGCTAAGAACTTATGATGTACATTCATGCCCGGGAAATGGAGCTCGTTGGTCTAACTATAAGCTGTCAGGTGTAAGAAAGTAAAAGTATTTGAATGTGGTAAGCTTTAGAAAAGGCTGGCTAAAAAGTGGACAGAAAAGAGCAAATGGTATATTTTTGGAGTAACGAGGAAGAGCTGATTATATGGTTTTACTTTAATATTTGAAGTCTAGTTTTAAATCAAGATTACCTTTTCTTATCTGGTCTTTCTAAGTATTCATATGCATTTAAATCCCTTTTAGTTGGTTTTGGTGTGTTACAATCACACCTTATATTCTTCAGTTTTATCTATATCGCTCTACAGTATTTCTGAATTATTTCGACGTTGCAGTTACCGTTTTTGATAGGTCGTATTATATATTTTTTTATAACTTTATTTAATAAAAGAATCTAACACTGAATATTTGCATCCAAACTCTGTAATCTATCAATACTTGATGATTCAGATAATGAATAACATTTGTTTATTTAATTTCTCCTGGCCATATCAGAAACTCGAACAACAACGTTTGCCTACACTCTGTAATTTATCTAAAAATACATCACTAAATATTTCTTTAGTTTGAGTGGTATGATCTCTTGATTACAGTACGAGTGCTAGTACCATTATACTGTTACAGATATTAATCTTAAGTTTTGCATATATTACATGAAAGTGAATACATATGCTAAAATTTACGTCACACCTACATCGTACGTATGTCACGATATCACGATTTATGTAAAACTGGCGTTACTTATGACCTTGTTATGATATAATTGTGTTTGATATAATTTTGATATTATATTGACATATGTGAAATATTGATTCTCCTATAACTCAGGTATGTCCTATATCTTAAATGTAATATTTGTAAATTTTGACCTCGTATGACGTCACTTTGATGTCAGTCTCAAGTGAAAGTGTTCACAGGGCAATACTGTCATATTCTTATCTCTAGTCACCTATGGATTTCGTTATCTCTTTATTCATTCTATAATTAGGGATATCAGTGTAATTATAGCTATATCTTAAAAATATGAGTTATATTTTCTTTTGTATGATATTCCGAATTTCATTTAAACTTTATTTCATCTGCATTGATATTTTTCTTCAGATATTTTCTCCTTAGATTCGTGGTTGATCCATTAATGTCATGGCAATGTCTTTAATGTATACAAATTTTATTACACATTTTGTCATGACCTTTATATGAAAAAGGACACCCAAGAGAAAGTGAAGCTTATATATTATTTATTTTCGGTTTCATTTTATATTCGTAATCACAACTGTAGCTATTTGTGATTTTAATAAATACTACATCTATATAAAAATGTTCCAAGTAAAAAAGGACTAACTAATAAACGTTTAACCAAATAAACGTTTAACCAATTTATTGACTACATACTTGTAACTTCGTCAGGTTCTCTTCCCTTTTCTCTGGTGGAGGGTAGATCTGTTCGGAGGCAAGGAAGAGTTCTTTGTGGAAATTGAGTCCCATTACCTCATCTTCTTCCCTTCCATACCTGAACGTACATACTACTTGACCGAACACCTTGCGGTCTTTAATGTACTCCTCATCTAACAAGATGACCCCATCTGGAAGAAAAAAAAATGATAATCACCTTATTTTAACCATTTGTCATACTACTTTATTAAATTTCGATAAAGCAAATTAATATTTTATTTACTATTTTTTCTTGCTTATTGCGCATTCTCATTTATTCTAATTTTCTTTTATAATCTGCTGTTATACTCAGAGTATAATAATTAATAAATTATTTTAATGAATATTCTAATTTTCTTTTATAATCTGCTGTTATACTCAGAGTATAATAATTAATAAATTATTTTAATGAATATTCTAATTTTCTTTTATAATCTGCTATTATACTCAGAGTATAATAATTAATAAATTATTTTAGTGAATATTCTAATTTTCTTTTATAATCTTCTGTTATACTTAGAGTGCAATAATTAATAAATTATTTTAATGAATTTTACTTTCGTTACGCAAGATTAATATTTTCTTTTCATTGGAAAATTTTGTTTAATCCCATTCACATTTTTATACACTTGTTTGATTTTGCTTTTATGTTTCTTTTTATTACTATTTCATGAATAATTTTCAAAGACTACGGATACATTCATTGGACGTGTATGTAATACTTAAACTTACCTATTGATATATAAAAATAAGGTATTTAAATGAAATCAACTTTTTATGAGAACATTTAAAAAAAATACCAGAAACCGGGAACTCTACAAGTTAAAACTTGGTTTTGTAAATTGCAAAGCCTAATGAAAATATGTAATAATTAATAATAAATTATTCAGATATTTTCGATTATTCAGGAAGAAAAGATTAAATTTCGTATAAATTTTTACAATAGAAATATTAATAATATAAATTATTATTCAATGTATGCTGCATTTATATTTTTCATGACAATTTCGTAATAGTAAAAGTAAGTGAATTGCTTTTGTACTTTCTCAGAAAATTTTTTTAATGTTTAAGACCCATCATGAGAAGCGGACTAAGTTCAATATTTTTACTAATGATTTGTAATAATGGCGTGCAATTTGTAAAGATCTTTACAAATTGCCCACCTAAAGATGTTGTCATGCAACGAAACCTAAAGTAGAAATAATACTGCATCACCTAGTTTCATTTATTTGTCAATAAAAATTAAGTGATAATGAATTTCTACAAAATTAACTCCAAATATATTCAATACTTGTAGACGTTATAAATAGACAATATGGATTTCGCACCCTTTTTTATAATTAATACAAACGTCTTCTAATGAAAATTCTTTTATCCCCTATAACGATAAAACCTTTACATAAACATATATATGTGTATATATATATATATATATATATATATATATATATATCCATATATTTATATATATATATTCTTCACGTGATATGAACCAGAAACCCTCGCTTACGGCTATTAGTGATCGAAGATATTTTTCGACAATACCTCGAAGTCTAATTTATATTATGAAAGCCCATCATTATTTTATTGATATCAAAGTAGTTATATTTCAGAAAGGTAAAAATTATACAAGCGTTGCAAAAAAAATTATTATTTGGAAAAAAGAATTAACTATTACTCAATAATAATTTTTCTGAAAACTTAGTAATTTAATAGATGAAGAAAATATAGTAACATCTCAATGAATGGTGAAAAAAGACACGAATATTGTTAATATGAAAAGTTGGCTGTAGAAAAAATCACGTATTTTAGGAGAAAATAGCGACTAGGATAATATAATGGACTTTAACAAAATATGAGCTTAAATAAGCGAAGTAACAACGGGTTCCCCGTTAAAAACAGAATGTTAAAAAGCCTTTTAGTTCAAAAAATTATATCAAAATGACACCGACCGAAAGCACAAAATTACCATCTCCACTTTGAATAATTCAATTATTGTAATGTTTAGGTCTATGGTAATTTGTGGGATGACTCATCGGTATTAAACTTTGGTAGTCTGGTCTGGATCCTGAGGGAGGCTGGAATGACTGACGGAGCCACACAAAACGCTCACCGTCTTCTTTATGGCCCTCTCCTACATTAGCCCAATATTTAGCTGTGCTTGTATTTGTCTATATGTATTTGTCTTGTAAATGCATTACATAGCAACACGGCGAGTTGAGTATTAATATAATAAGGGTAAAATTTCTGGTCCAGGGAATTTAATCATAAGAATTTAGGATGTAAACTTAAAATTTATCAAGATATTTTACTTTGATCTTTGTAGTAATAAGTAAATTTACTTCTCTATCCCTAATCTTTATATGAATAGAATAGGTTCAAAAAATTGTCTTATAATTTGATTAGATACGGAACAGGTTCCTTATTAATAATTGCTAAAAAGCTAGCAAACAGTATTAGTGGAGATACAATGATACATGAGATAATTTGCAAAATGTAAAAATTACGTAAAAAACACATTTTATTTACATAAAGTTAATTACGAAAAAATAAGCGTATCGCAAAAGATTAATTACAAAAATCACCATAAATCAACGATGAAGGAAAAAAATATAAAAATCCAATATATTTAATATCATTCATTAAACTTCAATTAGTCTAAATTAGTGCATATTCTCATGAAACAATGAGCATGGAACGAATATTCGATACCTTGGCGATCATTGAACTAATTATGAATTTATTACTTATATTCTCCGCGTATTGGATAACTATATTCTGTCACTTCGCCAACGTTTTCTTACGAGATATTCCAAGACAAGTAAGCAATCGATTAAACAAATTCCCAAATTAACAATGTGCTTTGTCGAAGTGATTAGTCTTAACAAACTCAAAATTAGAAAGCCCATATCGTTTAAGAAATGTTTAAGTTGTTGTCTCGTATAGACATGCTTTCATAACATACAGGAATTATTTTAAAAGTTTTCTTTAATTCTTTCAACTTTAAAGAGCTAAGCTATACCTTTACCTTTAATCAACCTTTATACAATTAATTTGGTTGAAATTATGCAAATCATGAATATACACTGTAAATTTACTGATTGCTAATAATCAATTGTGTATTTAAAAATAAACGAGTAAATTCAGGTTCTAATTTAAAATTAATTTAGAGTCATACAATAGAAAATGTGTCGATATAAATAGAGAACTCTTTAGATAATAAGTGTTACAGAATGTGGCCTTTTCAACAATTTTGTTTTCTTTCGACTTCACTTCTTAATTTTTGACAAATGAATATAAGCTAAACTGATTTAAGAAGATTTCTAAGTATGAAAAATTGCCAAAAATTTGCGTGTAATTTTTACGTATCAATTTAAACCAAAAAAAAAAATCCCAACTCATGTATATTAGGTATTAAACAAATATTACTAATATACCTATCGGTTCAACAGAGGATATGTAATCAACGAAATCCCTCTTTCCCATGTACAACGTCAGCTTCCCATTCGGTGCACATTTTTTAAACACTTTGAAGTTGTAAACCATATTTTCCGTTTTGCGGATTAATATTTCACAAAAGTATAATTTTCACTGTGATGCCTCCGTGGATCGTCACACTTCAGGTTTGGCACTACAGCAACTGAATGTTTCAGGGCAGCGTTGCGAATATATAGACGGAATTATAACTCTAAGGCTTCAACGGTCGCTTCTATAGGTGCGGAGTAATCTTGTTAAACATATTAGTTCGTGGGTGGAGCATGAGTAATGAGTTTACGTGCAAAAAATATTAGTGAGTCCGCTCACCATATCGATTGTTTCGATATAATACGATTATGATGACGGTAGGATGTTATTTTCGTCTTATTAAATTCTACGCAAATGCCTTTGGAGGTCAAATATCATTTACGATATTCATGAAGAGGCCATTATTTTTAGATTATAAGAAATATGAACAAAGTAGTAGATGTTACCTGATGTGTTCTCTTGTCGAAATATTATTGAAGCATTTGCTATTTCGTTCTCATGGAATTCCGAAACGTAAATGCAGGGTTTTAGAGCGTTCATTTTATGCTCTTATGTTAGTTAAAAGATAAAAATCAATTAGTTTAGTTTATAAGATACTAGCATGACCCGTGCGAAGTCTTCGCATTATTTATTCCATTATGAAGCTCAGATGACAGATCAAACAAATATTTAACTAAAATTGACATATAGAGGCGCAAGTATCAAAAGCATTGAGCTAAAGCGCCACTTTATTTATACGTGAGTGGATTTGAAATTAAACAATAATTTTACCGACCGTCAATCATATTGACGTTGAGCCGTTAGATGGCAGCATTGCTGTTTTGTGTATATAAATTTAATAATTAATTAATTTGCAAAAACAATAGCAATAATAATTTTTTTAGTTGTGGATGCCGGTAGAGCAAGCAATTATCTATAAAATGATATATAATTTATGTGAATTAGTTGTGAGGTTTTTTCTAAAAAGGGAGAGTAACATCTTAACCTTAGCGTATTAATATATATGATGATGATGATAACACGGCTTACACTCCTTGCTCCCGTATCTCTGTATGTCGGTCGTATTCCTATAGGTAGCCGTGTGGCGAAAATTTTGTTTTATTTTCTATGTAACCTCTTGAGATATAAACATAAAACAAAAAAGTACGCATTGTACTCCTTTGCTTAATAACAAAATTTTATTAAGCAGTTAACCATTTCTGAATTTCTTCGAGACTGATATGCAAATGAACAAAAATATGGAAGAAAATTCAATAAACGCTTTTTTTTCCTAGGTATCATGTTAAAAATTCAATCAGCTTAAAATCATACAGTATTAAAATCACGAACAGATGTTTCAGCTGTATTTGCAAGTATAAATGTAGTCGTGTACATCGTTTCCAACATCATCATTTTATCATACAAAAAATATTTGGTTTTGGTCAAAAAATAAAATAATTACTTAGTTCCATAAAGGATTTTTTTTAAATCCACTGTATTTGAATGTACATTTAATCTAATTTAGGTACAGACTATAGACTATGCAATTCGTACGTGTAGGTAACATAGCCTGAAAAACGAAGATGGTATAGACATGCTTCAAGGAATCATCAAAGCTTCAGAACTGTTTATGATTAAACTAAATTAAAATTAGTTCTGAGATTTTTGAGTTAAATCTATTCGTATGAACAGGTTTATTCGTATTAACAATTTATTCATTATTTCGTTTATCTCATGATAGTCATGATCATCCCTATTATTTGGTTCTGAAATTTCTATGAAATGTTAAGGAATTAAATTCTTTTCCTACAAACATTTGATGAGTTCATTACATATCGCAGTACACTGTAATGACTTTAGTTTATATATAAGCTTACGAGAAATATTTCATATCATTTTCGTATGTCCATTTAAACTGAAGACCCTAACGCAGTCGTTATATATATATATATATATATATATATATATATATATATATATATATATATATATATATATATATATATATATATATATATATATATATAACGCATAATTTTCACTGCGTAACCGTGACACATTTCAAGTTCTCATGTGATAAAACTATATCATAAAATACTTGGCGTGATTAAAAGATGTTGCGGTTTGCCGATGAAACAATAACCACTTTTTAACTTATCCTGACGAATTCAAAAACGAAAGTTAGTTTGTTTGTTAGTTTGTTACTATCGTTTTTACATATCTTTTGCTCAACTGATTTTCGAATTTGCACACCCATAACCTGCAATACATAGATAAACATGGGATCATTTTCAGGTTCATTTTCAGGGGTTCAATAAAAGAAATTGAACACCTACAGGGTCACTTGGTTGTCTGTTTGTTCGTTTGTATGTCATAACCGTTTACCGTATACTGAGGGCTGTCTTACTTGTTGTAGAAATTTCAAGTTTTATTCGGTTCAAGCAATGAAAAGATATAGCGATGAAAGCGTGATTTTTCTTTATTTTACCACAGTCTTACTCATCGATCATCAAAACCTATAAGGTACTTCCAGAGGACTTGGACTTTCACAACTTTCAGTCTTGAAAGACGGCATAATGGGAAATCTTATAGTGTAAGTGATGAGAAAAATTCAAAAATCTGTGATTGCTGATTTTGTGTAGCATTATAAAATTTTTTGAATTGTGCATATATCAAAGGAAGTCTGCTTCCTTTGTCCCAATGTCTTTACTTTCATAAAAATACTATATTTCCTTAAATTTTATAAACTATGTCTAAATATGAACAGACCAACAGTACCTAAATGTGAACAGATCTTCCATAGTGCGAATTCAACTTTTGCTAGCTAGGTTTTTTATGCCGATGTAAAATTTTATTTTGGTATTAAAAAAGCCCCACACCAGCGCTCGGCGCCACGGGTCACAACTAGTATTGAAATAATTTCAGCGTAAGTACCCTACGATCTTGTGGAGTCTATATTGTACATATTGTGACGAAAACTTGTGAAAACTCGATCAGTATTTAACATTCAAGCTTTGAACGATGCTTCATAACAATGAGAACGATTTAAGAAATTAAAGCTAATTGTTGATTAATGGCTAAATGTCCGTCTAAATGCCTGCAGCAAAGTATTTTCCTTTCGATTATAAGTTCACAAATTATAAATTAATTTATTAAATATTATTTAAAATAATCATTTTCAAATTAACTTAGGTAAATATTTTTTAAATTTACCACTTCATCTTAATAGGCTAACAAATTTCAACAATTATTTATTAAGCTAGAAATTGTATAAAAACAAAATAAAACCTAAAAGTAGACATATTTAAACTACGCATACTATTAAACTACAGCTACAGCAGCATGCTATATTCACTAATAGCGAATATCACTAATAGCGAATAATTTTATAACATGTCCTACAAAATAATTTCGGATCATAAATAAGTGGCTTCTTTGTTTTACAATTGATAAGAGTTTCAATCGGTTTGTAAACATATGTTTTTTGAATTCAAAAATTTTGTTCTTCATTAATAAATCTCAGTGCACAACGGCAAGCTCTTCTGCCTGCGATTCGCTTGTTCGACTCGATAAATTTCCTAATCGATCTGCAAAATTTATATACTTACTAGTATTGCGTATATATATATATATATATATATATATATATATATATATATATATATATACATATAAACACATATATAAAGCTCAATATGTTTATGTAACCTCTTACATTCGTAATACCAAGCAAGACACATTATAAAAATGTATTACTTTTAGAGTAAAGGTCACAAATTCAACATTTTACCAATGCAGCTGTTTACGACAGTTAATGTCCAAGCAAATAATTAAATTTTAATTAGTTTTTGGAATAACTTATTTTGTTCTATTACGAAATTCCTGTTTAATTAATTATTAGAAATAAGTTATTCCTATTTGTGATAAATAACACAAAACAAAATCAATAAAAATAGCGAAAGCTATTAACTACGGAATTTAGGTGAACCTGGTTATAATAACCGAATATACAACTTGCGATAAAATAATAGGGAAAATTCATTGAAAGTTTCTATTTTAATGCTAACATGGGCAAAGGGGGAATACGACAGGTAAACATAAAATTTTGTTTATCTGTCGTATTCCCTCGTGATAGGAAAAATGAGAAAAATCATTAATAAAATGCAAGTAGAACATTTTATCAAAGCAATATTTAATTGAGGAATGAATTCACAATTTCCCAAAAATATGTTTTATGTAATTGAAAACAATAGTACCTAAAAATATAAATAGTAGATCAATTTATGTAATATTTGTTACTTCTATGGACAAATTTATTCCGAATCGATCCTGTTGTGTCCGACACGGGAGCACATTATAGCATTATCACCATTGTTGAAGCAATAAATCATAACATTTAATGATTTATAGACTTGATCATACCGTAGCATTCCCGAATTATTATTTATACGAAGCATGTCGCAACCCAAGGAAAGATCGCGATAGGTCTTCGTCCGTTGTGATGTCATAAAGCGCCTCATGACATTTGCCTGAGATAAAATTAATTAACTTCCAAATAACCAATGACGAAAAACATTTTTCTTCCACCTTTCCCATGAATGGCTTAGTAAATAAGTAGACGTGATAATGGCGTAAAGTTGCTGAGGGATTATAATTTCGTTTTATATAAATTTATGTTTACTGTGAAAGTATGATATTTATTAAAATCATTCTTTAAATGTTGGTCATTTAGTTTTAATTTATTCTACTAGGGTCTTAATCTAATCTTCTAATCCAAAAAAAATGGTCTTCAGGAATATCTTTCACGAGGCTATTTTAACCCTTATTTTCTTGTTGTTGTCTGTAAAAAATATATTTTCATAAGTAATAATATAATTTTTCAAGATATTTCCAGATTTTTTTATCCTCGTGGTTTCTAATGTTTTTCCTAAAGGGTAAAAAATTATATCAATTTCTAGATACTAAAGTATATCAGCTTTTATTATTCCATACCATATTTTTCAAAAAAATATTTTCAACTAGGGTTCTGTACCTAAAATGCATACCACTAATATTCTAATCGCGAAAGTTTGGATGTTTGTTACCTGATCACTCTGCAACCGAATAATAAATCATTCTCAGAGTTAGGGTACTAATTTTTCTTACAGCAGCAGAATAATAAGATTGTTTTATCCACATCTTCATATACTTGAAATATTAAGGCAACGTAAAAAATGTTTGGATCTTTCTTACTCAGTCAAGTCTAAATCGCATTGCAGATTTTAATACAACGGAAAGTATGTTTGGACGTTTCTTACTCAATCATATCTAAATCGCATTGCAGATTTTCATAAATTTTTTCACGAACACCGTTCTTGATTCAAACCAACATATTGGTCACTTGTAACCTGAGAAATAACTTTGTTCGTGTAGAATAATATTCGATATTTTTGCTCAATAATAAAATTTTAATACTACATCATATTGATTTTAAAGTTATTTAGAGAAAGATATTGTAATGGTGTCATCATCTTAATTGAAAATCCTCCGAATGATGTCACGATTGCAAAAAAATGTTTAAGTTACCTCTCATCAAGACTACTTCAAAATAGAAAACCACACGAAAAATACTTTATTTTACTTTTATTTTTACTTTCTAATATTTTATTCTGCATGGTGACTTTTTTCTTCCATATCGGTAATATTTTCTTTTAAACCGTCGACCGAACCTTTTCGTCAGTAAAACTATATTTGCTTTAATGGATCGATAAATTATTTTATATCTTCTGAGTATTTCACCATATTAGTGCGGCTTAAGATATTAATCTAAAAAGCAAAAATTTATGATATATATTTCAAAAACCGTTAAAACCTGAAATATTTACAATTTTGGCGCAAGAACACCTAAAATGTTTCATATTCTTTTTTAGGAGGCCTTTTTATGAAAATGAAAGTTTACGAATTACGGCACGTCAGAATTAAAAACTCATTTCTACGTGCCATATTAAATGGTTAGTTCTAAATAACTGTCAAAAAGTGGTGTATAAACCAATTTCCTTTAAAAAATTACATTTTCGTCACACCATCAGCGATATGGAAATACTTAATTTCTGTTATGCCTGCGATTTCGCGTGGATCTTTAGAAAATATTGGTAAGTTGACTCCAAGATTAATACACGTAACGCCATATATTATAATGATTATAAAGTAAACTTTTGTTTTTAACTACTTTTGTATTGAAATGTCAAATTACCACAACTTCGTGTTAGTTGGTGAATTAGGAATAAAGATGCCATATATGTTACTCAGACCCGACAGGTAAAACTTGCGTGAGTGAACAAATAAACAAACTTACACGAACATCCAAAATGCCAAAAAAAAAAGAAAAAATAAAAAAAAGAAATATATATATATATATATATATATATATATATTTGTTTTATTACTCTTATTATTTTCGGCGAAATATTTTTTTCTAAATATCTTCAATATTGAAATAAAATATATTTATGGAAAACAATGTGCAAACACAAATGCACAAACGGAGAAGAATTCCAAGGATGGTTTAAATGCATTCTGTTATTTAACAAATTCTTGTGTTCTATTACTTATACTGCATTTCTTTAAATAATTTTTAATAAATACTTCAAAATGCAACAGTTTTGTAAAATACTAGCTGTGCCGACGTAACTTCGTTCGCATTCGATTTGGTATTAAAAAGTTATTAGGAATTCCTTTGTGTTTATCTTTTTTTCTCAGATCCATATGAGCATAAAATTAATTAAAATTCGAACAGATAGCTTTAGCAGTGCCATATTTGAATATATCTATGAGCATAAAATTTACTAAAAATGCTGATAATTGGGGTTGTCAGTACCAGTATCGCAATATTCATAAAGTCAAGAAAAAGTCAATCAAGTCAGAAATAAAGAGTATTTGCTAGAAGGTATAAAGTGTTAACATACCAAATTTCACAAATATATGTGCATTAGATTTCGCGTAATTGAAGAACAAATTAACACAGAGACATAGAGACAGATACACAAAAATTCAAAAACAAATTTTCTGGCTTCTACTATCATTCTTTTTAAAATATTTTTCACGTATCCAATTCAGTCTGTTATAATTATATATATATATATATATATATATATATATATATATATATGTGTGTGTGTGTGTGTGTGTGTATATATATATATATATATATATATATATATACACATATATAAACAATAAAGTAAATAAAGAAATTATTGCACCGGTGACCGACGACGATGTCTACCCACATGCATTTGCCCATATTTAGTTTGCTTACTCAAATACCTACCACTACCCCAACACTCCCCACTTCACTATTAGCTACGTCCATTCCGCCATTCTATGTCCGGGTAGAAATTTTCGGTGTACGATTTAAAATACACGTAACGCCATCTATTTATGTACATAGTTTCACTGTATATGTTTTTATTACTTTGGTTCGGGTAACTAGGTATAACTTTGTTATTGTTGTACTAATACAATTTTAATAACTTTTTAAAAATATTAAATTTATGAATCAATTGAGAAGTAATAAAAACTAAACATAACTTCAAAAAACTCGTATGCTCTTCTAAAAACCCCATCCACAATGGGTCAATAGTTTTTTGTGATGCGTATTGAAACAGACAAATTGACAAACCAACGAAACCTACAGAAGTACCGTAAATTTTTTTTTTATATTTCGCTACTTTTATTATATCCCCCTATATTATTTTTCACAAATATCTTCAATGCACAGACATATGAACTCAATAGTTTTGTTATATGTGTAGATATAAACGTTTTATATCTTTCGTATATATATATATATATATATATATATATATATATATATATATATATACATATATATATATATCATAAGCCAGTTTTTAAAAAGTATTTATAAAAATAACTATGATTATTCAGTGTTCCAAAAGGAGAATTTTTTTCCATATGTCTCCATGTTTCATACTCTCTCTCACAGCTCAGAACAAAGCCACCAAATAAATATTTTTATTAGTTTGTTCCTTCCATAATAAACTTTGAGCCTAAAACTTGATATCGAAAAACACGTTACGAACTACAAAGTTATATAACGTTTGTATTATTGTAAATATTTAAATAATTAGTAGCATAATACAAAGACATCTGTTGTCATCTATAAAGTAGAATATCAAGAAACTAACTACTGACGTTATGCCAATTTGCCTTAGTCCGCGACACGGCCAAGATCTATAATATATTTCGCCAAGATGTAAACTTACATAGACTTGGTTCTACACCAGACCTAATAAAATATTAACAGTTAAAGGATAGTTAATCTTGGCAAAACTTTTATATAAAACATTTTTGATGGGACTTTAATTCTTTTCATAGATTACCATTCGGGTTGCTCAATGGCAGATGTACCGATTATGCCATTCTACTCGACATATGCCGCGGTGCTGCCCCCGCCCATGCCACCACATTGTGGGTCATGTAGATAAGTCTAGTATGACTGATATGTGTTGATTAATTGCAACCTTGCACTGAATTTTCTTGTGTTTTCTTGCTAAAATATATAGTTACTTTATGATTTTTCATATAGTTAACTGAATTCAAACAATTACGGGTACGAGACATGCACTTTTCTCGTCGACGTAAATGTTTACATGAATTTTTTTAAATGCCCTTGTCTTCGATAATTAAACAGAGGAAAGGAAAGTAAGAAATGATAATTTAAAAGTCAATACCAGCATCAAATATAATTCCATTTTCTACGTAATACTTCTTTGCCATTACGAAAATAGAAGATATTAATAAACTTAGAAATGCTTTTTTACGCATTTCAATGTAAATGTAAATATGAGAAAAACACACAATAAAAACACACAACACAGGCACTAATCTCTTTGAGGAACATATACAAACATATTTACAAAAAGCATAATTTTCATCAATATTTTAATATAATGTTGCAATGAAACTACAAAGGCAAAATTTTTGGATTAATTTTAAAACAGTAACTTTCAAAACTCACTCATTTCAATGCTCACTAAACGAACTGTCAGAAGTTAAACTCTTTTAGGCGATGTTAATAAAGAACAATGCAAGTTCAAGAGGATCTCGGATAAAAACGAGGAAGACGGCTCGACTTTTTATCGCGAGCGCGCTCCCTTCTCAAGCTGCTTTTGTATTCATAAGACATTTTACTTAAAGTGAAAAATATTTTTTATGTTATCATTTGACATCGTCAGTTGACGCTGATTTGAGATTTTTTTCTATGTGGTCAGAAGTTAAACTCTTTTAGGCGATGTTAATAAAGAACAATGCAAGTTCAAGAGGATCTCGGATAAAAACGAGGAAGACGGCTCGACTTTTTATCGCGAGCGCGCTTCCTTCTCAAGCTGCTTTTGTATTCATAAGACATTTTACCTAAAGTGAAAAATATTTTTTATGTTATCATTTGGCATCGTCAGTTGATGCTGATTTGAGATTTTTTCTATGTGTATTAATAACAAGTTAAAATTAGAAGAAAGTTGAATTATCCAATATTCTAAATTATGCCTTTAAACTTTTGGTTATTTTTCGCTGCAATTTATTTTCTACTATCGTAAAAAATTAATTGAATTTCTTGTTATTGAAAATTCTTGTATAGATTTAATGAGCATGGTTTCTATAGTTATATTATTAATTTGTGGGACAAACATAATTCTAGCTCCCAATAGACACTGTTAATTTTTGGTCACTAAACTTTCTTATAGTCAGCCGAGCAGCACATGCAGTTGATTCCAATAGATAGCAACACATTGGCTAATTACAGTCGGTTAATAATAGACGCGAACTGAACAATCCAAAAGACACTATTTGAATACCATTAGTATTAAAGTTGTATCTTTTCCCTTTTTTTCACTTGGTTCTATAATTACCTGCAGCCAGTAATAATTATTTCTTATTATTTAAAATATATTGGAAGAGTTTGTGAAATGTACTGAAAGAAATTGTTTCCGAAACTTATGTCAATTCCTCTTGCTTTATTTCATTTAATCTACCTACGTTATCTTCACACTGCTTTCATTAAACAAAGCAGCGTCCCTCCTCAAAGGTCTTTGAGAAAGTTGTTCGATATTAGGTTGTTAACTAATAAATTCTTTATTTCTGTAGACAGCATAATCTTATTTTTTTATGTGCGATTAATAAAATCGATCTAAAATTATATATGTTACCACTCTTACATATTATTTGCCGCCAACGATTAAAGCATACAGCTTTAATTAAATTCCATACTTTCAGAATTCGTTAGGCTCTTGACAAAAAAATTGGGTAAGTTCGACCTTAAAATTGTTCGCGTCATTAAAATAATTAAATCTAATAAAATATCTACAAAATAAGTTCTCGAGTAAATAATTAAACAACGAACAAAACATATAGTAGCAGGGCGATTAGAGATTTGAAGAATTCGATGGGGGAAAGAGCGAAGTACATCTAAGTGAAAGTATTTTTTAACAATATAAATTAACCGAACAAAATATTTTCACTTCTTCATGAACTCAAACATTACTCAAACATGAACTAATTTTTACATTACCGTATGAGGTTAACTTTACAAGATAAGGTGATTTTAACGTAAGATCACTATCAATATAGCTTTTTATTTTTCTTAAAATTTTTTCTACACTCACCGAATTTCAATAAGGAAATAATACAAAATTCAGTAATTTCCCAAAGAGAACTCAGAGTGCTCTTGCTTCATGAAGTACTTTTAACGTGAAAAACGAGCAAAGTTGCATTGTTATAGGTGCCCGATAGTTGTATTGCAATACACGCCCAAAGTTGTATTGTAATACACGCCCGATAATAGGAGAAGGCGTGATTTCTTATGAAACATCCAAATAATGTTTCCAAAAATATTAAAAAGTAAATTTGTATATGTCCACCGTTTTATTTCTGTATTTACGTATAATATTTTAATATGAACCGATAAAACCTTAAACGCAACAAACACACTCTTTGCCAAGCCTTCTTCAATGGTTATTCCTAGCAAGTAAAACAGAGTTCAGAGAAATTAATGATGAGACTGTTCTGGACACGATTCTCTAAATTTGTTAACCTATTTTATAATTCTAGCATTATACATTTTTAACAATTTTAAAACAAATTTTAATATTTCAAAGCCAGTGTCGCCTTTCACTATTATAATAACATATTCACTGCTATGTGCATCGCACATTTTTCTTACACAAAAATACTAATAATTTCTTACAGGTTGGATTTAGAAATGCTCTTTTCTTCTTGTCTTCTGTAACGTTAAGGTGAGAGTGTACATTTTGTTTAATTTATCGATTACACATACCAAGTCTTTACACAATTTTCGACTCTGACCTTATTCAATTCTGTACAGGGTGTGGCTTCTCATATATATATATATATATATATATATATATATATATATATATATATATATATATATATATATATATATATATATATATATATATATATATATATATATATATATATACATATATATAAATATATATATTTCTCGATTAATGATTTCAGGAGTACAATCGTAACGTTTTTTTATAATTTCAAAAAAAAATAAAAATATAAAAGCAACCTGATAACCTAACTTTTTTCTCTTCTTTATTCCATTTTTCTCTTAATTTTTTCCAATACATTTCACTGTAATCTTTATTTTGTGGAATACTTTAAAGACTTATCTTGCCATTGCTCAATAATTTCATATAAGTTCACAAAAAAGTCGCATTTCTGCTGCATTCACTTAGCTGTTACTATTTAAATTTAATAACTTGCGCATTAAAAACGCACTGCGAGGTAAACACTTAGGCGTGCACAAAAGGGTACGTACATAGTATTTTTATTATACTGTTTACAAATAATTATTTTATTTTTAATCAGGTAAATATATTGCTTATTTTGGATTTCTCAAGAACTATTACATTTAGGATCTTTGCTACATTTTGCCATGAAATATTAAAAAAAATATCTTATGTGCTGCTTTTCTTCCATAATGTGTTATTATAGTAATTTCAAAAATTTGAGTGAGACCAATTTTTTGTTGACGTTTCTAACAATGTCTCCAGAATTAACTTAAGTAAAATTGAAAAAATATTCTATTATATCATTTAGTCGATTTATAATTCTCACATTATATGAATACTTTTAATTTATACAGCAAATAAATTTTAGGTTCCTTTGTCAAACGGATGTTTTCAGAAGTATCTCTAGAATTACTCATAGAAAATTTTAAAAAAATTAATTAAATTTTCTAATTCTTAATACTCTCCTTAATATGTTTGATTAATTTTTTTGCTCCTTTCAATATTATTCTATAATTAAGGTACTTCCATGAGGGTCAAAATACTTTATAACTACGACAAATCTAAAGTTTCTCTTAAACATCAAATTGTTCTTGGGAAAATGACTGTGACAGGAGGACAGGCAAACGGATACGTGAGCGTTATGATGTGGGTTTTATTTTTATTTTTTAATTACGATACCCTGAAAGACTATTATATATTTCCATTTAAATCAGTATGTGTTTAACGTACATTTAGTACCATCACTACATTATACATAATCATTCAGTCTTCTTAAAATATCATCTTATTGTTTCACCATATTATTATTTATTATTAACTTATTTTTTATTGAATATTTTTACCAGTATTCTAAAGATAAATTAATTTCTTCTCCTGCAATTATCCATCATCACGAATCCTGCTGTATCAAAACATTCTAAGTAAATAAATTTGTACATTAAATCTGAACGAAGAAATAATTAAACCAATACGTTACTGTGAAATGTAGACAAATACCTTACTCTTATAATGTAACTACAAAATAAGAAATCAAAGGTAAGTACAATTTGAGAAGAAATCTTTCATCCCATAATAAATGAGCTTCCTGCGGACGTTCCACAAACACGGAAAAAAATCAGAATTTCGGTAGAAATTCTTATGAATATGAAATCAGTTTATGAATTGAAACCCGTGAAACATGAACTGATGTCAGTCACGGAGCTGGCGAGTGACACTGGCTTTTCATTATTTTAACTAAATTTCACGCATAAATTGTAACCGGCGAATAGGTGAAAGGAGAAATTGACTGAAAGTTTTTCTTTATAGGTATCGAAAGTTTTTCTTCGTTATACTTCTGACTGTATAGTCGGAAGTATAATGAAGAAAAACTATAAAAGCATCAATGAGTATAAATGGATTTGAAAATGAAAAGTTTTGATTTATGTTGAATTCGAACATAATTAGATATTTAACTATAATATTGTTATGGTGAAACCAAATAACAAGGTAAGTCAGTTATAATGTAGTTTTTAATTAATGTAGTTTTCGAATATTTAAACATTTACCCTAGTAAATTATGCAACATTATTTGACTTCGCAATTTTAAAAATAGGCTATAAATTGTAACATATTTTCCAACATTCTTCAAAGTTTCATAGTCTTGAAGACACAATTGTACATTTTGTTACCAAAATTAAAAGCTTTAATTCGATACCAATAAAAAAAAAATTATAGCAATTTTTTCTCTCCATTCCTCCACTTTGTTTATTTAAGGATTAAAGAATTTAAAATTATAGCACAAAAACTTCTAAATTTACATGAAGTGTCACATCAATATTTAATATATCTCAACATTGTTGGACGATGTGTATTATGACATTCATAAATCAGTTAAGAATTTTAATAAAATAAATTTTGATATATTCATAAATTTTACCTTTATTAATACTTAAAAAAAAGTAATTATAGGAAACAATAAAGCAAATAATTAAAATACAACAATTTTAGGTTTATATATCCAAAGTAAGTGAAACTATAACAAATTTCTTAATTTGAATTAAACTCTACCAAACTTTATCAATAATTCTGTTATATAAATGAGCTATAAATGTTATCTCCAGTTATTTATACCGAGTAACTTATCCTGATCATAATAAGTTAACAGACAATACGATTCATAAACAAAACAATAATAGTATTTGTTCCTTTAAAAGTAAACTCTTCCAGAATTTCCGTATTATCATTTATAGGTAGACAATAAGCGCAATAAATCTATGAATGAAATTAAATTAAGGTATTAGCTAAAATTGGCGCGGTGTAAGTATATGTGCTTTTTCCCTCCCAAATGTATCTAACAATATATTAATTCGAATAACAAGTATATGGCTCATTTTGAAAAATGAAGTAAAATTCAATTATTGAATATATTTGGCGTTAATTTTGTTGAAATTCATTGTTCATGAAACTACTCACGTAGTTTCATGAATAATGAATTTCAACAAAATTAACGCCAAATATATTCAACAATGATACTTAAATATAAAAAGCCTGTATTGAATTTTCTTCTGTCTTTTGTTCGTCTGCATATTTGTCTCTAATAAATTAAGAAATGGTTAACTGCTTAAAAATATTAGGCAAAGGAGTATAGTATTATTTCTAGATCTATCTGTGCTAATAGCCCACTTAAAGATGTTGCAATACAACGATCTAGGTTGTGGTAAAGAACTTAAAGAAAGTAGAAATAATACTACATCAAGTAGTTTAATTTAATTGTTTCTTTTATATTTATTTTCTTTAGTTATAGTAGTAAAAATAATGAAATAAGAGATTCTAGTAAGAAATGTACTGGCGAAAAGTAGTAACTTTTCTTACTTAACAAAAATATATCTTTACCGCATTTTTGCTTATTGCTTCGTGTTTTATTATGCAGCTAACATATGTTTTACTAGGATTATATGTTGAAGATTTAAATCTTTGTCATTTCTCCATGCCCATTCATCAATCCCTTCAAGCCTGCTCGATTCGATAGTTTATGTTTTTACAGATTTAGACACATATGCTTTAAATTTTGCAATTAGACGAATGTATAAGTTATTGTACTTGGACTGAAAAAAATTTACTATTTATTATAAGTTCAGATAAATAAATAGTTGAAATCATAATCTTTTATCATAATTACTTTATTTATATAACTTTTTAATTTTTTAGTAAATAATTCTACTGTACAATTTGAAATCAAACACTTTAATTTATTTAAACACTTTAATTTAAGTTTAGAAGTTAATGTCGTATAAAATATATTATGTCAGTGGGAGGTCATTGTAGATAGTACATGTGGAAAATTTGAGAGACACAAATTGAAATTTAAAGGAATTTTTAAAGATTGTACATACACATACATATGACCATATTTTTTATATATGTATAATAAATTTGGTGCATTTTTAATACAATTCGCATTACTATTTATTATTAACTATCTATGTCTGCGACTTCGTACGCATGAAATACGGAATAAGAAAAGTTATTGGAATTTTGTTCTCTCATATGTTGCTCTTAGGTATAATCTATTACCATAAGAAATTTCATCAACACCCGTTCAATAGATTTTGCGTGACTGACGAACAAATTAACATATAAATAGATATACAAACATTCTAAAAACAGGTCTTCTGGCTTCTATTATCTTTCTTTATCCTAAATCAGTTATGGTTTGAAAATATTTTCCATGTACAAAATTGATTCAATCATTCATTTATTACATGTATTTTATTACATGTGTTATGTTACTATTTTATTACATTCTATTTTATTACACGTGAGCAACGGTATATTTTTGTAATAGTATTTTTCAATATTTTTCTTGTCACATTATAAAATACTTCATAATATGTAGCTATGTGTTGATTGAAAAACGAAAATCAATCACAAAAAAATATACAATTTTAACGAGTTGTTTGTGATATTCCTTTTTTTAATTATTACAGCATGTTTAATTTGTTCCGCATGATGAAAAATATTTTCGTATGCAGTCACAAAACTGAAACAAAATTAGAATATTAAATAAACAAAAATTCCTATAATGATTGCGAATAGAAGGTTCCCAAAGTCAAACGAGAAAAAGAAGCCGATCACAGCCAAATGGCGTAATTCGAACTCTTACGATGGTAACAAGGTACGGTCATATTTGCCCAAACCGCTTATTCAACGTGTCGATTGCATAACAGTGTTTTGAATATTGATTCCTCGTGTCCTTTCCTTTGAGCAATAAACTTGATTTCCCAAGCGATTCTTTGGTTATGTGTGTATACGGTGGATACGGGTTTCACTTTTTGGTATGGCTTATTCGAAATCAGGAGAACTGAGTTTTGGATTATCGAAACTTCAGTGAAAACTCTTTTTTATAATATTGCATTTGGTGTATTAAATGATCTATTTTATTTATTACTTCGTTTATCGTAACATAGACATATACTTCTCTATAACATCTACACTTATTATACCTCCATTTTTTGTCCATTCTGGTGCCTCTTAAGATCCTTAGCATATCGTGTTGTTCAGTGATACCATACCTGCCTGGAATATGTTTAATTACAAATATTTATCCATATGGATGTTTTACTTATATAAATGGTAGGTCTCTAAAATAAATGGATGGGCTTAATAAACATTATATAAATTAGATGTTTTGAATGGGTTTACCAAGATGAATAGGAGTATATTCCTATTGGTTCTGCAGTAAATTCGTAGACCATTTAGCCATTTTTATTCTGTTTACGATGTTAAGGTATCCACCAAATATAAATTACCTAAAAATCTGCGAAGACATTAAACTTCGATTATTACCTTATTCAGTATTTGCATCAAGTGTTTTTTTTAATTCTTTAAAATCTATATTTCGTTACAGATTTTTTTAAATTTTATTGTTGCTTTGAAAAACTGCAACGTATTGAACAGTACAGTAAAATAAAATGGAAAAAGTGCAATAGAAATGAATATTGTTAATAATTAGGACATACATTTTAAAGTTTCCAGAGATATTAATAATTTTAAATTAAAATTCAGGAAAATACAATGTTGGAATATTTACACAAAAAACTTAGAATTAATTTCCCATCAAGTCAAAGATAGATTATAGAAATATCAAATTTTGCGACATGAACTAAGATATATGTCTTTTACTGCTCGTTTCACTCAATCTGAATGGAAAGTATGTTATCTTAATACCGCTATTTTATGTGAAATAGTATACAAGTGGTAGAATAAAATCATTTAACGTGGATTGAAATCAATAAAAATGGATAAATTTTATACCTACTGGAATGAGAAAATATATGTAATTTTATACAAAAGTAGAAATGTTGTAGTATCGTTTAGTTCTTTGCACTAAAATGTCAAATAAATTTTTTTCATCAATTTTGTTTTTCTTTATAAATATTATAGAAGGATCAATTTTAAAAATATATTTATTTTCACAAATTTTAATCTATACTACCTAAAGTATCTAATTAAAAATATGATGAAAGACATTGGTCTTAGGATATCATGCGTGTTGTTTACCTTCACGTCAATTGTAACATATTATTAATTGTAATTATAATTTTCGTTAATTAATAATATTCTGATAAATATATATATATATATATATATATATATATATATATATTATTTCAACAAAAAATCATATATAAATTAGAAGATTCTAAATTTAAAAACTTTCAAACGTTATAGTTTTCTAATTAAAATATAAGATTATAAATCTACTAACAGGTCAAGGATCTATATACATATTTAGATACAAAACTCGATAAACTAAGTGTACTTTCTCTGTAGGCTATTACAATTTTAACCGAATTTTCTTAGGTTTTCCAGTTTTCCTCTACCAACAAATCTTAAAAGGATGGTGATCCCCACCATACTCTTTGAGGGTAAAACTGGTCCATAGTGGGTATTTAGTATTTATTTATTGCTTACATAAAGATTCAATGTCAAAAATTCAACCTCTTACCATTTTAGCTGTTTGCCATAGTCAAAATTCAAGCAAATCACTACTTCGAAATTATTTTCCTTTTGTTTACTTATCTACTTTATTATCAATGTCCGTATTTATTTGTTGACTGAAACTAGTTGTTCCTTTTTTTATAATAAAAAACTAAATTATGGATATTAAATAAGTACGGAAATTGTGTGTATGTAGTTTTAATAACCTAATACTACTACTGCATAACGTTTACTTAGTTTGATTGAAGTGAGACTTAATTATAATGTTGAATTTCCCAAAAACATGTTCAATTTAAAAATTTCTCAAAAATATGTTCTATGTAACAAACTAGTTGATGAAAATAGTATCTGAAAAATAGATAATAGATTAATTTATATAAATGCTATTTTTTCGTTACTCAAGAAAAACTGTTACTTCCATGGCAAAGTTATTTCTCGTCCATCTATTGATGGCACTCCTAATTCGGTTTCAAGAACGAAATACAGAAAAGAACTATCCCGCAATGGAACATATTTGTAGATTATTGTCCTCATTGAGGCAATAAATTATAACGTCTAATGATTTATAGGTATCACACACTGTCTCATTCCCGAATTATTATTTATGCGAAGCATGTCACACTCCAACAAAGATCACGGTGGGCTCATAAAAATAAACCATCCCCCACTGGACGTCATAAGGCACCTCGTGAATTTTGCCTACCCTAAAATTTATTTACTTCCAAATAACCAATGACGTATAATGAAAAATAGTTTTCTTCCACCCTTTTCCAAAAAGGACATAATAAATAGATAATAGCGTAAAGTTCCTGAGGCAATCAAAATTATAATTTCTTTGTATGTAAATTGGAATTTACTAGGAAAATATAATCTTCGTTAAAATCATTCTTGAACTGTACGAAATGTTTAAATTCATGTATAGTGCTCTACCTGTTTTATTTCATGTGGTTTTAACCTACTCATGTAAGCCAGAAATAAATAAATCTTCAAAAATATTTAGCATGAGGCTATTTTTACGCGTATTTTATTGTTGATTGGTGTAAGAATATATTTTCATAACTAAATAGTAAAAGTTTTGAAGACATTTTCAGAAATTTTCATTCTCATCCTTGGAATATTCTTCTTAAATGGAAAAAATTATATGACTTTCTAAATATAAAAGCATAATCGGCTCTTATTCAACCCATTTCGTATTTTTAAAAAAATATTTTTCAACTTATTTTCTAACTAAAATACGTAAATTGCATTTTGATTTAAGAGAGTGATTAGTTGAATGTAAAAGTTTACTCAATGGAAATTCGCCATTTCACCAAGATAAGTCATAGTCCATAATATCAATGACCTGCTCCTTTCCTGATAAATATTGCCTGACTTTTTTAGTTTACGCGTGTAATAGTTGTGTTATTCTTATATTAAACAATGATTTATTTATTTTAGACGGTTTATTATCGGATGAAATGATGACTCAAGACTACCAAACGTAGAATAGGAAATGAGGATATCTCCGCCTTAACGGCGGAGATATCCTCATCAAGACTAAAAAATGTTAGAGTAGGTTTTGCTTGTTCGCATTTCCTAACTAGGTAATAGGCGAGTATTTAATAAAACAAAAATTTTCTTGCATGGATCGCTTAAGTTATTTCTTATCTCCTAAATATTTCGCCATATTAGGGCGACTTAAAGACTCAGCTATAATTTTTATTATATTTCTTTGTTATTATACATATCCCATATAAAATTTTTTAAAAAGAATTATTTGACAATATATCTTTTTTTAGAATATTTTTTTAAAACTGATAGTTTGCGCGTCAATGCTCGCAGAAGACAGTTGTTGCAAATTTGTTCGTCAATTGTTGGTTGTGAATTCACAACTAACTGTACACTTTCAAAACAGTAGTTTTAAAAACTTAAAAAAAATCGAGTAGAAATTAATGTCTTTAGACTAATAACACTGTCATTAGAGCATCAATTATTAAAGAAATGATTAATGCTGCCTGTACCCACGAAATCGCGTGGATACATAGAAAATATTATAGAAAATATATATAAGAAATCATACTGTGTGTTTCATTTGGACTTCTTCAAAGCAACTAATAGTTGCCTCAAGCGGGGGGTACTAAGATTTATACACGTAACGCTATAAATTACAATAATTATAAAAGTATACATTCTTAAGTAACTTTTTTACTGAAATGTCTAATTACCGTATCTTCTTTATATTGATCGATTGTGATCAATCTTAACTTATATTACCTCAGGCCCACCAGTGAAAACTTCATAGAAATCCCTATAGCTGTTCATGCGAAAAACTTACAAAGATTTCAAAAAAGTTATTTTTGTATTTTGTTACAATTGTTATGTCCCTCCAAATATGTTTTTTGTGAATATCTTCAATATAAAGGTATACCAATTCTACAGTTTTATTACATGTGTATAGGTATTGATAAAAATATAACGATAATAAAAATACATAAAATAACTAAATTTACGCAGCCTAAACCTAAACACAAATGATTAAATTTATAATTTCTTTATTAAAATTTTTAAAAATTTGAAGAAGCAAAGTAAACGTCTGCCGAAATTTTAAAACATTGAGAAGTTTTATGTGTGGAATACGACCGATAAGGCCATCTGGTTTTATGTATCTGCCGATATTCAACTTACTTACTCAAGGACTTATCCCACCAACAACACTACCCCCTCTACTTCTGGCTACGCCCATTTCATGAATATGATTTCTGCCCGAACAAACATAAACTAAATTCAATAGAGTTAGCAGTTTTTACGTGGTGTATACACAAATAAACAGAAAAGAATTCCAAAAAAATAATTTCAACGCATTTTATTATTTATCCTTCATATACTGAATAGTTTTTTTTTATATTTTTATTGTACAGACCCTTGAAGCTTGTACCTTTATTATTCGTATAGATTATCTTCTAGGAATATAATGACAGTGTAAAGAAATTGAAAATTTATATTATAAATATCGAATAAAATGCCATATAAGACAATCATTATATTTTTTTTTGTCTTAAATAAAGCTGCATTGTATTTAAATACCAAATTACTATAATATCTCTTCAATAGATCGATTGTGATAAAATATATTCCATATATTATTCCGAAACCAGCAGTGTCAATAAAAAAACTTTACCAAAACTCATTTTGCGGGAAATAAGGGTTTCACATTCAAATAAATAAGTGGTCAAAATACCAGAATTAATAATAAATTATCCTATTGTTCCCCTAAATTACTTTTTACGAAAATACTTCAATGTACAATAGTAATAGTTTATCACAATAAACTAAGTAACAATCAAACGATTGTATAATGCCCATGCTACTAAATATCCCAAAGTAATTAAAATAAAAATATTGACAATAGATTAAAACTATAAACAAATTGAGGAAATCAAGTAAGCTAAAACGAACACACGCTACATCGAAAAATTTCACGTACAAAAAACGACTGACGACGCTTTCTGCTCTTATGCGTCTGCCCGCATTTGGATTGCTCACTCAAGCCTCTTCCGCAATACTTCATATTTCACTATCGGTGGTTGAAGATTTCTTTATTTTTTTATACTATTACGATACAAATAAATTTTTGAAAATTTTAAATTCGCATATTTTCTGGATTATTTCTGGATATAAATAAAAAAACTCTATATAAAAACTCCTTTCGAACCGAGTATGCAGTTTTTATGTGATGTGTGTTGGAACCAACACACAAACAGGTAAATTGACCAAATGACAAAAAGACAAATATTCTAAAAACAACATTCTTGTGTTCTGTTATTATTATGTCGCCTAAATTATTTTTTTATAAATATCTTCAATATACAGACACGCCAATTCTACAAATTTGTTATACATATTAAGGCATTACAACTTAGTATGATATTAAAGTGATAAACTTTAGCAAACAAAATATAATATATATCAATCATCACGAATATACGATATTATAAATATTTTACTAGATTGCAAAATATTGTACACGTAAAATCAATGTTGATGTGGGTTAATAACTACCATTTCAATAACATCTCTTGATGCAGTTAGGGCTCACATTAAAATTAATTAAATTTTGAGCTCTAGACTTGATATTGAAAAATACATTTGTCATTCTAAATTTTCTTTGATTGGTTGTATAGTTATATTTACTTACTTGTAATTTTTATTTTAATAGTTCATTTAATTATTAAAAATTATTTTACCATTGTGTGTGTTTACCTAGTGTCGCTTCACCTGATAATTTTTTGGGAATTTCTTCGATTTTGATGATTAAATATAGAAAAAAATTAAAATTGAAAATGTAGAATGAGTTTAAGTCAACATTCGTTTCAATTTTCTTTCAATTTTTTAGTTAATGTCTACTTACATCTAAAAGAATGAAAGATGTTAATACAAGTTAGATATATTTTTCTTGCATTTTAATCAAAATATATATACATATAGTAAAACATATAAGTACAAATACATTGAGGAATACTTGTAAAGAACTTCACAAAAACTATTTATAATGCTGCAATATATTATGATGCTGCAACGAAGCAAGGAAAGTGTTCACACAATGCCAAATCTTTGAAATCCGTCTTAAAAGAGTAACTTTAAAGATCTGTCAGGATTTGAACTCTTTTAGGCAATTTTAATAAAAAACCACCCAAGTTAACACACATTTGGAGCAAAATGAAGGAGACGACTCGACATTTTATGGCGAGCTCGCTCCCATCTCAAGCTGCTTTTGTATTCATTTGTCATTTTAGGTTAAGTGAAAAAATTTTTTTAAATCATTTCACATCGTCAGTTGACGACGAATAGAGATGTTTCTTTTCTTTGTGTTTTATCTAGGAGCTAAAATTGATAGAAAAAAGTTGAATTATCCTGCATTTTACATTACACCGCACAATTTTTTTTCTTCTCAGCAGTATTTCGCCGATGATAGAAAAAAAATAATTGATCTTAAACTAACTTCCTATCGTTGAACATGCTGGGCAAATTCAATAAACAGGCATTCATTGATTAAAATCTTAATTTTTGGAATAAATAGCATACTGTTCCAAATATGCACTGTTAATTTTTCGCTGCTGACAGTCCTTAAAGTCGGCCGAGCAACACATGCAGTTCATTGCGCTAGATTGTGAAAAATTATTCAATTATAGCCAATTAATCATTGCTGAGAAAGAATAAATCAATTCATCGACTAAAGCGGTTATTCCCAGGCAAATGTCTGTGCTATTTGGTAGATTATAGGAATTGTCCGCAGCCAACTTCATGTACTTTTCTATAAAATTGAGAGTATGGAAGTTGGACCAAAACTTTTTCCCTATATCTATATGTTTAATTATAATTTAACTCCTAGAATATACTAGAAAAATTTTCTTGCAAAATCTACGGTAATTCCTAGTCAATTCACTTAAATTACATATGATAACATTATACTATTTTTATTAAACCACACTGTGTTAGGTACACAAAAAAAGGTCTTCTAGAAACAGAGTTCACTTTATTCTGTAACATATACCTTTTTTACATGATCAATTCGAATAATCAGTTAGCAACATAGTCTATGGTACATAGCCTTTGTTTAATTTTTATACTGTAAAAATGGGTAGGTACGATCTAAAAAATTAAAATCATGTAACTAATTAAAAGCAGCGAGCGAAATAAAGGTAGAACGATAAGAAGTCCAAAGAGTACGGTGGGTAAGGAAGTAAGGTAAATCTAAGTAAAACTGTATTTTAATCATTTGAAATCCATGCGCATGTCGGTCCTCTTCCACATTTGTAGAACTGTTCGCTCATGTGGTGGCCAAACAGAATAGTTCCACTTCCTTCTCTAAGCATTAAGTTTGTTTTATGACGCGTACTTACCCCAGAATGTGTACCAACATGGCTTTCATTTTTTTCTAAATCCATTAACTATATTTTTCTAAATTTTATGGTCGCCCTTGATGAGGGTTATCTGAGTGATCAACATGTCCTTTCGTTTTGTTTTAGTTTGTTTCAGAGACGAATATGCCATTGGCTCTCTTTGTGCGTATCTTGAGTGTTTCTTCATTTGCTTTTCACTCTTAACAAAAATTACGAAACGAGAGATTATGAGTTCTCTTCGGGAAATTACCATATTTGATTTCTTCTTTATTCACCGAGACTCAGTTTCTAACTAAAAAGGATATTAAACGCCGCGCTCCTTATATAACGTATCTCAACATAGAGATGTATGAAAAGTTTCTATAAAATTCCAGAAATCGTTGTAAAAAGTAGTCGCTGTATATAGTTGTCAACTGAATATTATAGTTTTTTATAATAATACACAAAATTTGTTAAATTATTTCCATATTGATAATAAATATTTTCATGTGCAGTCAGTAAATTGAATAAAAATAAAAACGTTAACATAATACTGTCCCCCTATGTATCGAACTTTTGATCGCAAAATATTTTTACAGGAGTCAGAAAACTGAAACAAAATAGAAATTTTACATTAATAAAAAAATCCAATAACGGATGTAAATAGAAGGTTCCTAAGGTGCCAAAATAAAGATCACTGCAAATGCTGTAACTTGGAATCTCAGGAAGGTAACAAAATACAATCATATCTACCCAGACCGCTCATTCAACGTGTCGAGTGTGTAAAGGTGTTTTGAATATTGATTTATTGTGTCGTTCCCTTCCAGCAATAAACTTGATTTCCCAAGTGATTCTTTAGTTATACGTGTATGCGAAGAATGCGGATTTCACTTTGATATGATTTGTTCGAAATCAAACGAATTGGACTTTATGCTACCAACAGTCCAATGAAGACTCTTCTTGGAATATTATTTTTTATATAACAGAATCATCTCGTTTAGTAAATATGTCGTTTATAGTAATATAGACGCTTGCTTTCGCACAAACACTGCATTTATTATAAATTTATTTTCTGCAGTCGTTGTCTTTTATGACACTCCTTAAAAGACATAGTATTTCGTGTTTTTCAACACTAAAAATATTGTTCAAAACCTACTTACTCGAAGCATATTTAATTGAGAAAACGTACGTTATGGATCATTTCTAACATAAATTATAACTTTCTAAAATAAATGTATGGACTTGATCATTACTATTTCAAAGAAAACCTTTTCACTTACCAAGATAAGCAAGATTATGTTTTTAAAGTACTTAATTTGACGTTATGTTATCCGCACCCTACTATTTATGTAAATTACCTAAAAACCTGCAAAAATATCATATTTCAATTATTTACTTTGCGCTATTTGCAACAAGTGTCTTTTTTAAATCTTTAACATCTACTTTTCCTCAAAATATTCTTTAAAAATGTATTATTATGGAATAGCTCCGTAATATATTGGACAGTGCAGTAAAATAAATTGGAAAAAGTGCGGTGACAATGATTATTGCTGAAATTAGTATATAAATTTTAAGTATCGGAAGATGTTCAAGATTTAACATAAAAATTTGGGACAAAAAAATTATAACCATATATATTACTTTAAAAAACTTTCAAACTTTATAGTCTTCTATGTAAAAGTTAAAAATCTGCTAAGAGGTCAAGAGTATATATTGACACATATTTAGATGTTACACTCAATATAAATTTGGATAACCATGTGCAGCTACAGTCTCTATGGGCTATTAAAATTATTAAATTCCTTTAGATTTTCCAGTTTTCTTATGTCTTCTACGAAAAAATATCAAAGAGATGGTGATCCCCACGGTACCTTTATAGGGTGAAACCAGCCAACACCCCATACTTGGCGTAAATTTATCATATTATTTGATTTTGTATATTATGTCATAAATTTAACCTCTTACCATTTTAGTTGTTTACCATAGTCACTATTTAAGCAAATCATTATTTCGTAATGAATTTTCAGTTTACTTTTCTCTTCTACTATTAGAGTTCTCATTTATTTATTAACTAGATACAAATTGTTCCTTTTTGTTATAAATATTGAAAAAGCAAATTAATAAAATTGTTGTACACAATAACTACACAATTCAGGTGAGTTTAGTTTTACTAAACTAATACAGCTAAAAGCGTGGCATGAAATTGCAAGAAAACTTGAAAAAAGTTTAATTGGTGTAGTTAAGTGAAAAAGTTTTGTATTTTCTTCTCGGTTTCCCTCATAATGCAAAAAGGGCATTAATAAACCCAACTCGATATTCCATTTTCTTGAAGCAATATTGAATTATAATATTAAGATTACAATTTTCCAGACAATATAAGAGGCTCGTTGATGAAAATAATATCTGACAATTAGATGGTACATTTCACATTTTCCCTTTACTCAAGAAAAACATTTACTTTGTGACAAAACTTATTTCCAGTCTATCTATTGGTGACGACCCTAACCCGGTTCCAAGAGCGAAATACAAAAAAAAAGTCCGCAACGAAGGACATTTGCACAGATTATCGCCCTTATTGAGGCAGTAAATCGAAAGATTTAATGATTTATAGAACTGATCATACCGTCGCATTCCCGAATTATTATTTATACAAAGCATATCGCAACCCAAAAAATATCACTGTGGGCCCATAAAAATATACTCTTCCCCGCTGTGACGTCATAAAGCGCATGATGATATTTTCCTGCGATGAAATTTATTAACTTCCAAATAACCAATGGTGTGGAAACAAAAATAGTTTTCGTCCATCCTTTTCCATTAAGGGCTTAGTAAATAAGTATACGTGATAATGGTGTGAAGTTGCTGAAGGAATGGGAAATATATTTTCGTTTTGTATAAAATCCTTAAAAATAATTTTGCTTAACTGTTTTAGTTTGTTTAGGTAATACCCGTATTCTTTTTGTATATTGCTACATATTCATTTATTTTGCACGAATCAATATATAAAATGTGATTTAAAACTATGAAATCTCGAGTAGTAATTAACAATATTTCAATGTTTAAACAAACAATACAACAAATAAGGTCGAGTTTTGTTGGTTGATATATTTAAGCCTTACCTAATAACTCAATAAAATTATGCTTTTTTCGTTAATGAATCGCTTAAGTTATTTTTTACCTCTTGAGTATTTTACCATATCGGGCGACTCAAAAGATTAGGTTAAAAGCAACCATCTTTTTAAAAAGTTTATGGTAAATATTTCAACGACTTTTAAACCTACGCCAAAGATGTTGTCTGTCTTTTGTAGGAGCTATTTTATAGAATGGATATACCTTTTAGGAGACAATTTACAAAGTGGCATGTTACAGCACATCGATGTTTGTTAAAGTACCGTTGTTGGTTTGAGTACCGAAAATACCACTGATCTTTTTCCTCTGTAAAAATAATAGTCGTCAGTAATACTTTTTTCAAACTTATTTTAATACAAGATATATTTTGAAGAAGTATTGTGGAATGAAAAAAAAACATTTTTTTAGTATATCATGATGGAACACTTGTAAAGCATTTGATAGATAATAGAATATTTTTTGTCTAAATCTATATTAGAAATAGGCCCATGGACTGCTGTAGTCTAACTGGTGTTCAAAAATTTGGATTTTTGTTTGGATTTTGTTATAACTCTACAAACAAACAAATAACCACTATCAAATTTGGCGTGATTATATTTCGTGTAGCGAAAGAATATATAAGCTATATTTTATTCGCTGCTTAACGGTCGTGAAATACTAATCCAACGAAAAGTATGGTTGCATGTTTTGTACTTAGTCACGTCTAAATTACATTACAGGAGTTCATAAAATTTTCAACGGATATCATTATGAAACTCGGTGTATTTTTATCAATAATGAAATGTTAATACTACAGTATTGCAGTAGTAGTAATGTTAATTTCTTAACATGTTAGGAAATTAACGTTATTTTTAAATAGACAGTGTGACGATGTCATGGTCTTTATCTAAAATCACCGTGACCGATGCCACTAGTACAAAGCGGGTAATAAAGATATTTAAGCTCGGTCACATCATTTACTGAGCCTATAAGGTGGCTTTTTTCACGGGTTTCATTACGCCTAACATTTCTCTTCTTTTTTCACGGGTTTCATTACGCCTAACATTTCTCTTCTATATCGTAAAAGTGCTTTAGAGATTAAATACGTTAATTTATATTTGGTGTTAGTACATAAAATAGTTTATAAATTAAATAAAAAAAAATTATGAGAAATAAAAACTTATCGCGATTCTTTATATTATCACTTAAAAATTTTGTGTAAACGCGTAGATTTTTGATAAATTGAAAGTTTCCTACATTTTTACCAGTATATCTGTACCTTTAAATAACGTGGAAACCTAACTTGTAAAGCGCAAGACCATCTAGTGTCTAGGCGGTTTTTAACTAATAATAAGTATACGATCAATGGCTTTAAAGTCTTGAAACTATATGAGACATGATGTAAACTTTAAAAGAATTTACATGAGTACGTCTTCATATTCTGAGGTGCAACACTTTTGAATTGTATTTTCTTCGCACTAAAAGTAATTTTACATAAACTTTACTCAAAGCAAAGTGCTAAGTTCTACAAATTAAAAGATATCCAATCGAAGCGGTTAATTTCTTTAGAAATTAGGTTTCTTATGTGTAAGTTATTATAAACAAATACGCAAATTCCATTTCGATTTAAGATAATAATTAGATAAATATATAAGTTAATGCTATAAAAAGTCGCCATTTTATGTGCTGCAGTCTAAAGTCCACCAAAACAAATTATCGTCCATGGTGTCAGTACCCTTCTGATCTCCCGATATAATTTTGGCGTTTTTAGTTTACGAGCGTTTTTTTGTAGTTTACCTTAAATGCATTTACTTCGTATGATTCAACATAGAAAAAAAAAGATTATCTAAAACTACGAAATCTACATTACGTAATGACGGTATTTAACGTACAGACAAAAATTCGAAAAAAGTATTTTTTGTATTCTATTACTTTTTATTACCCCTAAATTATTTCATCACAAATATCTCCAATTTACATACGCGCTAATTCTATAGTTTTATTATAAGTTTTAAGCCGTTTCTGTGTGTGGTTCATCAAGAAGAACATATATTAGTTTTACTGGATCACAATGTCGAACTAGTAAAATTAATCTTTGTGTGCGTCAATAACTAATTACTATTTGGTTAAAACCTCTTGGTGATCTCAAAATTTAGGCTCTAGAGAGAGAAATGCGAGAGTATATCTAAACATGTTTTTTATTAATTGCAAATATATAACAGTTACATTCAGTTTTCTTGTGTTTTCTTGCTGTATTACACGGCTACTATTTTATTTTGAATAGTTATTTGAAACTAGCATCAAAACATTTCTTTTATTATTACAAATACCAGGCAAACACTTTTCACTTTAACGTAGACGCTTTAAATATTTAAAAAAAAGTAGGAAAAACAATTTGGAAGTGGAAAATAAAATTAAAAATGGGAAATAAAATTAAGTCAAAACCTTTTCATATATTATTCCATTTTAAGTTAATCTACAAAATATTCAATTTTTAAGTTTACGTCTTTTTTTATGATATTGATATTTAGATACGTTTTTTTCTTGCATTTTAATATAAATAAGAAAGTATGGGGAAAAATATTGAAGTACAAATAAATTTTAAGAACATGCTTAAAAACATTTTAAAAAAATATCATTTTATAATACTGCAATATATTATCATTCTGCATATAAGCTATAAAGGTACTCACACAATGCAAAATCCTCGAAATTCATTTTAAAATAGTAACTTTCAAGGTCCATTTCATTTCAGTGCTCACTTAACGAGCTGTCAGAATTTGAACTCTTTTAGGCGATGTTAATAGAGAACAATGCAAGTTCAAGAGGTTCTCGGAGAAAAACGAGGAAGACGGCTCGACTTCTTATAGCGGGCGCGTTCCCTTCTCAAGCTGCTTTGTATTCATAAGACATTTTACGTGAAGTGAAAAATATTTTTTTTAAATCGTTTGACATCGTCAGGTGACGCCGATTGGAGATGTTTTTTTTACTTGTATTAACTAGAAGTTAAAATTAGGTGTCAAAAAAGTGGATTTATCCAATATTCTAAATTGTAACTTACAATTTTCTATCAAACTTTCACGGTAGTATTTTTTCCACGATCAAAAAAAATAATTGGACTTAAATGAACTTCTTATCTTTGAATATTTCATATAGGTCCAATATGCAGGTGTTTATTGTTCATAATATTAATTTGTGGAATAAACGAAACTAGCGTGACCCGTGCGAAGTCTTCGCATTATAAATTATTCAACTCAATTTAATAAATCAAAATTGATTGCAGGTATTCAATTCATTTCTAATTTTGCACACTGCTTATTACGTTTTTATTCCATTATGAAGCTCAGATGACAGATCAAACAAATATTTTACTAAAATTGACATATAGAGGCGCAAGTATCAAAAGCATTGAGCTAAAGCGCCACTTTATTTATACGTGAGTGGATTTGAAATTAAACAAAAATTTTACCGACCGTCAATCATATTGACGTTGAGCCGTTAGATGGCAGCATTGCTGTTTTGTGTATATAATTTTAATAATTAATTAATTTGCAAAAACAATAGCAATAATAAATTTTTTAGTTGTGGATGCCGGTAGAACAAGCAATTATCTATAAAATGATATATAATTTATGTGGATTAGTTGTGAGGTTTTTTCTAAAAAGGGAGAGTAACATTTTAACCTTAGCGTATTAATATATATGATGATGATGATGATGATGATGATGATTCTAGTTCCAAATATATGCTAATAATTTTTTCTTGCTAATATTGCCTAGAGTCTGCCGAGCCGCACATGAAGTTGGTCCCGCTAGATTGCAGCAGATTATCCACCTATATGAATTAATGATTGTTGAGAAAAAAAAACATTTTTATTGATAAAACGCATCGTTCGAAGCTAACTGCATGTGTTATTTGATCGAATCTAAGAATCGTCCACAACCAAATTCATATGTTCTTCTAATAAAATTAATAGTATTCAAGTTGAAGCTAATCTTTATTTTTATTTTGGACTATAATTACTTTAAGCTTGTAACAATATGTTTTGATTCTAATTTAGTTTTAAAGTTGACTGTAAGGAATTGCTTGCAAAGCACATAGTTATTCCTCCTGCATAATTTCACTTAAATTACCTATGTTATCGTTACAGTATTTTCATTTTAAACAACTTAGCATACCTCCTCAATTATCATCGAGAAACATACTTTGCTTAATTCTTTGACATATACCTTTTGTACACAATCACTTCAAATATAGTTAGTTTATTTTTTACACGTAATTAATAAAATCTATCTTTAATTATACAAGGACCCTCATGAACTACCACTGTCATCGATGTGTATAAAGTCATTGTCACCAGTGTGTTTTCATTCAATAGATCAAAAACTATCGTTTTAAAATTCTTTGGGATTTTCACAGAATAAATCAAAGGAAATGTAACTTAAAAATAGTCTGCGTCTTTAAATTTTTTATCATGTAACTGATTAATAGCAGCGAGCTTAATATATGACAGTGGGAGGATATGGAGTGCCAAGAGTATTGTGAGTGAAGAAGTAAAGTTAATCTAAGTGAAACTATTTTTTACTAATATGTCTATATATATATATATATATATATATATATATATATATATATATATATATATATATATATATATATTTATATATATATATATATATATATGTATATATATATATATATGTATATATATATATATATATATATATATATATATATATATATATATATATATATAACATGTAGTCTCCATGCACATATCTATCGTGTTCTAAGTTTGAATGGTTGTTCGCTTACGTAGTGCCAGAATATTTACACATCTTTCTTAAAGTATGAAATCGTTAGATCACACGCACTTAATTTGAATGTGTACCAATACGGCTCTTTATTTTTTCTTAATTTATTGTTTACATTTTTCTAAATTTTGTGGTCCCTCTAGATGAGGAATATTGAAGGGATCAAAATTTCCTTCATTAATTATATTGAACCTAAGTTTAGATATTTATTATGAGAATACGCTGTTGCCCATCATCGTGCTCGCATTGTGTTTTTCTCCATTTGCTTTTTACTCTTAACAAAAGTTATGAAGCGTGAGTTTGTGTTTATGAAATTACTATATTTTATTTTTCTTTGCTCACCAAGACTCAGTTTCTAACCAAATAGATCAGTGCAAGCTGCGTCTTTTATACAACTTGCCACATACATAAGTTACATAGCAAAGTTTATAAGTCATAACATTCCAGGAATCGTTGTGAAAAGTAGTGGCTATATATAGTTATCAACTTAATATTACTTTTCATTTTCCTAATATTTTTATAATTTAAGTATTAAGTTGCAAGCAAAATATGTTTAGAATAATGAATACACAGTGAGTTATTTACAGTAGCTCAAATTTATTTTTAAATTGATAACATTGTGACAAGTGATTTATAAAAAATAATTCTGCAAAAATCAATAATGTCGGAGCTATGATTTTTTTGTACTTTTCTGAAAAATCTTAATCCAGTCACATAAATCAATTTAGTTCAAAAAGTATTCCCTTAAGTTACATAAAATTTGATATAAAAGTAAAGTTGTCATATAGCAAGCATATAATGACCGATTTCTGTGGTTATTTTTAACTTCTATTACTGTTTGAAATTTTATGTTGATTTCTTTGTTTGTCAAAAGAAAAACGTAAATTTAAAAGAAATCACTGTAGTGAAATCTGTACAACTAGACATTTTCTGATAATCTTAAAAATTACCTTAGTTTATGATAATAGTCTAGACAAAAAAAGTGGTGATATAGCAATTGCAACATCTTCAGAAATTAATATCATATCGCTAAATGATTTTTATTAGCCTTAATATACACAAAATCTTATCAGCTAAAATGACCCTTCTAGATAAAGCGCTTTTTCGTTTTGCATGTATCGGAAAGAGTGACACAATATACCGTCATTGTGTGGATGTCGATCACTAGCACAAATAATACTTTCAATTAACAATCCTATAATACCAGTGCGTCTTTAACTAGTGATCGGATCACGATGTATTTCTTATAAGACAGCGGCCACGGTCAATACGTCCAGGTTCACGATTATGGAAGCCAGGAACCATTCCTTCTAACAATGAATTATTATACTCATAAAAACCCGGTGCTCTGGAAAGCACTTGTTTGTTAGTCCTGCATTTTCAGCAAATTTGCGAAAAGCCTGGCAGTTTCTCACAAAATGACTCTTGCAATACCATAAAAATAATGCATGGTGGCTTATTCAAGTGGGAAATAAGGGACAAGAAGTCGCTCCCTAAAGTCGCTTCAAAAAAAAACTAGAAAAAACCTTAACTTAATGCAAATTCTCATCAAAATGAAAACAGTTTAAGAATTGAAATGTGAAACACGAGCTGATATTAGTCGGAAGGCTGGCCAGGGATATTGGATGCTTTTTATATATTTCTTCTTTTAAGAATATACTATTCTAGATTTTCTTTATTACCATTTATTTATAGCTTGTAAACAATAAACAAAGGATTGAACTCCTATTCAATTTGTAGTTACATCGGCTCAGTATAAATAGTTTTGTCATTTATTCTACCAAATATATCTAATAATATATGGAATAGAATGAAGGTTTTATTAAAGTATACTATAGATTTTATTAAAGTAAAGCTCACTTTGGAAAATGAAGTAAAATTCAATTACTTAGAAGAAATCTAATCAATTCAGACTCGTTTCATATTTTGCACGTGTCTCCTTCAGTTACCAAATAGGCTAGGTCTCATTGCAATCAACCGATACCGGATTAATAAAAATCGTACGGTAAAGAATGCATCACAAGATGACCGTAGTATCGTTTTCGTTTCTGTAAAATTATATTTACGTTTTTATTCTTTTATACAATACGTATTTTTACAATACATTTTGAATACAATTATGTTTTAATTGAGGTAAATAAATTATTTTAACAACATTATTAAATAGTGCAGTCGTTATTGTTCCCGATAGGATGTACTTAACGGTATCATCTAAAAATATGTAATAAACGATCAAGAATATCATCAAAAACAAACCCCCAAAAAGTTTACGTTATTTTTGAGAACAATATACCTAATAATATGTGTCATAGTTGATTTAACTCATAAATCCACAGATTCGCCACTGTAATTTGACAATGGTTTACACAGGATTATGTAAACAAACCAGAATAGCATGAGTTATTTAATGTTTTTCATGTACATATCGTAAATATATCTTTGAACAAAATTTACATTAGTGTTATCTTTCATTTCGTTGTGTAGAAAATTTCTATACATGATTAATAACAGTTTTATTTTGCAATAATATTTTTACTGTCACTGTAAATAATTTTGTAGAACACTATAAAATATATAGAAATGTGAAGATCAATACAAACATTATATTTACCTAAAATTTTAAATAGTCTTTAATGAGATAATACAAACTTTTGTTTTATTTATATAGTACGTTTGATTTTTTTTGTACTATAGCAAATAGTTTCGTATATTGCATACGAAACTGAAACAAAATAATAGATAATAGATAACTGAAACAAAATAAGAATGTTAAATAAACAAAAATCGTTAATTATAACGATTTTTGTTATTAACCTGTGAATAGAAGTTCCCAAGCACCAAAACAAAGACGATCACCGCCGAATGCCGTAACTCGGAGAAAACAATGTGCGGTCATACCTATCCAGACAACCATTCAAAATATCGAGTGCCTAATATTTAAAATGTCGAGTTGTTTTGAATATTGATTCCTCGTGTCCTTTCCATCGAGCAGTAAACTTGATTTCCCAAGCGATTCTTTAGTTATGCGTGTATGCGCGGAATACGAGTTTCACTTTGATATGGTTTGTTTGCAATCCAGAGAATTGGGCTTTATGATATCAATAGTACAGTGAAAACTTTTCTTAGAATATCATATTTTGCAAAACTTAGTGATGGCTATTAGTAAATACATCATTTATCGTAATATAGACACTTGTTTCTTTACAACACTTTCATTTGCTATAACGTCACTTTTTGCAGTCCTTGTCTGATACTTCTTAAAAAGCATGTTGTTCATAGCAATTATGCTTGGAATATATTTAATTAGGAAGGTTTAGTGCATGGATCTTTTACTTATATAAATTATAACATTGAAAAATAAACGAATGAATTGGATAATTACTATTTCAATGAGAAATCATTCACTGGTATTATAAACATAAGCAAGATTACATTGTTATTGGTTCGGCAGTCAGTACGTAAGCCATTTATTTTTTTGCTGTTGCTATAAAAGAAACTGGCTTATTTAACGTTACGTATCCGTATACTACTATTTAGTATAAATTACTTAAGAAACGGCACAAACATCCTACTGAAAGTATTTTCCTTGCGCTATTTGTGTCAAATGTCTTTTTTAATTCTTTTACATCTCCTTTTTTTTCGTCTTTTCGATCTTGACAGAGCGGTCGTTGTCAGCATGTAGTACTGTTATAGGTGGCCGCTGTTACTCGCCTCACGATATCTCGATGATATTTCTTTAACAACTACTTTTTCCTGAAGATTCTTTAAAATACTATTATTGTTGCGGAAAATCTCTTTAATATATTGGACCGTACAGTAAAATAAATGGAAAAATTGCAATGACAATGAATATTGTTAAAATTAACGTATAAATTTCGAAGTATCGAGAAATAATAATTTTAAAGAAAAATTAAGGAAAATATAATGTGGAAAAATTTACACAAAAAATTTAAAATTACATTCGAACAAAGTGAAATTTTGTAGGAAAATTCAATTTTTATATTTGAACTAAAGTCTAATGTGAAAGATATGTATTTTTTGCTCTTTTTGCTCGATTTGAATTGAAAGTATGATATTTGCTTCTAACTCATTTTTTGTAAGATGTTGAAATTGTGGAACTATTCGTTTAAGGTCAATCGCAATTAGCAGAGTTGAATAAATTTTACACATATTGAGAATGAGATATGTGATTTTATACTAAAATAACACCTGATGCAATTTTTTTAAATAATTTTGTTTTTTAAGGAAAATGTTACAAAACTATCAATTTAAAATATACATTTATTTTCATAAATTTAAATCTAAAGTATCTAAATAAATATATGAGCTCCTAACGCTAACTTATCTAGTACCTCTCTTGAAATTGTCGTGTGTTAACTTCACGTTAATTGTAATACAATATTATTTGTAATTATAATTATTGTTAATTCCAGATTATTCACAAATTGTTTCCTTAATTTATACTTGAAAATATTTTCAATCGATTTATAATCAAATGTTTAAATTCATAAACAGTGCTCTCATAAATAAATCTGTGCGTATAACCGTGAGCTGTTTAACCTCCGATTCGCCTTTTCATCCTGGAACTTGTTATCTTGGTTGTGTAGTTAAAAAAATTTACAGCCGTATAATTCTTTATTACTTCAAAATACATTAAAACTTTTAAACGTTATAGTCTTCTAATTAAAATATAAATGTTATAAATCCACTAACAGGTCCAGAGTATATATTTACACGAACGTATTCTTGATATATAAAACACAATATGATATATAGCTTGATATATAAAAGACTATGTTAAATTTCCTTAGAATTTCCAGTTTTCTTGTTTCTTCTATGGTGATCCTCACCGCACCTTTAGATGGTAAAACCAGGCAACGTTGGATACTTAGCGTAAGTCTGTAATTTACTTTGGTGTTCATTGTCATAAATTCAACCTCTTACCATTTTGGCTGTTCGGCGTCGTCACTATTCAAGCAAATCATTACTTCTTAATTAATTTTATGTTTACTTATCTCTTCCATTATTAGAGTTTTTATTTATTTTTTAACTATAAACAAAATGTTCCATTTTGTTATAAATAATGAAAAACTAAATTAATAAATTTATGGTATTTAATAACTTTGTAATTCACGTGAATATAGTTTTAATAACCACATACAGATACAACCGTGATATAAAATGGGAGGGACACCCAATTAAAATTTTGGATTTATGTGGTTAAGTGGGAAATTTTGTGTTTTCCTCTCGTTTTCCCACGTTATACGAAAAAAGGTTAAAAAATTCGCAATTAGATGGACAATTTGACTAAAGCGATATTGAATTATAATGTTGAATGATATTACAATTTCCTTTATAATGTAAGAGTCAAAGGTATGAATACAGTATCTGAAAATTAGATGGTAGATTCAGTTCACATAAATACAATTTTCTTTTTATTCAAGGAACACTTTTACTTCTATGACAAAACTAATTCCCACTCCACCTATTAGTGACGCCCCTAATCTAGTCCCAAGAGCGAAATATAAAAAAAACGTCCGCACCGGAGGACATTTGCACAGATTATCGCCCTTATTGAGGCAATAAATCATAAGGTTTAAAGATTTATAGATTTGATCACACCGTCGCCTTCCCGAATTATTATTTATACCTACGGAGCATGTCGCAACCCAAGGAAATATCACGGTGAGCCCATAAAAATAAACCCACCCCCCGCTCTGACGTCATAAAACGCCTCATGACATTTGCCTGCGATGAAATTTATTAACTTCCAAATAACCAATGACGTGGAACGAAAAACAGTTTTCGTGCACCCTTTTCCATAAAGGGCTTAGTAACTAAATAGATAATGGTGTGAAGTTGCTGAGGAAATGAGAATTATAATTTCGTTTTATATAAGTTGGAGTTTGTTATGAAAATATAATTTTCATTAAAATCATTCTTGAACTGTACGACTGTCATGTAGTTTTAATACATTCAGGTGAGCAAGATCACAAAGCTCTTTTTTATACTTATTGTTAACTATAAAAAATATTTTCGTAAGTAAATAACCAAAATTGTTTAAGACATTTTTATATTTTATTACTTTCCTAGTTCTTAGTATTTTTCTTAAAGGGCAAAAAATGATATGACTTTTTGACCTTATCGGCTTTTATTTAACCCAATCCGTATTTTAAAAAATATTTTTCAACTAGGGTTCCATATTTAAACAGTATTTTATATTCGCATATGTCAAATAATTATTTGCATATATCAAATTCGCATATATCAAATAATTATTTGCATATGTCAAATTCGCATATGTCAAATAATTATTTGCATATGTCAAATTCGCATATGTCAAATAATTATTTGCATATGTCAAATTCGCATATATCAAATAATTATTTGTATATGTCAAATTCGCATATGTCAAATAATTATTTGCATGTCAAATTCGCATATATCAAATAATTATTTGCATATGTCAAATAATTACTTGTCTCAAAACCGAAAATTGTCATTGTGTACAATTTTGTTTCAAATGACACGCGTATATGCAGAGGGGTTGAAAAAATAAATATCATACCGGCACATGTGGAGGATTACTTGAAACAGTTTTTTTGGTTATAGAAAAAAAATATTATAAATTGTTTTTCTGAAAATAGTATTTCTCGAAAATACTGTTTTTGGGGACCTATTTTAATAATATTTTGGGGACCTATTTTAATATATGGATATAAGGTAAAATACAAAAATAACACGGGTATTACACTCGTAAATTAAAAAAGCTAATTTGACGACAGTGCAACAAAAACACACAGTTGTGGACAGAAATTTATCTTGGTGAACTCTAGGCCGCGACACCTATTGGGGACACAAACATTGGCGATCTATTTTAATAAGTCTATTTTGAAAACCTTTAAATCTAAAAATGAGGGTAAAATGAAAAAAACCTTTTTTTCAATTGTCATGATGGAATACTTGTACGTCATCATCTTATATAGCCATTTGATATATAAGAAAATATTCTTGATCTGATTCTTTATTTAGAGGTAGGCTCCTGGTGTGATGTATTGCGACTGTTTGTGCATACAACTAATTTCGTATTTGCGAAAGTTTCGTTGTTTGTTGTCTTATTACTTTGAAAACAAACAATGAATCACAATCAAATTTGGCGTGCTTATATTTCATGTAGCGGAAGAATATATACGCTATGCATTATACGTTGCTTCACGCGTGTGCAATATTAATGTAACAAAAATTACGTTTGGATATTTTGTACTCAATTACCTCTAAGTTTCATTAAAGATTTTCATTTAATTTTCCGTAGACATATTTCTTAATTGAAACTCAAATATTGGTCACCATTAACCCGACAAATAACATTATTGTAGGATGACACTCAATATTTTTGTTCAGTAACATAATTTAGGTACTGCAGCGTATCGGTAGATGGCACTATCATATTACAATTTTAAAATTAAGATATTGTGATGGTATAAACGTCCTAATCGGGCCCCATGAACGATGTCATGAGCACAAAGCGAATAACACAGATATTTAAGCTGTCAGGGGTAGTTCTAAATATAGAAATAAAGCAAAAATAAAATTATTGTTGTTAAATGAGTGTGTAAGGCGACATTTTTCTAAGTAGACCATTACGATAATCAAACCAAATATATTTCACTCTACCAAGCATTTAACCCTCCTCGTCTATACTATAAATGGGATTAAGAATTAAATACTACCATTTATAATTTAGTATAAGTAAATATAATTGTTCGTAAATTATGAGTAATAAAAACGTATTATGACCCGTTGTCACTTTAATATCACTTTAAAGTACAAATGAGTAGATTGTACCCATATCACATTATGTCAAAAAAAAAAAATACTTATTTGTTTTACTAAAGTAGTTGTATCGTTAAATAATGTGCGAAGTATCGTAACGCAAGCCCAACTCGTGTATGCCCAGATTTTAATTAATATTCATTTTATTAATAATGGTTCTAAATTTGTAAAACGATCTAAGGCTGATGTAAAAATGAAAGGATTTTACATATTTATCTTTTTGAGTACCATGCTCTAAACACATATTTAGCAATTATTAAACCATTAAAAAGATGTAAAACACAGACAAATTTTATTAACTTGTTTGTCTATTCTCAATTATTTACATATACTTTACCCACAGTTGCTTTACAATTTAAAAGTTATTTAATAAATCGAAGCAGTTAATTCTTAAATCTTTTTATTCTTTTAAATCTACCTTGAGATTAAACACAATGATTTTTTTAATTTCGCCTTTATATTATGTACAAAATATCAGGGAGTTATTGTAATCAAATACCTAAATTCCAATTAGATAGATATCGATATTTTATTAACCGCGATCTGAAGTTCACCAAGATAAATTACTGTCCACAGTGTTTTATTAATATACTTTTGCTTAGTTTTTTAGTTTGCGAGTATAATACCCGTTTCTTTTTGTATTTTACCTTACGTCCATTTACTTCTTACGATTCAATATACAAAAAGATGATCTAAAACTACTTTATGTCGAATACGAAATGACGGTATTTCTATCATTAACCAACAATACAACAAATAAGATTGAGTTCTTTTGGCTCGTATATCAAAGCTTCACCTAATTATTCAGTAAAATTATGACTTTATTATATATATCGTTTAATTTATTTATTATCTCATGAGTATTTAATTATATTGGGCGACTTAAAAGATAAATTAAAAATCACTATCACGTATAAAATAACTATCTTTTAAACACACGTATAAAATAACTACCTTTTTGAAAAGTTTATGGTAAATATTTCAAGAACTGTTAATCCTACGTCAAAAATGATATCTGTTTTTTAGGAGTTATTTTATAGAATGGACAGTTTATTTAGAAGATATTTTACAAGATATCGAGTTATAACACGTCAATGTCTAAAAAATAGAGTTTTTACAAATTAAGCTATATGTTGAAAAGTTAAAAAAAAGTTAAAAAGTTAGTTCTAAATGACTTTCAAAAGAAAATCGTGCAGAAATCAATGTCCTATAAATAGTATTTTCGCCACAGCATCAGCGATATAATAGATATTTAGTACTAGCTGTGCTTTGCTCAGATCTTTAGAAAATATTAGTAATTTGACTGTGAGATTAATGTACGTAACGCCATATATTATAATAATTATAAAAGTAAACGGTAAAACCGTTTAGTCGCATTTCTTTAAAATAACTTCAGTAAAGTTTCCGGCTCATTCATACATTGACTAAATTCGACTGGGTCAGTAGTTTTTACATGAATCATGACCAAATAAACAAAGAAGAATTAAAAAAAGTATTTTAATTAATTTTATTATTTATCCACCGAATAGTTTTTTGAAAATATTTTCATTGTAGAAACAGGTAAAGTTTATAATTTTATTATACGTCTAGAATACTCTACATCTACAAATATAATGACAGTAAAGAAATTCTAAAAGATATTTTAAAACACATAACACTATCTATGATAACAATAATAAAAATATTTTGTTTTTAAATAAGGCTGTATTATATTTAAATACCATATTAGTCGGTCATCTTTACAGTTGGAGGATTGTGATGAAATATATTCTGTATGTTACTCCGGAACCAGCAAAAATAACCAATAAAACTTCATTAAAATTCATTTAGCTATATTTCTATGCTGTCTGAACAAATAAATATTTCCACAGGCAAATAGACAAATAAACTGGAATTCCAAAAATATTAATTTTGTATTCTATTACTTTTGTTGCGTTCCCTTGAATATTTTTTTTATTACGATATGTTATTAAATAATCTCAAAATCTATACACCTAATGAAACTATAGAATTGGCTTGTCTGGTTATAAAAAATAAACACCAAAAAATTATTTGGGTGCACAGTGTTAAAGTAATAGAACACAAAAGTATTATTTTTTTAATATTCATTATAGTTTGTGAGCCTCTTTATTTGTTCGCACATCACACAAGAGCAGCTAAAAGAATTTCAATGAAATTTTTATTACTAGATTTTGTTGGGTTTTGGGCAACAAATAGGCTATGTTTACACCAAGGTATTAATCATACGGTAAAAATAACGTGACACAAATTGGTTAAAGGACCGTTTTAGTCTCTATTCGCAACATATATCTTAAAACCTTTTGAATAGAACTGTGTTTTAATAGGGTTTAATAAATTATTTTGAAGATCATCGTTAAATAATGTAGATGTGTTATACCCAATACGATGTATTTACTGGTATCGTCAAAAGTAATTGTTACAATCAAGAATGTCATCAAAAACAAACCCCAAACATTTAACTATAATGTCGATATGTAACTAATGATATGTATATTTTTTTATTTATCTTATAAATACAATATATACTATACATATTGTACTTAAATGATTTAATATATCATATTTTCATTCTTCAGATATACCATATTAATATGAAAACAGCTTACACTAGATTAAGTAAACGCACCAAAATATTACGAGTTGGTTAATATTTTTCATGTATATAACGTACTTAATACAATTAACATTAATATTTCATTTCCTTACCTGGAAACTTTCTACAGATGATTCAATAATGGTTTTATTTATCGAAAACATTCTTCAATACTATTATTTTCACACGGTAAATAATTGTGTAGAATACTATATATAAACAGAACAGCAAAAATCAATACAAATACCAAATTTATCTAAAAGTGTACATAATATAACATAAGCTTTTGTTTAATTTTTCCACGTTAGAGTAAATATTTCCGAATGCAGTCACAAAACTGAAATGAAATAAGAAACTTAAGTAAACTAAAATTCACAATTAAATGAAACTACGTGATGTAGTATTATTTTTACTTTCTTTAAGGTCTTTACCACGACCTAGGTTTCATTGTATTACAACATCTTCAGGTGGGCTATTAGTTTCATTTAATTGTGAATAATGTATTTCTACAAAATTAACGCCAAATATATTCAATATTTGTAAACAAAAAATGTTAAATGGCTGTAAATAGAAGGTTCCTAAAGTGTCAAAATGAAACGGATCAGCGCCGTACGCCGTAACTGGAAATCTTACTAAGGTAACAAGATTATGTCTATCTAATAAGTCATGTCTATCTTGTCAGCTCATTCAAGGTCTCTAGTGCGTAAAGGTGTTTTGAATATTGATTCATCCTGTCCTTTCCTTCGAGCAATAAACTTGATTTCCCAAGTGATTCTTTAGTTACGCGTGTATGAGGCGGATACGGGTTTCACTTTTATATGATTTGTTCGAAATCAAAAGAATTGGGCTTTATGCTACCAACAGTTCTGTGAACACTCTTCTCGAAATATTATTTTTTACAAAACGTCATGATCTCTGTTAGTAAATACGTCATTTATTGTAACATGGACACTTGCTACCGTACTATAACTACATTTATTATAACTTCACTTTCTGCAGTCCCTGCCTTTTCTGATACCTCTTAAAAAACATGTTGTTCACTGAAAACTTAATTGCTTGGAACACATTCAATCTACAATAAACTATCTACAATAAACCGATGAATTTGAAAATCACCATTTCAAAGAGAAGCCATTCTCTGATCTTACCAAGATAAGTAATATTATGTTTTTATTGATTCGGCAGTCAATACGTATGTTATTCTTTTGTATACGGTTGCTTTTAAAGAAAGTATTTAATTTAACGTTACGGTATCCCTACACTGCCATTTGTTATAAACTACCTAAAAATTGTGAAGACATCCAACCTCAATTATTTCCTTTGTCTTCCGTAATTATTTAACAACTACTATGCCTTACAGAACCTTTAAAATTTTATTATTATTAGGAAAAAAACTCTGTAATATATTAAACAAGACAGTAAAACGCATTGGAGAAAGTGTAATAACGATAAGTATTCCTAAAAATTAGGATATAAATTTTGAAATACCGAGTGATGTTTGTAATTTTTAAATATAATTTAGGGAAATGCAATGTGGTAATTTAGGAAAATATTTACATAAAAAACTTAAAAATAATTTCAACCAAATGAAATTTTGTAGGAATACAATTTTTATATCCAAATTAATTTTTTATGTAAAATATGCCTTTTACTGCCCTTTGCTCAATTTTAATCAAAAGTTTGGTATTATATTCATACTCATATTTTATGTGAGATAGTATTGAAATTGTGGAAAAAATTAATTTAACATCAATTGAGGTCAACACAGTTGAATAAATGTTATACGATTACATACTGGAAATGAGAAAAGATACGTAATTTTATACAACAATAAAGATGGTGTATTAATGTTTAGTTCTTTGCGTTTAATAATGTAAATACAATTTTTTTATCAATTTTCTTTTTACATATAAATTTTGCAAAGGAATCAATTTCAAATGTATATTTACATTCAAAAATTTAATATATACAGTTTATAGTATCTAAATAAAGAAACGATAGCCATAATATCCTAAGGCCAATTTATCTGGAACTTTTATTGAAATTGTCGTTTTTTTTTAATCGAATTTCCTCAACTTTTTCACTTCCTTGTTCCCCACCCCATTCTGAGGGAGAAAAACCAACCAACTCTGAGTACTTAGTAGAAAAGAGCTTGACCTTTTCTCTCGCGGACACTGATCACCTATAAGTCTTCAAATAGAGGATGATAGACAATTAATATGCATATTTCTCCTTAGCTCAATTAGACCAGGGTCGATAATTTTTGAGAACAAACAAAATCGTAGTAGAATGAAACCTATTGGAAAATGTTGAGAATATTACAAAAATGAAAGGAAAAATAAATTACGGTCGATTCGAGGTCGGGAAGTGGGAGAGGGTGGGTTTTTAAGGGTTAAAATCGGTTTATCTCGATTTCCGGCAAAACTACAAGTCTTATTGAAAAAAGTTGAACAGCAAAGTTGTAGGAAATAAAAAGATCTACAACTTTTGTATTTACACTTTTTTCTCATAACCTCAAAATTCACATGAAAAACTCAAAAAACCACGTTTTTGGTTTTTTATTTTTATCTTTTACAAAAATTTGTTTTTTTTCATGAAATTTGGTGAGAACTTACCTTTGTATATACCAAACACACAAGAATATTTTGGATTTGAAAAATTAATTTTTTCTCCTTACTTCTAATCCAAAACCGAAAAAGCACCCTAATTTTCAATCGAAAATTCACGCGTCAAAATATTAGCTTTTTTAAAAAAGTTGGTGGGCTTTTTATTCGTTGGAATCTCTACTTTCTGATAGTGTAATAAAAAATATACGTCACTATGGAAAATATTTTCAAAACATTTAAAAAACGAAAAAAACTGGAATCGAAAAATTATTTTTCTATCATTATGTACAAATTTGAGCTATTTATTAATATTAACGCTGTAATTACTCATTTAACGTATGATTCTAAGTTACATTGATGAACAAACAAATTTTCAATTAAAAGATACTACTATAATTAACAAACAACTAAGTTAATAATGTGTATATTTGATAAAACATCTACAATATTATAAGAAAGTCATAAAATTTTCTTTAAATTAAATGCGTAGATGCTTATTACCTACAACTTTGCTGTTCAACTTTTTTCCATAAGACTTGTTGTTTTGCCGGAAATCGAGATAAACCGATTTTAACCCTTAAAAACCCACCCTCTCCCACTTCCCGACCTCGAATCGACCGTAATTTATTTTTCCTTTCATTTTTGTAATATTCCCAACATTTTCCAATAGGTTTCATTCTACTACGATTTTTTTGTACTTTTTACCTTTTTTGAAGGCTTCGCCACTGGTCTAAATCGGGACCGTGTTACAAAGCATCAAAGTTAAAGTGTGTCATCGAATGCCTTAACATACGATTATTTTATTGGTTCTATGGTAATTTCTAAATACTTTTTATTGAGTAACGTGATTCCCGGCATCAGAATAAATCCAATCCGTTTATGCCCTCGAGGCGAATAAAATATTCGGAGGACGGGCAGTGGCATCCCCTTAAGTGCAATTTCTATCAACTGCTATCACCATCTATCCAAGCGTGGTGATTATTGCAAACCCTCTTTTAGTATATTGAAAGAGAGGGGTAGGCCCAATACTGAGTTATTTAAGTTGATGAAAAATATCAATAGTTACTTGTTTTGTCTCAGTATTTTACAGTAAGTATTCAGAATTATTTTATTAAGTCCCTAAAATTAGTTATTCCCCTAAAATTCTTCCCCAGTTTATTGACAAAAAATTAAAAATTAAAACCATTCCCACTGTGTCCATCTACTTCATTATCCAATTCTTATCTTTTTATTTTATTGTATAGAATAACAGTTGGCGGGGTAAGATTATTTTGATGCCGGCCCCATTCCATATACCAAATGATGGAGATTACATGAGAACGAGCCGAGTGTTCGCACTCCTTCCTTACAGATTCAGTAATGCAATATAGTCAGCTCTGATTTTGTGGAAAACAGGTCTTTGAATGTATATACTATTTGGGAGTGTATAATTACTTTAGAGATTTTGGATAAGTGACCGTTGATTTATTTCCAGTGCGATTTCGTTTACTAATCTACAGTCGGGAAGTGGGTGCCTGAAAATACTGAGGAGTTCACCGGTAATTTTAATTTCAACAAATAAATTATCCAAAGCGCTATTAGTTGCCGTGTTCCTAAGTAATTTGGATTAATTTAGCGATTAAAGTCTGTAAAATATTACCTTAATGCTTGTATAAGTCACACGGTATCAAGGAACAAACATGCACACACAATACAAATGGAGAGCGGTGAATAAGAGGAATCATAAAAGTCGAGGATCCAGTAATTAGTACGCATACACAGAGCTTTGCCGATAGCCGACTGATATAACATAAATATATGAAAAATGTAATGTCTGTTTGTGTTGTATTCTTAATGTTTTTACATAAATATAATGATCACTCAATGGTCTGAAAGGTCGTTCAAGAAATAATTATACCGTATTTATTATCTAACTTTTCAGAATCTGTAACTCGGTCCTGACTGAGTTCAGAAGAAAGGGCCCGTATGAAGTTTTGTTTCCATTAACATCGTTTATTCAGAAATTCTTATGTCCTTAGTGGCAGCGAGAAGAGAAAAGGCAAGCTTTTTTATATTTTCTTTTATTATTTAATTAAAGATTCAAGGACTCACAATTGTAGATATTTTGCCATAGTCACTAGGCAAGTAAATCAATACTTCTTAATTAACATTTAACTTAACGACTTGGGTCTTACATTATCAGAGTTCTTATTTATTAATTAACAGGAAACAAGTAGCTCCTTTCTATTGAAGATAATTAAAAACTAAAAAAATAAAAAAAGTAAGAACTATGCAAAATAGTGTCTACGGAAATTTTGTGAATTTAGTTTTAATAACTTAATACACATACAAGCGTCTTACGATATACCAGGGAAACCTTGCTAAAGTTTTCAACTTCAATGCTAATATGTTAAAGTGGAAATTTTTGCACTTTTCCTGTCGTATTACCTTGTGATACGAAATAAACATTAATAAAATATAACCAGGTAGATAATTTGATTAAATCGAGATATAATTATAAAACTGAATGCGATTGCATATCCTCAAAAATATGTTCAGTTTTGAAAAAAACAACAGGATCCGAAAAATATATAGTTTATTCATTTTACATAAATGTTACTTTGCCTTGACTCAAAAAAAAAGTTTTTGCGTTTATGGCAAAATTTATTTCCATTCCACCTATTTATAACACCTTTAACCCGGTTTCGCAAGGGAAATACAAAAAAAAGTTCACACCAGAAGACATTTGAACAGATTATCGCCCTTATTGAAGTAATAAATCGTAACGTTTAATGATTTATAAATCTGATTATACCATCCTACTCCCGAATTATTATTTATACGAAGCATTTCACAACCCAAAGAAAGATCACGGTGGGCCCATAAAAATAAACCCTCCCCCACTGTGACGTCATAAAACTCCTCGTGACATTTGCCTGCGACGAAATTTATTAACTTCCAAGTAACCAATGGCGTGTAACGAAAAACAGTTTCGTCTATCTTTTTCCATAAAGGGCTTAGAAAATAAGTAGACGTGATAATAGTGTCAAGTTGCCTAGCAAATGAAAATTATAATTTTATTTTATAAAAATTGAACTTTATTATGAAAATATGATTTTTTTAAAATGATTCTTTAAAGGTACGGCTGACATGTGATTTTAACCTATTGAGTTAAGTCAGAAATAAATTCATTTTTAGTAATATCTAACACGAGCCTTTTTTTGAAACTTATCTTTTTTTAGACTGTAAAAAAATATATTTTCGTAAAATGTTCGCAACATTTTAATTTCTTTCTTCTTCGTTCGTTCATTATAGTTATAGTACAGTTATATAAAAATTATGTAATTTTCTAAGCATAGTTTAGTTTTTAAACTGATACCGTTTTTTATACCCAAAAAAATTATTTTCTAAATGGAATTTCGTACCTAAAGGTCTTCTATGTAAACTTCATGTAATAATTCGACTCAAAATTTACATGTACCCTAAATGCAGAGAAAATGGAAAAATAAATATTATACTGGCATTGCACATGTTCAATATTATTAGAAAGTGTTTTTTTTAGTATAGAATAAAAATATTTTAAACCTTTTTCTATTCCTTTTTCAACTCTTATGTAAAATAACGTCAACCATCAGGAATATGTATTCATTTTACTGCATTACAACATAACAAACACGTAAAATTAATTATGGTGTACATTAGTAATGAACTGTAGGTACGATGAAAGCAAATAAACTTTGAGTAGACTTTGTATCAAGTTATTCTAAACATGTTTCTACGAACTACACAGATGTATTTTGTTTGAATATGTGCAAATTTATCTCACCTTTTATATTTTATTGCCCTTCTCAACCCTTATGTAATTAGTCGCAACACTAAATTATATGCCCTCGAACTCTAAATATTTTCTTTCAGTACGTTTTTATTTATCTTTTTTAATACTTTGCTGAAATTCAATGTGAAAGATATTAATTTTATTAAAAAGTCTATAAGTTATGTATAAAACCTATTTTGACTTGTTTTTATAAATATTTTGGATTTCAATAATTAAGTACAATAAAATTGAAAACAAAACGTACTTCTGCTGTGAGGCATTAATGAAATAAGATTATGTTAAGAAAAATGTGAAATAAGGCTAAGTAAATACCGGTTTAATATAAAATTTCATATTTTAGTAATAAAAAATACCTAAATAAAATACCCCATTTCAGTTAATACTAAAAGACCCAATGTAATTTCAGTCGAATGTGAATTATGCGAACGATTTTGCGCATCGTAAATTACGTTGGTATGGCCTCAGCCTAAGTCATAAAATAAAATAGGTTATACATAGATTTAAGAATAAAAATTGACGCAGAAAGTTTTCAAAGTCCTTGATTCTATTATTTTATTTTCATCTTTACCAGTTTTTGACTAATAGCCTAACGTGCGAGTCGATAAGCCCTTAAATAAGGTAACAAAGAAACGCTTTACCGAGCCTTCCTCAATGGCTGTTTCTATCCCGGCAGACAGGACTCAGAGAAATCCACAATAAGACAAGTTGTTTTCCCAAGTTTATTGAATTATGTTTTCTTATTCCACATACTATCACCGAATATAAATGTGTCGATATTTTTCAGTTCTGTATTGGGCATGGCTTCTCATTATGTATTTTGCTGAATCACGACTTCAGGAATACAATCAAAAAATCTTTGTGTAGTTTTTCTATGTCTTTTTTGGTTTTCCTTTTGTTTTTTTGTTTGTTATACTTAAAAGACTGCGTTTATGTTTGAAATAGCAAAAAAATCGTAATTCAGGGTACATTAATTTATTTGATACACACAATGGTTTAAGGACACACTGCGTTTTGATTAAAATACTTCCAATTATTTTTAGTATTATTATTTTCCACCATGAAAATATATTGCCTAGTATATCTTCAACAGGCGTTAAAATTATACGAATCCTTCAAGAACTCGAATATATACAATCATTGCCACAGCTTTCTGGTAAAATTTAAATAAATTTTCAGTAATTCTGCTTTCTCATAATTTTGACTACAGCTGTTTCAGAAATTGAATAGGGTGACATATTTTTTGTAAATCTTTTTTGTAACATGTGTAGAAATATGATACATCCTGAAAAAAATTAATTTTGGTAACCTTATAATCTGTCTCTTTCACTTGATACACAGAAAATAAAATTTCAAAATTTCTCTATCAAATTATTTCTGAGAAAAATAGCTGTAACAAATACACGTATTCACGATCCTTATGAAATCTGTAGGTGTATAACATAATTTTAGTACCATCACTATATTATACTCAATCATTTAAACTTCTTACAGTATCTACTTATTAATCCACTGTATTAATTTTGTGCTATTCAGCTATTTGTATTCAAATATTTTAACAATCAATTAATATTTTCTCCTGCAATTATCCCTCCTAATGTCCTGCTGTACCAATAATAATTTATTGATGAACAACTTCCTTAAATGGAAAAAAATTTATATAATAGATGAATAAACAAAATATGATCAAAAATTACAAGTAATACATCAAAGGTACGTGCAATTTAAGAAACAAACTTCCCTCCTATGATAAACGAACATCTCGAGGACGTTCCGAAAACACAGAAAAAATCTGAAGTAAAGGAGAAATTCTCATCAATAAGCAGCTTAAAAATGGAGAACCGTGAGATATGAGCTGACGTCAGTTACGAATCTGGCAAGTGATACTGGATGTTTGTTGTTGCTGTAACTAGATTTCACGCACAAATTGTTGTGTGGAGGTGAAGACAGAAATGGATCGAATGTTTTTATTTCAGTAATTTCCCTCTAGATACGTAAACTATAAAACAATATTTTACCAAATTATAAAAGCAAATTAAATATTAAAAAAAAATAAATTTTCCATTTAAATTTTCTATTATGTATATATTATGAATTTCAACTTAATTGCATGTTTAAATGAAACCGTAGGACAAGGTAATTTAATTAAAAAGTATCTTAATATTGTTTTCTTCTATTTGATATTCGCGTTTGTAAATTATACAAGACTTCTCCAGTACGTATTTTTAAAAATGGACAACAAATTATCACTGGTCTTCATAAATCTTCCAGAGCGTATATTTTATTACTTTTAAGCTTTTTAAACATTTATATGGCTTCATTTTACTTTTTTTATTAAAGGCTAATACAATTTAATACTAGACCAGAAAACTGATAAATTTCGTATGAAATACCTTTTTGTATTTGATGTATAATATTTAGAAATTAACGCTTATGACTACTGTAATACTTATAAGAATAAATCAGATAAGAAATTAATACAGTAGATTTTGATACATACAACAATTTCGCAATTTTTAAATATTGTTGACCAAAATGTTTTACGAAGAATGTAATTCTTCGCATGAATCTTCAATAACGTGAAGTAGTTTACAGATTAATATAACATGATCTAAACTTAAGAAATCAGATCTGTATGATGTACACAATTAGTCCTTGATGGATACTCTAAGACCTGGACGGTTATTACCAATATAATTAACACTAAACTCTATAAAATTGTCGAACATTTTGTTACATAAGCCAAGTATAAAATAATATCTATAGTTATTTGTACTAAACTATTACTCTAGACCATGATGATTTAAAAGTGCATATAACTCTAAGACGAAATAATAATACTATTTCTTCCAATAATAATATTCTCTTCCACTTTCCATATTATACTATCTATATAAGCTATATATATTTCTATGTAAACGAAAAACTAAAGACTGAAATCCTATTCAGTCAATAGCTAAAATCGTCTAAGTATAAATACATAAGCCCTTTGACCTACTAAATGCATCTTTTAATATATCAATTCTAATGGCAGGTTTAATCAAAGTACACGCCACTTCAGAAAATGAAATAAAATTCAATTACTTAAAGAAAATGGCTGATCTTCATATTTGTTTTACCTTTTACACGTGTCTAATTTGATTACAGTATAAATAGTAACGAAAAACTAGAACCTAGTATGAAATAATCTACGCCAAAAGCAGTATTTTTTGTTATTAATAAAAATAATTGTTTACTGCCTTTCTGTTCATTTCTTTTGTCTATTAATATTGCGGATGTTTCATCATAGTGAAAATTCATAATCTTGTAATTTTCTCGTGTTTATATTTGCGTCATCTACGGATCAATTAATATCAAAAAATCATTTTCAAAATTTGTTTCGGGCATTCTGTTGAGTGGGAGTTCGCGAATAACTTAACAAGGCCTCTAAAAAAAATTTGTGTTTCATTTGATATTTCGTCTTCCTTAAGCTTCATTCGTGAAATATTAAGCTTCTAATTGGCATGCAATAATCTCCCTCAATATATTTTTGAACTTTTGGATTTGAAAAATTATAATAATAAACCCGAAAACTGTCCTTGGTTTTAGATTTGCAATTAAATGATTTCGGGTGATTTGCCTAAAATTTAAAAGCGGTCGACTACAACTGATACATTGTTTATGAGTTTTTCAACAAGCGTTTGTCTTCTTTTCATTTATAGTTACTACTACAAATTATTTAAAAGTACATGTTTTAGTTCAAGTGTCATAATTTTTAATTTTACTTCATTGCAAAGGAGTTCTTAAAAAAATGGATAAATAGAAGCAAAAATATTTAAATATTATAAGTTTGGATATAGAGAATAATACAGGTAAAGAAAATTTAAATTTAAACATATCTTTGTACTTTTTTTTGTTTAATTTGACAATTTCTATTCTGTTCATATAATAATTACGGTAATAGTTGTAAAAATAAATCAAAAGAAGGCATGGTCCAATTTTACGTGGAATGAAACATCATCGTTTAACTTTAGTACACGCGAGAAATTTAAATAGTTTCCATAAGTAATTTCATGTGAAAAGGATAGTGATTGCAATTTATTTCACAATTAAGAGAATATTTACAGAAATCCACATAACTACACCATGATGAAAATTTATGTTTTATAATTATTGTCGACTAAGAGAGCATTAAAACTGATTCCTGATTTAATAAACCTGATAGTATTAAAATGCAGAAAATAACCTGACGGTAATTAAAATGATTTTAAGGACAAACTCGACAGCACAAGTAACACCAAAAAATAAAAATAAACTGAATTAGTAAAATAGCAATAAAGTATAATCATAAATAATTTTTCTTCAGTTGATAGGTTATTGAATTACCCATAGGTAAACATACTGAAATTTCAATAAAACAAGAATGCAACAAAACATAATAGCTTAATATACAACATCAATTTATAAGAAAAAAAAATATCTCGAAAACTCGTGGTTGAATTGAAAAACATGGATATGAATGTTCTTATTACATAAACTACTCGTAAATAGAAAATTATAAAAACGCTTTATAGGGGAATTGTGCTTAAGCAAATTTGTTGATTATGATACATTTAAGAATATACGCAATATGCTGATCTCACATGACTTCATTTATTTCAAATATTTGTCTTGAAAGAAAAAGTATGTCATCTTAAGATCTTAAGATGACATACTTTTTCTTTCAAGACAAATATTTGAAATAAATGAAGTCATGTGAGATCAGCATATTGCGTATATTCTTAAATGTATCATAATCAACAAAATTATTATAGTTTTGGAACGATCAATGTTACATAAAATTAAAAAAACGAACATAAATCGCTCTTTCGACAACATGTGTAAGACAACATATCTATAGTGTAAGATTACATAGTATGTCATCTTAGACTTCAAAGGCATGTCGTCTTATATAATGATAATTTTACGAGCATAGCTCCCATATAAATTGTTTTTTCCTTGCAGGTAAGTCTGCGCATAGGGTATGATACCAGCTGGAACACAGTTAACACTTTACCCAATGTTCTTTTGGCCTAGATCAACTAAATAGTTCATTACAGTATATGCAAGCTGGATCATCTTCTTCCTTCCGTTTCCTTTCTTTTGACCCCGTATGGCTTTATATAATTTGGGTGCAGGCTTAGATATTACATCATCGTCTTCAGAAATAACATGTTTCGTTTTCTTTTGTTTTTTAGGAGATTTGCGATTTTGTTTTTCTGCTTTCTGCTGTACTGTCGCGTTTATCTCACTCATGAATGGACTAGACGTAAAAACCTGCAATCCACCGACTTTTCTGTTTACTCTTGACTTCCCTATAGAAGCAGCTTTTGGGAATAGGGAAATTTCTTTAAGTACGCACTTTGTTATAGGAAGTATTTCCGTTTGCAAAAGTATAAATCCAGTTGAAAAAGTGTAAATTTGTTCAATACCCAACGACAGGTCTTCATCTTTTTAACATATAGTTTCTGGAAGAGTTTCATTACCTATCTTCTCTTAATATTTATTTTTGGAGCAGTGGTTATATCTATATGTTCTTTAGCATTGGTGGGTAATAAATGTTTAACAAGGTTTGCGGCCAAAATTTTAAGGGATAATGGATTATTTCTAATTTTTGGAGGAGTAGTATCTTTATTAAAATATTAGTCGTCATAATCTCATCTCGTGGTCATAATACGTGTGGAGTGGACCAAAAAATGATACAGTAGTCGGCTGCATTCGGTGAGCGCAGTTTGGAGGAAGACAGAGCATCATCATGCCGTTGGCTTTCGCAAATTCCAGTGCTTCTTGTAGCTGCAATGACCATCAAGGATTAGCAATACCTTATTGGGTGCAGAAGCATCTATAAAAGCTACAAAATGGCGCATCTACTGTAAAAATAAGTCACCGACCGTATATCCAGCACAGATCTAAAGTGCCTGGAGGAGCACCGTTAAAATATTCGGCCTTGTGACTTTCTCGGAATAATTAATGCGGGCGGAATAAAATTTCTGATGGCATACGATCCACTAGTGATTTTTCCATATCTGCGTTGAAGGTAGGTTTAAAACGACCAAGATTTACTGGAGTACTATAAAAATGACGACAAAGTGTGGCTTATGGTACGTTAGGTTAGAATGCTCTGTTAGCACTAATCGTGTTGTATAATCATCCTATTTTATATTTCAAATTAGTTCAACAACAAGATTCTTACCTCACGTGTACTTTCACCACCAAACCAAGGCACACGAAAATTGTTTTGCATATCAAAATCACAAAAACCTGCACAACTTTGCAATCCGCGCTCATTTTTCGCCATACTGAGTTTATAATAGCGACTTCTACGAGCACTCCCTAAAACGTCAAAACACCACCTTTAACGCTACTATTTAAATTAATGTTGGTATTGTATCATCTTATCTGACTATGTCATCTTGAGCACAATTCACCTCCAACGTGTGTTCTGTTTGTTACTCATAAATAATAAAATTAAGTTTAATTATCTTGAAAATAGGAAACCGATTTAGTCAATAGGTAAATGCTCACTAAGAGCTAAATTATTCTTAAAATATGCCCTCCCTTAATTAATATCAAAAATCACAATTTTATTTATTATAACTTATGCCAAGTTACGTAGATTGAACTCCACGGGCGAATTTAAAAATAGAAAAAAAATCCCCAAATGGATAAACAAAGTCGGGTAGTAATTAAATGGCAAAACTCAATATAACTCTAATGACATTCTTGTTTCCATTAAAATACATTATTATTTCATTACAAAGCATTTTATAATACGTTGTAAATGGAACGGAGTTTTAATTTGGTTCAATAAATTGTTTTGAATATCATTTTTAAATAGCGTAGTCACTATACTACGAACCTGTCGAATTATTCAACATTTTAGCCCAAAGAAAAGATTCAAAGTAGATACAAGCAAATACGTCACCAAAAACCTAACACTCAAAATGTAACGTTAGTGTTTAGTATAATATATATTTTTATTTCATTTATATATAAAATAAATACCATACATATTGTACGTATTTGTTTTAATTTAATGGCTGACACTCCATAATAATATTGGCAAGAGCTTACACCAGATTAAATAAACTAACCAGAAACGTATGAACTGTTTGATATTTTAAAAGCCTCATAATTATTGTTTAGTGACGTGCCCCATAATAAAGCAAAACTTAAATTGATAATGCTACATGATATTTCAAACAATATTAATAAAACAGTGACCAAACGTCAATAACATTGCTCAGTCGTTAATATTTAGTCATCTCCAGAGTTTTTTTTTATTTAAATACAATAACTAAAGACTGAAAATAAAAATAAGTTCGTCATCATACTAACTTGTGGGATATCACTTGTAACTTGAAATTTTTTGAGATTTTGTGAACTTTTAAAGGTTATACATATGCATACACACATAGACGACGGATACATATTTTTTAATAAATTTGACATTAGTTTTTATCTTCAATTTCATTACACATAAACCTTCACAGATGATTAGCAATGGTATTTTTCAATAATTTTCTTCAATATTTTTCTTGCTACACTATAAAATACTTGGTAGAATAGATAGTAGCGAAGATTTTTCTACGTGATAATAAATGTTTTAGAAATTAAAAAAAAATACAAGTTAAGAAAGGACGTTAAGCAAACACACATTCCTGTAATTATTGTGATAAAAGGTTCCCAAGGCGCCAAAATGAAAGCTGATCATCGCTGAATAACTCAAAGTCTTACGAAGGTACCAAGATACAATCGGTCATATTTATCCACACCGCTCATTCAACGTGTCGAGTGGGTAACAGTGTTTTGAATATTGATTCCTGTGTCCTTTCCTTCGAGCAATAAACTTGATTTCCCAAGTGATTCTTTGGTTATCCGTGTATGCGGCGGATACGAGTTTCACTTTGATATGACTTGTTCACAATCAGGACAATTGAGTTCACAATCAGGCTATCAACACTTTGGTGAAAATTCTTTTCATAATATTAGATTTGGCATAAATTAATTCTTTCTGTTAATAAATGCGGCGTTTATCATAATAGGATTCTGTAAAACACTTGCATTCATTATACCTCCGCTTTTCAAAACTTTTTGTCTTTTCTGATACTTCTAATTGATAGACGAGATTTTTTCTTATTCACTGATTATAATATACTTACATGTTTAGAACATACTTGATTAAGAAGATCTAGCATATGGACCTTTTACTTCTACAATTTTTACATTTCTACAGGAAATGGAAGGATTTGATGATAATTATTTCAATGAAAAACCATTTACTGGTCTTACAAAAAAAATTAAATTTCTATTGATCCTACATTCTATTCTCAAGAAATTTGATATTTATATGTCGTTCTGAAAAAAGTCTCCAATTTGTCCAATCCACAGATACCTTAACGATACTATGTACATACTATAAATGATCTAAATACGTGCAAAGCCTTCGTGCTTCCGTGTTTTCTTTTTGCGCTATTAAGTTTTAGTGGTTATTTTAATTCCTTTGTGTCTTTCTTTTGATTCTACTAAATTTTATTGCTGTTAAAGGAAAGCTCTGTAATGTATTGAACAGTATAGAAAACCGAACTGAAAAAAGTGTAACGGTAAAGAATATTGCTAAAAATTAGAAATTATTTCTTGAAATATCAAAAGATATTGATGATTTGAAATAAAAATTAATTTCCGCAAAGTAAATCAGATCACATCCAGATTCAGATTTTAAGGATCAGAATCATATTTGTAGGAAAATTGAATTTTGCTATTTGACTCAATTTTTCCGTTGTACTTTTATTACTCGTTACACTCAATTTGAATTGAAATTATTACATTTTGTAATGATATACAATAATCAGTGTTATAGGTATTTATGTATACTTTCCCAAATTTTAATGTGCTCTAATACGTGATGTAAATTTATTGTTTCAAGATCAATATTTTCGTATTACTTAAACTATTAAATGAAGTACATAGTGATATGGCAAACCGTAATCAATACAAATCAAAATAAATACATGTATACATAAACACCTAAATAAGAACATGCCAATAAGAACATGTAGCCTAAATAACCTAAATAAGAACATTCTAATAAGAACGTGATACAGAAAAAAATTTAAAGAATTATATATAGCACTCTGCATATAATTCTTTAATTTTTTTTTGATAAAATGAGATATTTTAAGGCAATATTTGAATGCTTATATTGACGGAGCATTGTCATTTGCGATAGTGTAATTTATACCACATCTTGGCATTGTATACAATGAGGATTTTTATGAAAAGATGTATTGGTATACGAATAAAAAGGCCAAGGAGGTTTTTAAAGCATAATCCGAGATTGTTAATACCTACAGTGATAAATCTGGAGCAGAACAGACTAAAAGTGTGTTTGAATCTGATTAAGTCGAGTAGATTTTAAGTATTTGAAAATGTTAAGTAATACCAACAGTTTTTATAAAAACTTCGATAACCAAGAGACCAAATTGTACAAAATAATTATTCTCAACATAATTTGTTTTAATCATGCATTTATATTTTTCAAATCTGTAACTTTTTCGTAATATTTAATTTCCACCAAGTAATAAAAGATCTAAACAGTGCCGTCTTACCAATCTTCACAAATTAATTAAAGAAACCTAGGTACATCACTACAGTTGGAAAAATTACGGTTCATGTATATTTAGAATTTCACATGTTAGATTAGATACATGTAATTAAGAAATAAGATATATTATTCATAAATTTAAATTTTAAATCAAGAAAAATTCTATCAAATACCAGGAAAAGCTGCACTAAAAAGATCCATCAAACACTTAAGTACATACGAGTACAAGAGTTTAACCATTATTGAAACATAATATTTCTGTTAAATTATTTTCAAATATTCTTCACGAGAAAATTTTGTTTTCTATTTTAAAAACAATTAAACAAATGAACCGAAATCATTTTATATTGAAATAGTCAAAAAATACGGTTAGCATGTCTTTCACATTTTTAGGAAGTGTGCGTTTAAAATTATGATGAACGAGGGCTGCAAAATATTTTAAATATATCTCTTGGTGGTGTTTCTATATAAAAAAATATAATTAGACTTTTTGGATTGAATTAAGAAAAATTTCAATGATTATTCTATGAAATCTACGAGAAGAAATGTTTATTTCCCGATTCGACGTACGGAGAAGTACATTAAAAATATTAACAGATATTTTTTTAAAAAGCCATTTGAAAATGAAACCCTAAAAATGGAAAAACCGGTTATTGTTACGTTATCTGTTTTAACATCCAAAACAATTTATTTTTAATTTCTCTTATGATAAATAATATAAAAATGTAATCTTATCTTTCAGATTTCTCTCATAAGTTTAGCCAATGTGTTTTATGAAACTAGCTTTAATTTTTCTTATGATATACCCAAATCGATTAAAAGTATAGATATTTGGTCCTTAAAATTCCATTCACATTCAGTTATAATACTTGCAGAATATATTATATCATATTGACACTTAATCTTTGCAATTTTGAATCACGAATAATCTTTTTTTTTATCGTTGGATATTAAAACCTCGTCACTATTAGTATTTTGTTACTTTTTTTTGTTCTTATTTTCCGTGTTGATAGAACCACCCAAGCCAATTAGAAAAAGAAATTTATTTATTTTTTTAATAATGACATTATAAAATGTAACTTACAATACATTTAAACATAAAACATTTTAATTATAAAATGGAAAGAACCTCAAAAAACCATTGAATAAGAAGGGCACTAAAAATATAAAACAATAAAATACTTGTCGTCAGTTGGAAATTTGCGGTAAAATATCGTTTCTTAACGTAAATAATATTAGAAAATGCTGGTAATGCTGGACATTTTTGGAATCGGCAAAAAATCATTTTCTCAGATATCCTCGACGCTTTTCTCCTGTTTGACATTCACGCATACATTCAAACACACACCCATAGATGCTTGCTACATCCCACTCATCACCGACTCCAAAATTGTCTAGCAATAGCAGAAATCAATTGCAAATTTTTTTATGAAATATTTTGCAAATTTATTTATATTCAGAAACCATATTGTACCCGACAAGTTCCAGTTAAGTACTCGTATTTTTATTATATTTTATTTGCAGCGCGTTGTTGTTGGGTCATTATTTGAAGTCGGTTAAATTTTCTTTTCACGAACTTAGTTCGAATTCAATATCATTAACATCTCATTTATGAAATTGGAACTGATGTTTGCAGCATTTAATGAACCTACTCGTATACTTACTCGTATATATCTACAAACGCACATGCATATGTGTACGCACAGATGCATTCAAATATACGGATATATAAATATATATATATATATATATATATATATATATATATATATCACATTCCTCCTTTTGATTCACCATTGTCAGTGCTTCAAACTTGTATATGCCTTTCCATACTCCATATCCGAGTTGCAAAATGTATTCTGTATACCTCCGTATACTTACTTGTCTACCTACCTAGGTACTAATGTTTTGCCAATTCATGCACGTATTTATAGCTGTTGTTACTTACTTACCTACCCACCAATTAATGAGTTCACTCCACATCGGTGAATAATTTCTGTCATTATCTCCCGGCTTTAACACTGACTCTGATATTGTCATCATGCTGATATGCTGAAGTGCTGCCCGTTGTAAAGTGTTACTGCATCAAGACTTAGGTGTAGGACCTGAAGTTTTTTACTAGAGACTATACTTGGGATTTAAAATATTTTTTTGGAAATAGCAAGTCCTCAAGCCTCACGGGTTAGGTAGGTAGTACTTCTACAGAATTAGGACTGAGGAGTTCCAATTTGGAGTTTAATATTGGGGTTTCTGATTGAGGCACGCTATAATAATTTAAAACAAATGACCCTCAAGTCGCACGATTTAAGCAGGCAGTATCCTCATAGCCTCAAGACTATGAGGATACTGTGGCGCGGTTTAGGCAAGCAGTATTCCTGCAGCGTCAGCACTGAAGGATTGTAATCCGGAGTCCAGTAACGGCATCTTTGCTTGAGACCCACAATATTATTTTGGAAACATCAGATTAGTTGAGGCGGGTAGTGATGAAGCCGGAATCAAAATAAAAATTAAAAAATCAAAATATTAACTTAAAAACAACAGATTCTCAAGTCTCACGATTTAAACCGACAGTATTCCCACAGCATTAAGACTCAGGAGTTGGAACCCCAAGTTTAATGCAGATTCTTGGGTCGAGAGCAACAGTACTAACTTAAAACAATAGATCCTCAAGTCTAACTACTTAGGCAGGCGGTACCATTCTAATTTTATCAATGATTTAGTTTCAAAACAATCCTAATTAGACACCATGATATTTCAATTTAGCAAAATAATATCATTAAATATGCCTTCACTTTCTAAGCAATTCAGTAGGTCTAAAAATATTTGTCTCACACGTCAAACAGAAGGTAACCACATTTCATTCAAACGACATGTTATTGAATACAAAATTCTTTTGTGACATGATTACTAAATCTTCTCGCCTAGTGCTGTAATAAAATATATGAAAACGGATATCATTTCAGAATAAAACGCTTTTAATCTATTGAACACCATAAAAAACAAAAGTAAACTATCATAGGAAGTGAGGAAAGATACTTGAGAAGGACCTGGCAATCCTTTTCAAGTGTTTTTAATTTTATATTTTAAACGAATTTATGTCCAATATAGATAATAATTATTTGTATGTTATTATATTAATTAGTATTAGTATTGATGAAGTAAAAATTCTTTGCATATTATTATATGTATAAGTGGGTGTATGTATATATAGCTGTTGGTTAATTGGTAAAGCCAGATATACATAGATAATAAAAGACGAAAATAATCTACAACATTCGTGATGAGATCTTTATTACCGAGAAGTATTTATTTTCAATGGCTAAGTATTTCCCATTTTCAACATTTTCCCGTTCAAACTTACATTTAGATGTTCCATTACAATGAATAGAACGTCTATAAAAAATACTGGATTTCTAGCATAGCCGATTTTTCTTTCAGCGAAGTAATATTCCTACAACTCAACATTCAACGCGGAATAAACGGACTGTTGTGCGTCTCGTCGCTAGAGAATAGGATGGACAATATGTTATCGATTTCAATCATGTAGTTTTATATGTGCGTGTGGGAGTGTGCGTGTAAGTGTGGATGCTCGTGTGCGTGCGTGTGTGCGTGCATGCGTGTGTGGGCGTGCGTGTGTATGTAGGCGTGCATATGTGCGCGCGCGCATGTTTATCCGATTTTCATGCTATTCCTTGTGTGTGTGTGTGTTCGCATGCACGCGTGTGTATGTGTACATGTACGTGAGAGAGAAAGCGATTCAAAAAGTAACGATTTCAAAAATGTCTAACGGTGGCAGTACTTTGTTTATTTATTTTATTTTTTACTTTGAAATTTTACTGCAAAAGTTCCATCTAAATAAACGTATTTTCATTATTTTGCTCAACTATGGTAGACGAAGTGTTATCGTATGACACAGGCTATGTATGCATATATGTGAATTAGTTTGTTCCGCCGTACTCCTAAATTGAGTCATGTTTTGTTATGCTCCAGAGAGAATCCTAGGGTATATAGCGTTATGAATTTCACAGGCCATGTATGTGTGTAAGTAAGTTTGCTCCCTCGGAAAGACTAAACTACTAAAGTGATTGCAACAAATGATGTGTTCTTACATTTGTCTTGATCCAGAGATTGTTCTAGGATACATAACGTTATGAATTTCACGGATTATGTTTTTATAGATGTATGTGAGTAAGTGGGTACAAACTTCGTACAAACTAAACTATTAAAATGGTTTCAATAAATGAAATGTTTTTAGATTCGTGTTGATCTAGAGAGTATGCTAGATTATATAACCTTGTAAATTTCACAGGCTATGTATGTACATGAGTATGTGAGTAAATTTGTTCCCTCGTACAGACTAATTTTGATTCGTCGGGATCCAGAGAATGTTCTAAGGTATATAACATTAGAAATTTTACAGGCTATGTATGTATGTTAGTAAGTTTGTTCCCTTGTAACGAATAAACTACTAAAGTAATTGCAATAAAAAAGGGTGTCCTTAGATAGGACATGGTCCAGAGATTATCCCAGGGTATACTTGTAACGTCATGAATTTCACAGGTTATGTATGTATCTCGTGCTTTTCAGTTATTTATTCCGTAGTTGGTTTATAGTATTTCCTCTTCCACACTTTTAAGTGCGCTGCTGACATCGTGGTTATTTGAATTCGGTTTATTTTTTTTGTTAAACTGTTTTACGTGGGCAAGAAATATATTATATTCAAACACATCTACTTCATTATAAATCATAAAATGTAACGTATGTCTGCCTGTCTGTTCGCTTATAACATTAATTCGACTAGATGATTTTGATGCAATTTTCCTTATCGTGTAGGGTTGTGTGTATGTGTGTGTACACACACACACACACACACACATATATATATATATATATATATATATATATATATATATATATAATATTACGGATCAATAATATTAAAATATAGAGGTACGAAAATGGCCGCGGCAACGACGTATAGCAGTATGCTGTGAATACTAGCCACTACTCATATACAAATAAATGGTTTAGTTTTATAGCTATAATTCAATATAAGTATCCACTAAGATGTATCATAATACCACCTTAATGTGTTAAATATATACTTTACACTCTTTATATTTAGAAACTCCAAGTTTACACAAGAAAAATGCAGCAGATATAAGATATATTTGAAAGTATAAAATAGTACCATTCAATAAATATCTATTTTTACAAGATATCTAAAAAAAGGAAAAACTCGGTGAAGTGGAAAAAGGAAAAGTATTTCCGGTTACAAAAATTCTTCACCTTAAATTAAAAATAACTCATGTATTATAGAACATGTGAAGGAAACGTAGCTAATAAAATACTAGAGTTTTTAACGTCTGTATTTATTTTAAATTAAAGAACCACAGAATACTAAACGTATTAGCTTTCCACTTGTTGTGATTGCTACATAAAATATCCAACAAATATTACGTATTAAATATAGACCATATTTATTGAGTTAATTAACTCGTAATAAAATATTTTATCCCGAATTTTTTTTATGTAATATTTATTCTTCATAATGTTAAAAACGTCAACACTCGTATAACACAATATTTTGAAATGACAAGTAATCACATTTAAAACGTTTAGTCAGTAAATATTTTCGGATTAAATTAATAGAGATAATTTAATTCGTTAAAATGGCAATTGCGATATTTTCCGAGTAAATTAAATAAAATACGTTTAATGTTACTTCAATTATAAACACTTTAGTTACTACCTCTGTCGCAATTTTTATTATTTGTACGAGTATGTCTAACGTATTCGTGAAACGAACTTGAAATCTAAAATGATTTATAACATATTTAATATAAAAAATATGCTTTTCATAAATTTTCTCTACGTTTTTCCCCCTCCCTTTCGTGTAAAATTTTAATGCTTGACAATAAAAAAATATTTGCAAACTTTTATATAACTATTTTTGATATATAATTTAAACCCATTTCTCATTTTGAGAAAATATTTTTTGACATACTTTATATAGGTTAATGAAAGAAATTATTTTTCCTCTATGAGGAATATGCAATGTAATTTGAAAGTGAGCTGCAAAAATTAATTAATTATCTTCTGTGGAATATTTGTAAAATTTTTAACATATATAGTTTCAAATGAAATCACAAAATTTATTAACTAATTCTTAAAATATTATTTAACTAATTTTCAGTGAAAAAAAGTAATTCCACGACCTAAAGTAAGCTATTAACGTAAGCGACTAAAGTTAAGCTTTTAACAATATATATCACAATGCAGATATAACAGGAAAATTCATTAAAACTCACATTAAATTCCTACCAACAACGATAGCATGAAAATCGGATAAACATAATCGTATAAAATCTAGTTATAAAAGCAAAAACCGCCCAGTATCACCCGGTCCCGTGCCTCGTGTCATCTCATATGGCCCCTAAACCGGAACCAACTTTTCATACGCGGGCGGGCTTCAATTCTTAAGCTGTTTTTATATTCATGAGAGTTTCCTTTCGATATTGAGAGTTTTTCCGTGTTGCCGGCACGTCAACACTCGTTTATTGAAGAATAAATCGTTTTAATGGAAATTCTCTGTGGATGTCATTTGTATTTATACGATATTGTAACTGTTTAAAATATTCACGGATAAAACTTAATATTTAAATATTCACTCTTTGGAACTATGCATATTTACTATTGAAACAATAAAGCATTTAATATTGTATGAAAAGTAAAATATATGTTTTACTACTAACATAAATAAGGCTGTAAAATGATTTCAAGTTGTTGCTTATTAAAATCGCTTTTGAAAAATCTATTCATTTTTAAGCAACTCAAATGAATAATATATTCTCTATTTCAGTTTTGATGCAATTATTTTTTTCTGGAATATATGGTATAAGTAATTAAGTATGTTAATTTTTTTACGGAAAAAATAATGAAAAAAGAGACAAAAATAAAACTTAATGAACCGGAATACATAACAATATAAAATATATAGTGTTGAGATTATTTGACGCGTTGAATGCATTTAACAGTAAAATACTGGCAAAAGGAAATTTATGCAAGGATGAAATGAATATATGAACCTAAAATACCGAAAACTGGTTTGAATTGTTTTTAAAAGGAAGTAATATAAGAGTATTACATAATAGAAAGAAAAACTTGCGAGAAAAGGAATGCTATATTAAAAGAATACCGTTATAGACACCTACAATATCCAGGTAGAAGATAGCATAAAGGGTAGGTGGAGTAATGGCATATAGCTACAAATTTTATCGGAAAAATAAATAAACACACAAAGGAGATCGAATAAGTAAATGTAAGAAAGCCGCTAACGAAAGGAAAAAATTAAACCATGGAAGAGGACCAAGCACAAGTATGTGTCGAAATACGTAAAAAGTGGTGTTCTGTAATTATCCATAATTTAATAATATATCATAAAGTTGTCTGCACAAATAATTTAAATTAACTATAATAGAAATTCATAATTACGTAAAACTACGTGATGTAGTATTATTTCTACTTTATTTAAATTCTTTACCACGACTTAAGTTTCGTTGTTTTATAACATCTGCAGGTGAGCAATTAGCAAAGATCGATATAAGGGTATTATGCATTTAAAGAATAAATTCTGGAAAATATGTGCTAATAGCCCACCTGATGGTGCTGTCATGCAATGAAACCTAGGGCGTGGTAAAGAATTTAAATAAAGTGAAATAATACTACATCACGTAGTTTCATTTAATTGTGAATATTTAATTTCTACAAAATTAACACCAAATATATTCAATATAATAGAAATTGCTAATCAAATACATTTTCTAAAATATTTCCAATTCTTAAAACGAAAAATTTTAATTTGGTTAGAAAATTAGATTTACAAATAAAATTTAAACAGGAGAAATGGTGAAGTGTACATAAATTTTATTTTAAAAGATCAATCATATTCCGTTCGATGAAAAATATTAAAAATATTTCATGGCCAAATTTCATACAATTAGGTATAAAATTATAGAAATTAATAATCTGTGATAGACGGAAGGGCGCATGGATATGGACTACTCTTACGTGGTTAAAGTTCCTTATTTCTTACTACGAAATCTAACGAACTACGTAATCTAACGAAAATCAACATGCATTCAAGTACAAAATAAACGCAAGATGTATATTACAATACTATAAATAAATTTAAATAATAACACTGATTTTTGCTAAATCATGTGATTCCCGTGCTTTTGTTATTTTCTTTTATACTTTGTTATTTTTTTCACTTTAGTAAGAAAGCATTCTTAATTGTTTACTTTAACTCATTTGATTACAATAGTCCGAACAAGCAATAACTTCAACGATAAATGGCTAGTCAACAATAAAATAACTCTATATACGAATTCTTCAAACATATAACAGACAATCATCGAAATGAAGTTTAAATCAAAAGTATTTTCCTCGTCGTATAAAATATCTCATGAATACAAAAACAGCTTGAGACTAGAGCCAGCTCGCGATGAAAAGTCGAATCGCTTTCCTCACGCCGCTCTCAGAGCCTGTTGAACTTGCGCAGTCGTTTATTAACATTGCCTAAAAGAGTTCAAATTATGGCGAACGATATAATGCTTTGAGCTTTTTAAAACAAATTTGTAACTCGTATTTACACTAAATCTATGTTAAGCTCTGCTTTTCTTATTACATTTTTATTTCATTCATAAATAAGTGTGCCAAATATATTTTAACGAATTTATACATAGTCAATGTTACTTTTGCGTACGTTTCCAATATCGTTTATTAATATTGCCTATAAATTTGAAAGTTATGGCGAACGATATAATACTTTAAGTTTTTTAAAATAAATTTTTTAACTCGTCTTTACACAAAATATATGTTTAGCTCAATTTTTTTGTTATATTTTTATTTCACCTATAAATAAATTAGTCAATTATATTTTGACTTATTTATGCATAGTAAAGATTATATTTCAGAACATTTTTAATCTTTAATTTTATGCTATTTATGTTTACTGCTTAGAATTGATGAGTCCATTTTTGAGATAACAAAATAATCGCATTGAGACAAATAAATATTCAGTGTGTGATAATTGAGTTTAGTCTAGATAATTAGGCAATTTTTTTAAATTATAAAAGTCTTTTGTTTGAAAGTTTTCAATAGTTTGGACACATTATTAAACTGTGAGCAACTATTTCGGCTGCCTTTAATATGCTTACTGTAGGTGCAATATATAGGTATTAAGTACGTTTGAAAATATATTTCACGTCGTTACTGGAATTAATGAACACTTAATCTCAAATGAATAGACCGTTATATCTTTAATTGCATCCTTGCTACCAGTCGGCGTATTGTTTCGAAAAGTTGCATCTCCCAGTGAAACTTAATGTGAATTTGTTGATTGAAACATAACTTCTCATTCGTTGAATACTTGTTTTAAGTAATTATTAAGAAATGAAATCGACATTGAACAACCTTGTCTTAAAAATGGTTTTTAAAATTTTGTAACTCAATAATATGTAAAATATTATTAAAATATGTATAAATATAAAAATGTAAAATAAACAATCATCTTTTTTTTCTTTCAGGACGTGAAAAACCATGTTGATTGAAACATAACTTCTTATTCGTTTAATACTTGTTTTAAGTAATTACATGTCGATTGAAACATAACTTCTTATTCGTTGAATACTTGTTTTAAGTAATTACATGTTGATTGAAACATAACTTCTTATTCGTTGAATACTTGTTTTAAGTAATTTCATGTCGATTGAAACATAACTTCTTATTCGTTGAATACTTGTTTTAAGTAATTACATGTTGATTGAAACATAACTTCTTATTCGTTGAATACTTGTTTTAAGTAATTACATGTCGATTGAAACATAACTTCTTATTCGTTGAATACTTGTTTTAAGTAATTACATGTTGATTGAAACATAACTTCTTATTCGTTGAATACTTGTTTTAAGTAATTACATGTTGATTGAAACATAACTTCTTATTCGTTGAATACTTGTTTTAAGTAATTACATGTTGATTGAAACATAACTTCTTATTCGTTGAATACTTGTTTTAAGTAATTACAGGTTGATTGAAACATAACTTCTTATTCGTTGAATACTTGTTTTAAGTAATTACATGTCGATTGAAACATAACTTCTTATTCGTTGAATACTTGTTTTAAGTAATTACATGTTGATTGAAACATAACTTCTTATTCGTTGAATACTTGTTTTAAGTAATTACATGTTGATTGAAACATAACTTCTTATTCGTTGAATACTTGTTTTAAGTAATTACATGTTGATTGAAACATAACTTCTTATTCGTTGAATACTTGTTTTAAGTAATTACATGTTGATTGAAACATAACTTCTTATTCGTTGAATACTTGTTTTAAGTAATTACATGTTGATTGAAACATAACTTCTTATTCGTTGAATACTTGTTTTAAGTAATTACATGTTGATTGAAACATAACTTCTTATTCGTTGAATACTTGTTTTAAGTAATTACATGTTGATTGAAACATAACTTCTTATTCGTTGAATACTTGTTTTAAGTAATTACATGTCGATTGAAACATAACTTCTTATTCGTTGAATACTTGTTTTAAGTAATTACATGTTGATTGAAACATAACTTCTTATTCGTTGAATACTTGTTTTAAGTAATTACATGTTGATTGAAACATAACTTCTTATTCGTTGAATACTTGTTTTAAGTAATTAGTAAGAAATGAAATCGACATTGTAAAACCTCATTTTAAAAATGGTTTTTATAATTATAATTTTTAATTAAATAATATGTATAATATTTTGTAATTAAATAATATGTAAAACAATATTCATATATGTATAAATATTAAAAATATAAAATAAATAATCATCTTTTTTGCTTTCAGGACGTTAAAAACCATAAATTTATAAGAAAAGTTAACACGGAAATCTATTTTCAATATTATTATTTTTATTTAAAAACGGTATGAATATTATCGTGTTGGGCCATAATTTTATTTACTAATTTTATTCTTTCCTCATAAATTAGGTTTTGTATAATAAATAATTACTCACCACCTAGATTTGATATGATCCGCAATTTTTATCATATTCTCAATTAAAAAGAAAAAAAAGAAAGTACTTTTTCTCCAAGATGTTTCCAATCAAAGTACATGAATATTAAACGTCTATAAATTTTACTAATATCAAAATAATTCCAAAAAAACATAAAAAATACATGCATCGGCATTAAATTCAATTATGGGTTATAAAATGTTAAAAAACACTTGTCGAAAATAATAAAATACCCTATAATATTCAATAAATCTATCATGCATTCAAAATTGCAATACTATTATTATATATAAAGAAGAAAATAATAATAATTACAAATAAATAAAAACAACGAACACAATCAAAAATGAAACAAACCTACAAAATTTTACTTGTTAAGATGAGAAAACAAACAAAAAAAGAAACTATTATAATGTTACCTGGCCTTAAAGGACTGATATTTGTATAGTACTCGTATAATGGACTGCTTGTATTGGAATAATGAACTATCGGGAGAGTGGAATGGTCTGTCGCAATAGTCGTAAAGTTTGTGCAGTGGTACGGGTATTGATGTGGAGGATAGATAGGTAGATGAGTCCGGGACTGCAGGTGATTCTCCCGGGGTACACAAAACTACAACTAATTCACTATATCGGCGCAGTTCTACTATCTATGGCTGATATTATAAAGCACAAGTGCTCTAATTTCAATAAGCTTATCACAGAGAGAGCGATATTTAAATGGGGGCAATATATGAGAATAATGAGCGGTATTGTAATGTGCCTATAAATTGTTCTTGCATCCGTACGATCACATCAGAATATGTGGCGTAGTATTGGTTCCAATTGGAAAAAGCATATTCAAGTTGAAACCATAGAAAAGTAGTATAGAAGAATTGGATATTTCTTGTAATAAAGTCCAACAAATTATAAACCTGCTAGGTAACAGCTCCACGTCAGGATTAAAGTGTAATTGACAATCAAATATCACACCAAGATCGAGTATGTAATGAACAGATACTAAAGAATCGATTTTCTTGTTTTTAAAAAAGTGATCGATTTTCCATTATTGTTATTTAATAGTATCTTATTAATCTACAGTATACATATAGTCTATTAAAATATTCACGTGTTAAGGACTTTGTATGATTAGTAGAACTTTTCTTTTTCCAAAAATCTTGAGGTCGTCGGCATAAAATAAAAACTTGCATTTGAGGCAAGTAGTTATGTCATTTAAAAACATGGTAAACCAAAAGGGACTAAATATTATAATTTAATGCATCACTGAATTCAAGAAAACTCGCGGCGATTTAGTAGCAATATGAAAGTAAGCACAAGATCAATAAAGTAAACATATGATCAAAACACACTCGTCCTTGAACTTTTTAAGTTTTACATTTCGTCATTTCAAAATGTCTTTAAACTCAAATGCCCTTAAAAGGTGAGATTAAAATTAAATTAGAAATTACTCAAGAAAATCTGCAAATATGGCAGGCTGCTAATTAAATTGATCATAAAGTTTTATTTAGATATCAAATAGTAACGTCAAATAATGAAATATTAAACAATATTGACCATCAGTGCTAAAGAATATTGTCAGCATAGTAAATAAGAAATATTATTTATTCTAAATATAAAATGAGATAAAAATATCGCATATTTTAGTATTTCACATTCGTCATCGAATATGAAACAAATAACGCCACGTGCAAGCCAGTTTACTGAAGGTCAAATGAAACGAGGTTAAAAGTTAATGGCGTGAATTCGATTTGCCCCTCTGCATGAACATAAATTGTCCGGATAATTTGTGGGTAGTCTAATTTTATGCCCAAAGGCGAGAACAATTCGAAACACTTACAGCGCTACGGATCGCATCGTTGTCCTAGCAATTTCGATCAGGCTTCAATAAAAAGTTTTTTTTTAAACGTCATAAAACTAAACCCCTTTAGGGGATCGCAGTAAAATGTATGATGACATTTGATCTCCATACAAAAAGGTTGGCTCTCGAAAGTCCCCGACTTGTTACCGCTTTTAGTACAGGATGTTGTTTAACAGACACTGCGTGTCTGGATAATTTTTTTTTCAACACAATACGCACCGCTTCTCACATTGTAAATTGTTCACTGGTCAATGAAAAAGTTTCAATTTGGTTTCTAAATATTTTTTTTGTATCGTTATTAATTTTGTTTTAGTAGTCGTTCTTTATTTTAAACAAAACGAATAATGGTAAATTTAATAGAGTTAAATTCGAATATTTAAGGATTATAAATTCTCCAAGTACAATTCTTTGAGCAAGTAGATTTCTCTATAAAAGGTGTACGTATTCATTAAAGTGATCACCAAATGAGAGAACAAGAGTGACAACCAAATCATTGAAGTTATGCTGACTATAAGACTGAAGGCTATGAAGAAGTAGGCAGTAACTATGGCTATATTATTGCCTAATTCTTTTTAGCGTATCATTAAATTGGTTAATAAATATTCTGCAATTGAGAACAGATTTAATAAAAAAAAAATTCATTAGCATTTTCTTTACCGGAAGTTATTTGAGTAATGTGAAACTGCTCTTTATCAACACACTGCTCTTATGTCATTGATTTAACCCTTTTCATTCATAGTTTGTAGACGAAAGAATACATTCATAACTTTATTTATTTGTAATTATTATTTTCAACTAAACCATTTTAATAGTTTTTCTGTTAGACTGTAAGTTCAGATCCTAGACATATAAACTAAGCAGAGTTAGGATTTTTGTCCTCGTGGCTGGTTACCTCCCTATTATTATCTATATTTGACTTCCCTATTATTTATTCTCTATTATTAACTATAGTTGTAACTTCTGTAAATTAAAATCAAAAAGGTATCTTTTTGAAGGCAAAACTTCTAAGGAATTATATGTTTTAATGTATTTGGCGTTAATTTTGCAGAAATTAATTTTTCACAATTAAATGAAACCTCGTGATGTAGTATTATTTCCACTTTCTTTAAGTTCTTTATCACGATCTAGGTTTCGTTGTATTACGACATCTTCAGGTCGGCTATTAGCAAAGATAGCTATTAGCAAGATTCCTTGCTAATAGCCCACCTGAAGATGTAATACAACGAAATTTACGAAATTGAAACGGGACGGAGTTTAAATTATGACCCGGAAAAGTCTTTGATGCAATTACCTGTTAAAATGAAAATACCTCCCTTTGTCATTAAGCAATAGGCTATTAAAAGTTATTTCTTAATAAAATTTCAGTGATAAATACATTAATGTTTCGCGGATATATTTCTTTTCTATTAATTTTTGTAATATTTCATGATATGTTTTCCATGTATTCTATTAATATAAAATATTCAACTGTTTCCTACTTGGTAATCGATATGAAAAAATTATACATTTTTTTTAAGACAGATTGCTGATTTTACTTATTTTATTTTCCATTCCATTCTTTATTAATAAGCAATATACTTATTATATATTTTTTCTACAAATATTGTTACATACAATTATTGAAAGCGAAGTGAAATTAAAGTAACACCTAAACTTTACTGTCAATATGAAAATTGGTTTTTATCGTGAATTAACCCTATTCTTTTCAGGAGCAAAAGAAAATATTTTTCACTCTCTTTTTTTAGCTTCGTTAAATGTGATTAAGAGCATATTTTAATGACTGAATATGTTTTTAAATCTTTTATTTTAATTTTTTTTATAATATATGATATATTTATTACCGCCAAAATGTATGTTATCGTACATACAATGAATTATTTGAAAAATCATACCAAATATGAATTTACATGCAACCAGAAAAGTGACCATTTTTAAAGTAATCACATACTTGATAAACGAACTCGGTGTTGTTTTGACAATGCTAATAGTGAGCTTAAAGCATAATTGGAGAATATGCATATTATATTGTCCAAGCGTGCAATTTTTTTTACAGAACTATTTAAAAATCAAATAAACGGTCTATAAGTGGAGACAGATAAACAATAGAATACAAAACGTGTTTTGTAATATATCTCGATACATTGATCTCTTGAAGCCTTTTTTAAGAAAGTTGTTAGATATTTTAAGATATATTTCCTTCTCATTGCTCTGTATAAGGCCTCATAAGAGTGCTAAGTTTTCTAAGTTATTTCATGAATATAATGGAAACTCGTTTCCGTTATGTGACTTAACGCTACTCCTCAAGTTGCTATATGCAAGTGATGAGTCATCTTAACCAAATGATAATGATGTTGCTATTTAGAGAACAAAACTACTTAAAAATTTAATAAACAGTTCTTAAATGGAGACAGATAAACAAGAGAATACAAAACGTTGTGCTTTGTTTTATATCTCGATACATTGATCTCTTGAAGCCTTTTGTAAGAAAGCTGTTAGATATCTCAAGATATATTTCCTTCTCATTGCTCTGAAAGAAGAGTGCTAAGTTTTATATGTTATTTCATGAACATAATGGAAACTCGTATCCGTTATGTGACTTAACGCTGCTCCGCAAGTTGCTATATGCAAGTGATGAGTCATCTTCTGCGGCGCATACAAATATAAATCGAAGTTTCCTTACACACTCGTAGTGTAATGTTTTATTTCTTCTCAATTGACAATTTCAAAGGAGAGTGTCAGGCTCTTTTGCGTTTGTCGTTTTTTTTAAAATATGCGTAATCCAGTTTTTCTTTTTATTAATCTCAGGTTTTAAGATCAAAGCTCATTGATTTCTCTGCGGCAATATCTTTAGACCTTGACCCAAAAGAAAAAAATACGAAAAGGTAAGACCTTTATCTCACGAAACACCATGTATAGGCGAAAAAAGCTCCAGCACTTAGGCTAAAATGACATAAATAATTCATAAACTCTTTGACATCTTTAGAGTTAAATTTTATTGGCAATATACGAGTACGCCGAGGGATTAAATTTTCCCTTTTATAATGCGTCATTTCCACCGTCTTCCAATATTATTTTACTCAACAATGCGAGGATGAGTCAATATGTGAAGTTAGTTCGCTGGAAGTGTATACATATTCCAATATATTATTTTCCAATGAATGAAAAACATTCGATATGTGCGGATTAAAGCCAGAATTGAATTCGTTAGAATTAACGTTGTTTTTCGTGACGTATCGTGAGTACCATTTTATGTTTTGAACTTTTCCCCGCGGCTATTGAATTTGGGTACAATTTAAAATTTTCTCTTTTATTTGAATACCAAATAATTTAAAAATAAGGACAGTTGGTAACAGTCGAATGAGTCAAAACAGGTATATTAAATATATTTGGAAAATATATCTGTCAATATACAGTTTATATTGTGAACCGTTCTTTGTCCTTCAATATTTTATAAATGTTTATATTGATCGAAACGATTGTAATATTTCCATTCGTGTGGCTCAATATACTCAGTAAAAGTCTAACTCATTAATTCATACGATCCCTCTGAAATTCTTTACAGCAATATGATGACAGAGCTAATATAATTGTTTTATATAATAACAGAGAACCAGCGTCTATTATATACATATTTTATTAGTTTCAAGCCGCTAAATTAATAATATGTGTAAGACAATTTTTCTATTAATACCTTTCTGATTATTTATCTTATCATTGTTCAAATTTCAATGACTACTTCAACTTCGTTCTTACTTATTTAACTAATCAGTCGTATTTACGATAAAATAATTGTTTTGTTTTACTTAACTATTTCTATAAATAACATAAACACTTACTACTTTAAAAAAATATATTATTCTGTATTTGTTAAATTATAACCCAAATATTTTAACATACCTTTCAATAAATATTTCAATTAATATATATTAAGAAATATGGATTGAAATATATATACACTATATACTTAATATATATATATATATATATATATATATATATATATATATATATATATATATATAATATATGCATATATATAAATATACGTATACTTACACTAATGCAGAATGAGAACAAAAAAGAAACGGATAAAGCGAATTATTCAATAAGGTTTTTTAATTTTTCTTAATTTTTCTATACAAGGTCACCTTAAATGAGGATTATAGAAATGATATAAATCTATTATTTTAATTTCAAGAATTTCCACGATCTCTTCATGAAATTCTATTTTTGTTTCGGCCGAAACTCAGTTGCTAATTGAACAGTAGATAGAACGGCGCGCTGTTTATATACTTTATAAGATATGTGTGTGCGCTCCTGCATGAGTACGTGCGTGAAAGCGTGCATGCGAGCGTGTGTATGAGCGTGCATGCGTGCGTATTTATATGTACGAATTGAATTTGCACTTTAAGTGTTCAGTACACACTCGGGCACGTATAAACATTTAAGGGTACGTACTGCCAATATAAATGTGTATATATATATATATATATATATATATATATATATATATATACACATTTAAATATAATAATATTATTATAATAATGGAATACGAAGCCAAATGAACAAAAATAATGACGCTGTGGAAGAGACCAATACGCAAAAGAAGGCAAAGCCGACCATACACATGTCGGGTGGAAGAGATAGAAATAGGAGCAAGAACAAACAACTGACAAGGTAGGATTTTTAATATAACCACAGACAGCGTGATTATATTAAAAATTACTATCTTTTCCTATTTATTCCTAAATAATAAAAATTCCTATTTATTCCTTTCTTCTAATATTGTAGTTTGAATTAATTTTTGGTTACATAATAAACAGTATTGTAGTTTAAATTAATTTTTTTTTAATTTTTAATTATTTTTCAAAGTTTAAGAAATAGTGCCTTAAATACCTTGTGTCAACACACTTGTGTCACAGGCATCAAAATATCATGAATTCTCTGAGAAAAATGAGGTTTAGAATTATAATCTTAAGAATTGGATTAACTTTAAGTGACTTACTAGTAATGTTTTTCCTTCATATTTTTAACTGTAGCAATTTAAGATATTAGCAATGGAGTTGTGGTATACAATTTTAGTACATATTTTCCGCAACATTTCTAAAAATATCGTACATAATTTTTTTTTGGTTGAATTAAAAAATCAGAAAAATTTGACCCCATTTGTTAGCCAGAATGCTATCATTTTTATGTAAGAAAAAAAACATTCGGGAAAATTTACAAAACAATTATGACAAACGTCTTGATATCAATTCACTGTTTATTTTACATCAAAATATATTCAGTATGTAAACACAATTGGATATTTGGCTAATTTGTTTTTATTTTATTAATCATAATTTCAAGGTCCAAGCTGACAAAGAGTGAAAAATTTCTTTAATAATCTTAAAAATTGCCCGAGTTATAAAATTTTAAATTTAATCTTTATACAAGGACGGGAATATTGTAGGTCATTTTTAATTTTGCACATTATAAGAGGAAAAGAAACAGGGATATACCCAACTCTATCCATATCTTCAAATTTAGAAGCCTATAACTGGCTTATTTTTCAATCAATTTTTGAATTTTTTTCAAGACTGCTTTTTAAATAACTTATATTTCAGAATATTGTACGAAAAATATCAAAATTTAGAATGAGTTAACTACCGTATTTCATAACGATTTTATTATATTTATGGATAAAATAAAATTGCATAGCATTAACATAAAATGTAATGGGAATATAAACTGAATAATATTGGAGTGCATCCACTTGATATGGAAAGACGATGGAAAGACTTACGCCGTTATTTTATTTTCTCTGAGATAAAATAACAGCATAAATCGACGCCCCAAACTCTCGTTCTAAAGATTTTATTCGTAACGATAACACTGAAATATTATTTATATTTAGGGAACATTTCTTATTTATCTAGTATTTCTGCTTACATTGAACCCTGCACGACATAAACTTTCAAATATTCCATTTCTCCGTTTGCAAATAACTCCATCGCGTGTGCAGAGAATATCAGTCATGGCTGGATTCACGTTGGCATAAGGAGCGAAGCACGTAACTGAGGCATGTTTTATGTTGCAAATTGCCGACAGACACAGTTTAGTAATGCTTTTGATCCCAGATAGTTCGAATGTTAGACAGCATATTCTACATCAACGTACAGTAATATCACATTTGAAAACATTAATTCCTTTATCATAATTACATCATAATATAATTATGTTAAACATAACTTGAATAATGCTGTATAGGATTTTAATGATTTACTTTAATGCATCACTGAACTTGTCCTTAGTTTTCAGACACAGTTTAGTAATGCTTTTGATCTCAGATAGTTCGAATGTTAGACAACATATTCTACATCAACGTACAGTAATATCATATGTGAAAACATTAATTTCTTTGTCATAATTACATCATAATATAATTATTTTAAACGTAACTTGATTGATGCTGTATTGGATTTTATTGGTTGACTTTAATGCGTCACTGGACTTGTCAGCAGTTTTTTTCGTACTGAGTCAATATTGCCTATGTTATGTAAGGAAATTTTCCCTAATTTAATTTTTCTATGACCAATGGCTAAAGCTGGACGTTGGTATATCAATCCCTTCTTAATAACTTTCATTTAAATAGACATTTCTGAAAGTAAAAATATAAATTAAAAAACTATTACATAGGTCCTTTTAAACCTTTAATATAGTATTTCTATGAAACTATTTACAAATATTAATTATAGTAAATTTATCTGTTACTGTATATTTCACAATTCAAGTTGCCTAGAATATTTTTACAGACGTAATAAATTTACATTTTAAGACCTAATTATTTTTATAGATGATTTAAGTACGCGTGTGTGCGTGTGTGTGTGCGCGCGTACTTGTGCGTACGTTTGTATATGTATGTACGCGTGCGTGTACGCACTCGTGTATGTGTGTGTGTCTGTGCACGTGTGCGCATGTGCGTGTATACGCGTGCGTGTGAGTGCGTGCGTGCATGGGTGCATGTTGCAGGGATATAAATGTGTGTAATCATGCCAAATTTCAGCTTCATAGCACTAATTATGATAGAAACCTGAAATATGACATGGTTACACACGTTTCAGCTTTTTAGCACTCGCTTTATAGCACGAATACAATTTCTGTGACGAACAAACTATTAACGAACAAACTGACGGATAACAAACAAAACGAATTCATTAGAAATAAACAGCAAAATTCACCCAAGCACTACAAATTGGAAAAAAATAGTGGGTGACAAATTTTTATATGCTATATGCTTAATTCGACATCAGTAATGCAAACTATAACTATGCACAATATCATTTAGCGACAATGCAATCAATATTAGCAAAGGAAAATACTTCAATAAATATTCAGTATTAATAAATTACGAAGTGGTGGTGCAGTTTTTTGTCATTTTGCATTGCATATAATCTTTCTCTTTTGGAATGAAAATATTTCTAAAATGTCGTGTTTTTTTTAATTTTGAGATTTTTTTAATTATCCAAAAGTGGATATAATAACATTTTCTACAAAAAATAACAATTTTTTGGATCAATTAAAATAATTATTCGCGTGGGTATTGGAAAATGTTTTATACGTCTAATCATTAGTTTAGATTGGTCTCGAAACGAAAACTTATCGAATTTAAGAGCTAATCTCTTAACATTAAGAGCTTACTTAAATCTCTACACCTGAATATTTAGATATATTCTGGATATGGAATGAGTGTAAATATTCACTCTGGAAATACCTTCGAAGGTTCAATATAGCCTTGGTTCTTAATATTTTAGTTTTGAAAAAAATTATAATTTATTGTGAAAATTTACACTCAATATCCATTAAATTACATGTTAAACATTTATGTTTTAATAATCTCAGATAACGAAAAGTTTCAGGGACCCTTTCCCGAAATAATATAAATTTACACGTACTTATTGTTGATAGAAAATATTCAGTAGTTTATTCAAATTCACATATTATCACTTTTAAAAGTATCTATTTATAGGTTTCGATTTACGAAGAGAATAAAAAAGACCGGAAACAGATCTTTTTTCCTTGAAATTAATAATTCAACTTTATCACTCAAATAACGTTAGTGGTAAATTATTACACTTGAGTAAATTATTTTCTATTTCTGTACAAAAGCTCTACGCATAAGCTTATTTATAAACACGACCCCAATTGATTTCGGAACGCAGTACCAATAAATCCTCAGAGCATTCCCGAGCTCAACAGAAACCATAACATTAGTTTGCCACCTCAAATTCAGATAAACAACGGACGCTTATTCTCTCGCCGACCCTAGTATGTACTAAGCTGGCCCATCCTCCCAACAGCCTACTGCGGATATCTATAGCCGACTCGTTGGTTATACGACTGGGCATTGAATAAAACAGTTGGCTCGGAATATACATAAACCCTTCGAGTACCCGTAGCGCCCGTCGTAAACTGAGCCCTGACATATGACGGTATAGACCACCCCACTAGCGGCGGCGGTGAACCTTTGAACTATTGGCCAGTTAAACATAACAAAGTAACACTTCAACCCAGACCGACGTTTAATTTAGTTAAATTAAAAGTTGAACGTCGTGTTTGTGAAGTCGTCGGTACGTTTGAATAATGATCGAAGTGGGTTTGGTTGGTTATCAGTGAAACTGGGCTGTTTATCCCGGAAACATTGACGGAAAGCTTGATTTTATATTGCTATATGCAAAGGATATCCTATGTATCGATTTACGTGGCATGTACCTAGTTACGTCGCAACAGGTTAAGCTCATATTCCAGCAGTAAAAGTTCAAATACAGCTAAATAGTTAGACACATACAAAAGACATTCCATTTTTTTTATTTCTTGTTTTATTTCCTTCCAGTTTCCACCCATATTCATTTGATTTTCACTTTGCTACTAGGTGAAAGTTATTATTATGTTGTAATTAATGAAAATTATTCTTGTGTATTACCAAAAAAAATAGTTCTTCGATTAATATCAGCGCAGTCTTCAAGTATATATTTTCATTCATGTACTAATCCACTTGCGAATTTTACAAAAATCAAAATAATACCTTAAATAAAATGAAAAAATACGTGTCCTTGTAAAAACTTTCTCAAAAATATTGTTGTACTAGTTATTAGCGCCAATTTCAGAACAAATAACTTGTTATTTTTTTCTAAGTAAATTATTTGAGAGATAGTATATTTACTTGTTCCTAACTTTTAGTTAATTTCTGCTTAGGAAATAATGTTATTAAAACTGATTTCATGCCAAAAATTTTAGAAAATGTCATAATAACTCTTGCGATCATATATATATATATATATATATATATATATATATATATATATATATATATATATATAGATTGATATTCGAAAAAATTGGGCGTTAAAAAGTTATTAAACATATGTACTTATGTATGTTGAATATTTCTCCCGTCATTAGAAGTCACTATTCTTGGCCATTCGTTTTCAAACTTGACCGAAAATAGTACTTTGGATGTACGTCGCTATCTGAAACGGGAAATATCGGGCTAATGTCTAATTTGTACATACCAAAGCATTCACTACTTAGCGTCTCGTCCCATTACTCGACGCTCCCAACTTACTACGATAACGTTGTACGAAAAAAATGCTAACAAAATAGTCCTACACCTCGCAACTTACCTCTCATATTCTCCATATATATTTATAAAAATCGAGTATAATAAATATCTTATATATACAGATACGATTAAAAGAATATTGCAGAATGTGGAAATCATCAGGAAATTCGGTACGATCTCGCAGTTCCGCGTGTCGACTGTTTTGCAATTATTTCTTTTTGAAACTTAATTAAGAGTAGAAATACCTTCATAATCTATGAAAATGTTAAACTTTTATCAATAAAATGTTAGTATATTATTTGGAAATATGATAGCAAAGTTTGACTGCGAAATTTAAAACTCTTCTCTGGTTACGCTCTTTGATTCCGATTCGCCTATGCTTGTAATGGGTATAAGTGTGTATATACATAAAATTAATTTTTTTTTAAACTTTTTCTTATAAGTCAATAGTAATAATTTTTTTTCATATTAATGCAGCAGAAACTAGAGCTTACGTCATATTACAACTCGCACCACAACCTTTATAGAATGTAATACCATAAGCCTACTGAATTTAATTATATTACCCAAAAAATACAATAATAAATCATATTTTAAAAAATGTTACTAAAACCATTTTTTTAATAATAAATTTTGAATTAAATTATCTCTACTGAAATTATTTCATTCCTATTAAATCAACATTATTAGGATATTTTGCCACAGTTTAGTTTTTCCGGAAGGCACAAATTTTTACTTTCACCTAGTTATATAAAATCTACTTAGAATAATCTTAATGATTCATTTTGATTTTATAATATCTATATAATTAATATGTAGACATGATGAAGGAAAATGTAGACTCGTGATATATTTGTCCATAAACAGCTATAGTATATAGAATATTGCAATATCCTGTTCCCATGGTGAGTTTCGAAGTCGTGAATATAATTCATCGCCAATGTTATAAGTAACATATGTAAATTGACATACCTTTTATGAGGCAAGCATATAAGCATATTAATTTGCAACTGTATAGTTCCGTACTTAAAATATTCCAAAAATGTGTTCTTGGAAAAAGAATTCTTAACCTATTTTTTATTCCAATTTGTGTATTGTTGTGACTATACGTATTTTTCAAGATTTTACAATACAAAGGACGTTTTATAAATATTGATGTGATATCACAGAGACGTTAACCTGAATAAAACCGAAAAAATTATTCAAATTGATCCTTACATATATAATATAAAAATTTACAGGATTCTTTTAGAGAAGCCATCATGTTAATCAGACCCCGAGGTAAATTACAGGAAGACGAGTTATAAAACTTTAATAATTTAAACGTACTTATGCAAAGTCCAGATGAGCTTTGAGAGAGAATTGGACTTTGTGCAAATGCAGCTCGGGAAGTGTTATAACTTAGACCGTTTTGAAATATCAATATTCCATAACTATAAATTTTAGACGGAAATACTATAATAACTGTTAAAAAAGTTTGCTTTTTTTCTATTTTGAAAGATTGTATTCACAGCTGTTGTTTAAACTTAATAACGGTTTTAACTATACAGTTAATTAACTTGTGAGTTTATTAATTAATAATTTCTAAAATGGTCTCTAGTTTTTATTGACTTTGAAATAACCCTAGGGCCTTTTCTTCGCCTTTCTTTCGAAAATTTCGAATTTTAAAGATAAATTGACCGCCACATGGTTAAGGTGTCGAAACATTTTTTTTATGTATGAAAGCTGGTAAGACTAATCAGACAATTTTTTTTATATTTCAACTAGTCTACTTTAAATAATAACATTTAATGACAAGCACTCAATACGTTATTTATTTACCAATATTTTGCTAAACGCTATAACTGCGCTGAAATTTTACAATAAATAAGGACATAGAAAGGTTACATTCTGCTACATAGAAACGCGTATTAAAGAGTAAAATATAAAATAAGAAAGCATATCGTGAGTATTTCAACTGTCAAAAAGCAGAAAAAAGCAAGTAGGGCACTACTTCGGAAATTTGCTAAAGACTTCTAAATTTTGGGACGGTTTGAACTTTTAGGTATTTTTAAGTTAAATGTGGAATCTGTCATAGACTACAGATATAGTTGCACCTGATAGTACTCCAATTCTGTATTTAGAATAAACTATGGAAAAACGTTTTTAATAGAGAAAAAAACTTTATTTTGATTGCATAAGTAATCGCAATATTATTTGCAAAATGATTTAAAACTTGAAAGGCCATTTTTCAACAAATTAGCAATCCATCAAAATCGCGCATATTTTGAATTACTTCTCCAAGAAATGCATAATTTGACTAACATATAAATACTGATATCCCACAAATAGTGTGGTCACCATCATAAAACAAAACTAGACAAGTGCAAGTCGGACTAGCACACGAAAGGTTCCGTAGCGCCAAACAATATTAAACTTATGAATTTGTATTTCTCAAAACAATCTGAAAAACTAAGTTATACCGTGATCGGTACCGAAAATATCCCATATTGAAGAAACTACGCAACATACTTAATTCAGACTGATTTAATTCAGACTGATGTAAATTCTATTACCTTAATTTTTTTCTGAATTTTACACATATTAGTTGAAAAGTTAGACGGGGGATACAACTTTTAAGACTCTAGGAACGCGTATCTTACCACCTACTCACTAAAATAATAAAGTTATCTTGAAACCTCCATCTCATTTTCAAGACCTATCTAACAGGCTGATACCTATGTTAACTGAATTATTTTCATCTCTCAGTTATTCGTATGGAGTGCAATGCCTAATAATATTTTGTTTTCATAATTCCACTATTTCATTGTATAGAGGTTCGTAGACGACACCTACCATCCAAATTTCATCTATATATTACCAATAGAAATCGAGTAAAATGATTGTGACATACGTATAGATAGAAGAACAGATAGACAGACGTGCAGGACGAAATTACAAGGGTTAAAATTATGAAAAAGAGATATAAAAATTAATGGTTTGTGTTATGATGATTTCACAAAACAGGATAGATTAAGAGTGTTTACATTTCCGGTCTCCAAAAAAAACAAACAAAATTTTCTTCCTGTGCTTTCTTCTAATATTTTTTTTAATATCTCAAGATAACATTTTTTATTTTATAACTTTATTAAGAAGGTGTACGAATTACGTTAACTAAAATTTCAAGAAAAAGTTCCTCGCAATTTTTTTTAACTGATCTTCATTTTTAAAAACCTAATTTTTAAAAGAAAACCACAGAACAAGTGTAAAATAATTAATATATCGAAGAAAGTTAACAATTGTTTACCCTATAGTCTGGTAGATAGTGTTACAGTTAGTTATATTCAAATATTAAATTAAAAATATTTATTTTAATATTAGGTAGGAATGTAACAATTGTAAGTATTTCGATTATGATTATGGTTCCTTATAAAAGTAACAAAGGTCGCTCTTAAACTATATTGGAACAGAAGCATCCAGGTAGGCGCGTGTTTAAGTTGTAATCTAGTAATCAACCACAAAAATTTCATGACAAGACCGATGTTTTTTGCAGTTTCACTAAAATCCTTTAAGTGGTTTTTGTGTGATGTGCACAGACCCAGACTCATTACCATTTTAATTATATATACTGATTATTTCTTGAATAAGCGTGGTGATTAATTGTCGTATAGAAAGAAATGAATAGAATTTAATTATTTATTTAAATTAAAATAGTGTTGCCCAGTCAAATAGTGGGCCACACTATTTGAATTTAAATAAATAATAAGTGTGGCCAAATCAAATAGTGGAGCCCAGACTTGCGTGATTTTGGTTTCTTGCCCGTAGATTATTAGGTTTAAGTAGATTCATACATATTCTATAATACCTAAACATATATAATATATCACTTGGCGAACTATACTTATTTAAGATCTACGTCACTAAGAATAGATTTAGGGAAGTTATATTTACTCCTACTCCATTTAATATCGCATGCCCCAATGATGTTCTTCACTGAGTCCAATCCTAAAAACTAATAATGTCATTTGTTTTATTGTATTTCCTTTTACTTTAAGTTTTCAACCGTCTTCAAAAATGGAGGAGGTTCTCAATTCGTCGAATTTTTTTTGTTATGTATGGTCAGTGATAATTCTTTACCAGGTGGATCGATTTCCATGATTTTTTTATTGGAAAGGGAGTAGGGGTAGTCCCTTATAAATATGACGATGATGTGATGATGAGGTCTATAAATGAACAATGGAACTTATTAATGACGGGCAATAAATAAAATATGATTGAAGATATGTTTTACAGTTAGTTGTTACTTTGCAAAATAACTATACCACTTACAAGGTCAGTGTCTGATGATGAATTCTGGAGATGAACAATGCAACGCCTTAACGAATTGTAGCAAATTAAATATAATTCAATATATTTTCTACTGGTATTTGTTACTTTGTAAAATAACTACACCATTGACCATGTCAAAGTCGGATGATGCTTTCTGGAAAAGAACAATGGTTCTCCTTATCGGGATGGTAGTATATCAATCGTATTTCTAGCTATTTGCTAATGGTAGTTTTTACTTTGCAAAATAACTGCATCATCGACTAGGTCAGTGTCTGATGAAGAGTTCTGGAGATTAAAAATACCACTCCTTAACCGTATTTCAAGATATTTGCTACTGGTAGTAAATCAACAGTGATTCAATATATTTGCTAGTTGTTAGTTGCTACTTTAGTTATTGCTTTGCAAAATCTGATATTGAGTTTCGGATATGGAAAACGGAACTGCACAATGGCTAACAGCTAACCACTGTCGGCTACTATCATCGCTTCATTTTTACGTGTTCTTTATAATTCATTTCAGAGAAAGAGGAAATTATCTATATTCCAACTTTTGTCCGAGACATTTAATAATATGAAATATTGTAAGAAAGAGAATAAATAGATATTAGTTATAGTGTGATGATTAATATTATCTTTACCAAAAATTCGAAAAATATAATATTTTTTAAAAAACCAAGTTCGAAAAATTAGGCTCTAAAAAGTAAAAAAGAATTAACTCAAAATAGGTATCCGCTTATTTGCAATAAATAATTAAGTTATTTATTTTTGAAGTCGGTGCCAGCACCGCTCATAAACTTAAAATTAAATAAAAAAATTTATAGTATAAATACGCCCTTCATGAATCTATTTCGTATTGCGAGTATATTGGAATTTCGGGTTTGAAATTAATATTACAAATTAAGTAAAATTATAAATTTTTTTAAGTCGGTATATGGTGCTGGCACCGATTTAAAAAATAAATAACTTATTTATTGCCAATGAATAGGTAAGTATTTTGAGTTAATTATTTTGTTTGCTTTTTAGTACTTAATTTTTTTGAGGTCGGTTTTTTAAAAAAAATATTTTATAGTTAAACGAGAGATTTCTAATTTATTTACAATTTATGCAATATTTCTGTTGACATGGGTGGTTGATATGAATAGACTTTTATTTGACAAAGGCAAACAATTTTTACATGTTTTTGAATATTTCAAAATTAATTTAAAACTATTGATTTCATGTTTTCAATTTTTTTTTATATTTCACTCAATTTCCCAAGATTTATCTATTTTACGATCCACATTACTTTTTCCAAGTATTTCATGTGCCCATCTAAAGAGCGAAAATTATCATCGCCCCCAAATCTCCCAAATGTGTTCCAAACCCTCTCGTTAAGACTTTCAATCATGTCAATGCCTAATGATTGATGTTGTACATGTCACGCGTAGATACCTAGTTAGACGTCAATTTGCTTGCTCCAATAGGCGCGTCAACATAATTATATATTTGGACCGACAATCACGTGTTAGCGTGAAATTAGTGCAAACCAACGGATTGACCGTGAAGACAAATTGCTTTTAGGTGTTTAACAGCCCCGTTAATAGCGGGCTGACGTTAATGATATTTTGTAGGGAATCGCGTTTGACATTTGACAAGGAAATGTTTGAGTCTTGAGCTGTGCGAACACTTGACATGACGATAAATGTTAGACTTAATAATTTGTAAGGTTACGCCATACAATAATTTAAACGACTTGAAATGAAATTTGTGTCATTTCACGAAATTACCTGTTTTCCATATACACGTATGTCTTATTTAATGGAAATCAGCCGAAAAGAAAGTTTTCTTTCCGATTTACTTCCGTATATTTGTATTTTTCTTAAATACGCGTAAAAGCAACACTTGAGAAAATGTGCAATAGTTGATGCAAATATTTTTCAACCGACCTTTCGATATGCAACTTGCCTTTATCGCTAAACGGAGTGCCTTACGTTTTGTAACACATCCAACTAATTTAATGGATTTGAAAATTTTATGGAGAGAATTGAAAATTCCATATAAACTGGATCTTTACGGTGACCCCATATGAAAAAATTCAACGGGGTCCTATCAGTTAAACGTAGTAGCCATTTTATTGGACCACATTTACCCATCCAACTCCCCGGAAAATGTTTATTTAAAAGCCATTTACTTGCTGTATTATTATGACGCGGTCCACCATATTGGTAGAATATTATGCTATTTACTTCACTTGAGGAAATAATTCTAGCTCTAGCTAGAATAGGAAATAATTTACCAAAATTGTTTCCATAAAAAAAAGAACAAATGATACCTGACAGTTTTCCTATACCTGTTATGGTTACTGATTTCCCCATAAAATACCAGTTAAAAAAACACATGGTGTGAAAGAAAACAGATTGTTTAGTGATGACCCTAAATATGAACTGCTTCAAGAATTTGAAGACGTACACGACTTAATAGAAACTTTGAAGCAAATCTTGTCGAGCTGTCATCACCTCAGACATATGATAATGCACTCAATATTCCCCAGAAAAGTGAATGGTCTGAATCTATTAAAAAATAATTATATGCACACAAAGAAAACAATACTTGTACTGCAGTTAAGAGATCTGGTCAACGAACACTTACAAAGTGACTTTTTACTATTAACAGAAATGAGAATAACCAAATAGTTCGTTTATGTGCACGCGGCTTTAGTCATATCAAAGATATTGATTATAAAGAAATATTTTCCCCAATAACAAGATATTATTCCATAAGAATCGTTCTTTCTACTACTGCAAAATATAATTTAGAAATACAACAGTTTGATGTAACAGCAGAATTTTTAAATGGGTATCTTGAAAAAGGCATATTCATAGAAATACCTGAAGGTAAGATAATGAAAGATAATTATAAACTTAACTAAAACAAATCGTTATACGGTTTATAACAAGCATATCAGTGTTGGAACAAAAGGTTCACTGAATATTTGAAAAGATATGGTTTTGTGCAATCTCAGGCAGATAACTGTATTTATGTAGGAATTTTTTTACAGACTAGAGTATTCTTAATTACTTATATTAAAGATGCCCTTGTAATATCCTCAAACAAGTTATAAAAGAAATAAATGAGTATTTAAAACAAGCTTTTAAAATAAAAGAATTAAATCTGAAATATTTTGTAGGCATGTAAATAGAGAGGGTAAGTAATAGTACCTGTATTCATCAAGAAAATTATGCAAATCAGATTATTGATAAATTTTGTATGAGTAGTGTAAATCCTGCAAGTACTCCAGCAGATGTTACTGTTTTCATTACAAAGAATGTAGATGAAAATGTTGTTAATTTTCATTGAAGAGAAGCTATAGGCTGCTTACTGTTTTTGAGTTCTGTTGCAAACCCCGACATTTCATTGACATTTCATTTAACTTGGATTGTTTACATATCTACTTGGCACATTTACAAATGTGTCAAGTAGATATGTAAACAATCCAAGTTAACAACATTTAAATGCTATTAAACGCATAATTAGATACCTAAGAAAAAGTAAAAGATTATGTACAAAATATGGAGAAAATGCCACCATTTTCTTATTTGGATATACGGATTCAGAATAAAACTAAGGGGGAATCTATATATATAAATTTACCAAAGAGTATATTTTATAATGAATGGAGGACCGATCACATTGTCCAGTCAGAAACAAAAACCTATTGCTCTCTCCATAAATGAAGCAGAAATTGTGGCTGCTTGCGAATCTGCCGAAGAAATACTGTGGTTGCAGCAACTTATGTCAGATTTAGGTGAAAATTATGATTGTATTACATTAAATGTTGATAATCAGACTGCAATCAAATTGATTAACAATCCTATTTATCATAAAAGAACTGAAGATATGGATATTAAGTATGACTTCACAAAGGAAAAGGTTGAGTTAGGTTTAGTTAAAATTTATCATGTATCAAGTAAAAGTCAATTAGCTGACATTTTGACAAAAGCATTGCCTACTCAAACTTTTGCCTATTTAAGCGATCAGATTTGGTTTGTTTAATATTTGATTTGTTTAGTTAAACTATTTTGTTATTAAATAGAGTTTAATTTTAGTGGGAGTATTAGATTAAAAGCAAAATAAAACTTGTTCATTTTTAATACTAGGTGTCGGCACTATATATGCATTAGTTAGTTAACAGGTTTTTTCTTGCACGTATTGTATTTTCAGTTGTATTTCATACACTTTAAATAAGAGTTTGCTATATTGAGAATACTTTGTTTCATTAAATAAACCCATTATACAAGAGGAACGTCTCAAAAATAATATTCATAATTTTGAGCAGAATAACTTCAGAGATTAGCTGAAAAATTTGTAAAAAATCATTCAGTCAGGGCCTTCCCCCTAATTTTCGAAATAATTAACCTAAAATTATGAATAAACAATATTAGAAATATACGCAAAAGTTAGTTGGAGTTTTTGACATTATCACGATTATATATATATTTTTATATGTATATATACATATATATATATATACACACATATATATATACACATATATATACACACGGTGTCCGGGAATAAATGTCTGACAAAGAAAGATCCTATTGGTTAGCTATAGAGGAATAAATTGTCGTTGTAATAAAACGTAAAATAAGTTCTTTTTCTCATTGAGTGCAAAAAATATTACACATAACTCTTTTTACCGCACGCACACAAACTCATGCTAGCCGCGTTAGCTCGCGGTCATTGCTCCAAGCGGTGTTGATTGGCGTGCGCAAAAAATGACAAATAATAATTTTCTGAAAAAAAAATCAGCTTTTAAATTATATTTTACCAACAATCAACTATTTACAGTAAACTAATAACTTCTTTCTTTGTCTGACGTTTATTCCCGGCCACCGTGTACTATGAAATATTCACTGTAATAAGAAATCCATATTAGTGTTGACTCAAAATAAACAAAGTAATCTTCTTGAGAGTTATATACTTTTATTGAAGTATATAACTCTCAATTCACGAGCCAGATTCAAACTTAACCTATTGTTTTTCCAAATTCAGTCTTTCCGCATAGAACAATTATTGTTCGCCCCAAAAAGGGTTAGCGCGAATATAAACTTAATGTAGAATGTTGTACGTAATGTATAATTGTAAAATATAAGGTACAAATGTAGTATAAATTTAAAATTAAAAGTATGAGTACGGAGGCACGTCCGCGATGATGTTGTCTCGTCCAGAGCCGAAAGTATACTACGTGGGTATAGAAAAAATTCAACACGTGCTTTGATTAACTGTATTAATCGTCGTCGGCACCTGCGTGGTGGGTCTTCCTGACGGTGGCGAAGACAATCATATATAATGAGAAATTATATATTTCCATTCCAATTGGCGTCTTTTATTCACTCTGGTGTCCTTCGTGTTCAACATTCATCTCACTTACGTATAAAAGTTTCATAATTCTAAACCCCGTTCTCGCAATATGAAACTACAAAATGTTTTTAGTCAGATCAGTATTAAATATATATGTATATATATATATATAAATATATATTTATATATGTGTATATATATATATATATATATATATATATGTATATATATATATATATATATATATATATATATATATATATATATATATATATATATATATATATTTATATATGTATGCAATGAAAAGTACTAAATTTAAAAATATCATTCCAGAATTGCTGATAATGTATGTTAATGTATGGAAAATATTAATAGGAGTCATGAATTACAAGTCTTGAAACAAAAAAAAACAGTACATTTAAATCTGCTGCTACTGAATAGTGAGCTTCATAAAATATTTCTATTTCAGTCCCCATTACTATCACAAGTACGCAACAAAGAACAGACAAAGATCTACCTGGCTCTATCTATGTTTTGTTAACTTATCGAATTATAAATTAAGGGTCCGCTAGTCTCAGATTGTTGACTATACACTAAATTAATAATTATAGGTGCTTTCGATAAGTCCTGGTTAATGCTTAAATGATATTGATACGTACAAAAATAGTAGTCCCTTTTTATATAAAGGAAATCCTATTTGTAAACTCATTAATGCGACAAGTCCATTTTGATTCTTAGGATTTATATGCTGGATTTAGCAACAAAATATCAATTGATACGCCTCAAGAATTTTAGTCAAGCAATATATACATATAATTTTTTACTACTTCATTAGTGTTTCTTAATTTTTAAGTTTCTGTACCTAAAAATACGGAACCCTCATGAGATCACTCTACAAAACAGACGGTTACAGGACAGACAGACAGGTGAGTGATCAGCTAAGGTTTTTCTCGTAAACCGAGTGACGAAGAAATTTGAAATTTGATATTACATACAGAGTAGCAGAAACTTTAATTTTTTATCTAGAATTTAAAAAAAATTTAATTGAACGTAATATTAATTTTGAATTTAAATTTAATTATAAAAACTTTATATGTTTTTATACATAACAATTGTGTTACACATAACAATTATAAACAAATAACAATTATAAAAAAAGTTAGTTATCTAAAGTTTAATTAGTTATGTTAACAAATGAACGTGCTGGAAATTTATTGGAATTTATTAATTTTAAGTATTTAATAAATTCATTCGCATCGATTTACATATGGATAAATATCTAACATTTAAAAATATTTAAACGGAACTATTAAGGGAATTAAGTGCTCCAAATTTTTTTTATATTTCCATGTATTGTATGGGGCACGGTTTGAAAGGGCTTGTTATAAACGTCATCCAAAATTTTGATGTTACATACAGAGTAGTAAAAACTTTGATTTTTTTCTAGAATTTTAAAAAAATTAAATTGAAATTAATATTAATTTTTAATTCAAATTTAGTTATTGAAACATATATAACACATAATAATTATAAACATATAACAATTATGAAAAAAGTTAGTTATCTAAAGTTTAATTAGTAATTTAAATAATTGAACTTACTGAAAATTTATTGTAATTCATTAATTAAATAAATACTTAAGTATTTAATAAATTTATTCACATTGCTTTACACATAGCTAAATATCTAACATTTTAAAATATTTAAATGGAACTTTTGAGGGAATTAAGTGCCCCAATTTTTTTTATTTCCATGTATATTATGGGTCATAATATGTCTTCAGATATATACTAAAAAATATTTAAAAAAATGTATTCGTCCTTATTTTTGGTAACTTTTAATATGAATATTTATGGTACCAGGATATTCATGTAATTGAAGACTTATGATAAATGAACCAATTTTACTTCAAACGAAGTACGGAACAATGTCTTAAGTAAAACTTCAAATTCACAAAATATGAACTTTAAATTGAATTTATAATTTTATTCACTTTAAACGTAGAATATTTAATGTATTGAACAAAATAATAATTTATAAAATTGTTCAAGAACGAAATGAAATTACAAAATAATCAAAAAACCATCGTTCGCGTAACGCTAGCAAATTCGCATATATATATATATATATATATATTTTTTTTTTCTTTTTTTTTTATGCACTGGCTATGAGAGGAAGAGAGAAAGAAAATGTGTGCTCGCATCTCTCTCTCTTGTCCCTACAGTAATATACGAAACGTAACTCTCTCTCTTTCTGTCTTCACTAACTTATATCTCCGTCTCAACTTCCGTTCGCTTCGCCCGATCACAGTTTTCGTAACGCTCTCGTCACGCATTCACCAGCTTACTCCCCGAGTCAAGCGTTCGTAAAGAAGTTTTACTTCAAAACGTTGAAGTTATATGTAATCTATTTTCTCAATAAAATAATTTCAATTAATTCCGTCCATAGCTATACATATAAAAGACAAATACATAACACAAAATACATACAAAATCGCTCGTGAAATTTTCAAAAATTTTACGTAGCCATGTAGAAAAGTTGCCTAGTTCTAATCTACACATATAATGAAATGTACCAGAGTCAATTTCGCACATGGAAAATATTTAAAAAAATAATTGGTTTAGTGTATAGAATGATAGTAGAAGCAAAAAAAGATGTTTTAAGAATTTTTGTCTATCGGTCTGTGCGTTAACTTGTTCTTCGATCACGCAAAACCTACTAAGATCATATAATAAACCTGTTAATAGATCATATCCTCGAGGATCATATAGGATAGTTTTTATCTGGATATTATGAATATAAAGAAATACCATGACTTGGTGAATATTGCTTTATCGGCACTGTCAACGCCATCTGTTAGCATTTTAGTAAATTTTATACCAAAAAAAGAAAACAAAGAAAAAAAAATAAAACGGCACGAAAGATTTCTGATATATTTCACAGCCAATAACGTTTCTATTTCTATTGAAACCTTAAATAAACAGCATAAATAGATAATATTTAAAAATTCAATCGAGGTTTCCAAACAAACTCCGATTAACAAACAACATTAGTATAAGGATAATATAAAAGATTATTCTCAAACAAGTTAAAACCCCAATCAAAAGTACCGATACTTGCGTTTATCGACCTTAAACTAATAAACGAAACCATAAATCAAATTCTATTGTCACCGCCGTTTTACACAGTGAAAGGTGTTGACTGCAATATTCCCAATTATATTGCTCAATAAACAAAGCGGTCTTACTTACTGGCATCTAATATAAAGGGGTGTAGCCTCTGTAGTAATAAATTGAAGCTATTGATATGGCTGAGATTTATGTTAGCTCTTTACGATTATGGCTTTGAACATTTTATTATTTCGGTCGGCGAGTAAAAGTTTAGAGATCATTATGCGGGGATGCTGGCCACTGAAGGGAGAGTGATAAATAATGACGTATATATTGTTGTATCCCTACATGCCTGTCGGTGTATTCGTAGTCTAGTTAGATAGGCGCTCAGAAACTGTTGATAGATATAATAAATTATATTTAAGTAGGATTATTAATATGTTATACTCCTTTATTATAAATTTAATAAAAAAGAACGAGAGGTGGCGGGATACCCGGTTGGAACGAAATTATTTTCACTAGACATTATGTATTAAATAAAAAAATATTTCAGCATAACAAAACATTGTTAATTGTTGAAATATGAAAAAATGGCAATGAAGCAATCCGAGCAAGAGCTTTCAGTTAAACAAAACTTTCAAAACACGTAAACAGTATTGCATGATTTAATTTTTGTGTCAGTTAACATACGAGTAAATTTTTGACTATGCAAATAAAATATGATACCAAAATTTAGTTGAAACTAAACGATTACCACTTTAACTTTGGTATTTACCTGACTTCATCGTCACCATCTTCAACTTCTACTGAATTACTTTCACAATTCATTATTTATTCATAAAAAATATCACGTGTGCTTATATACGCGTTTTAGAAGTTATACGTCTTTGGTATAACACAAGATTAACTTTATTTAGCACGCAAAATATTATTGGGAACAAAATAATAAAGTAACTGCAGCATGATAATAAATGCAGTTGATAAAAAAAAATTCAATGAACAATTTTAAATTAAAAAAAAATCCAAATTTAAAATTGCTTTGACATATATTATTTAATTTTTTTGCTGGCCTCCCATTGTAAGCCAAGCATCTGATAGACCGTTTCCATATTATTGCGTTTTAACTCCATTATTTTCTCATACAGAAGTAGTAAAAAGTTTAATCTTTTTATAAAATTTAAAAAAAATGTAATTACATTTAAAATTAATTTTAAATTTAAATTTTAAAAACTCAAAAATATGAAATGAATTGTTAAATTTAATAAAAAAATTTAAAAAAAATTAGTTATCTAAAGTTTAATTAGTAAAATATATAAATGAACATGCAGAATTTTTTTTGTAATTCATTCATTAAAAGTAATAATTTGTAATACAAATAAATATATACCGATATAACCGATATATACCGTTTACAACAGAAAGCCAGCAGAAAAAAATATTGGCATATGCTTGTGCTTATACTATAGCATAATGGTCATTTTATACTCTAGCAAAAGTAGCGTTCGAAATCTTACACTTTTTTCGGACTAGGTCTGATTCGCGAAGAATGTACTCGCCATATAGAATATGGAACTTCGTTCTAATAAGAAAATTTAACGTTACCCATAATTTTAGGCTACATACGAATGAATTTTTTTGTAATTTTAGTATTAAGGGCTAAGAAAAAGAAGTAATGAATTTGAAAGTCGTAGAAAAGGGTAGAGAATGCAATAATGTATTATTTTTATTAATAATAGTCCGCCAATTTTTCTGTCACGCGATTGTCCTTTTAGCTACTTAGTAAATGTAATACGCATGTAATGTTGCAAGTGACTTAGTTTTTCGTAAAACTACAAGCAGATCTAAATAAATTTCATTTTATTAATACTTTGAAGGCAGTTGCCGTATCCTTGTGCACCAAGGCGCTAGAGGGCAATAAATTAGAGACCTCTTAAACATAGACTTGTTAAAATAATAGAGTTTTTTAATAAAGTTATAATACACTGCTAAAATTATAATTTTGTCTCTAAATGTTCTAATAAGGCTAACCACAATCTATGTGTGTATCAAGAAAGATAAATCCTAGCGAAACACCAGTTTAATGCAGCACATGTGTGACCTGGACGAAAGGTGACACGAAGATGTGTCATCTTTCGTTGGGTGTGGGTTGTGTTGGGTTGATCACAAGTCATACGGCCTTTGACTGTGCGGTGCACTGCGGGGAGCCGGGTTCAATTGCCAGCCGCTCGTCATGCGAGGCTGACCTGGTATTCTGGTAGACTGTAAGATATTGCTCTTATAGCAAATGTACGTGAATAAATAAATAAATAATTAAAATTAAATAATGAATAGATAGATTTAAACAAAACGATTTATTAGTATTAAGTGTAGTATTAATTTTATATATATATATATATATATATATATATATATATATATAAATATTTATAATAACATTGATGTTATATGATTGGTATTAGTTCTGCGAATGAGGAACAACGGGAGATTATTATTTTAAAATACAACAATATATCTACGCTTATTACAATAAAGTACTCTCAAATAAAGTATCAAATACGAACTATATACACTGATTACATACAAAAATATATGCGTATTATATTAAATTACATCCAAAAATAATATTAGTAACAAATGAAACGCTATATTTATTACAATAATAGTTTTAATATTTGATCTATTTTAAAGGAACTCAATGATTTAAGTAAGCACCAATTGTTATAAAGGAACTAATTGACACGCAGGCAAAACGCTAGCGATACGATTTGAATTATATTATAAATATAGAACTGTGGTTCTTAAAATGCGACGAATAAAGAAAATAGTATAAAAATTAGTTATTTTTGAACAATGTTTATTTAATTACAATATTTCCGCGATTTCTTAATTTATTTTTATTCTCTAATATTCCTAACCGCTATAAATAAATACATACTTTATCATAAATATTGGATGTATAATCTGAAAATTTTTTTAAAGTTTTCGTAATGTGATTAATAAGAATAAATTTTCATTGGTTAGCGTTAAAAATGAATGTAACTCTTTTTTAATGATTTTATGCCTTAACAAAGTTATGAAAAAAATCTGCACAAGTTAGCTCTAATTTGCAAATACCGAATAACTTTATACAGACATAAATTACAAACAGATTATAAAATATAATAAATTATATATAGGGAAGTGCAATTTAAAAGTTTTTTAATGACCAGGAATAATTAAAAAACTTTTAAATTGCACTTACGCATAAAAAAATCATAATCCTGGGCAACACTAAGATTCAGTAGTGTAATTCAAACTACGGGCAAAAAACTTACTTTTAGTTAAAAGTCGTTACGTGGGAAAGAGAGTACACAAAAAATATCTTATATATACCTTGATCTTTAAGTTTTGCCTGCACGATTTTCCTATATGTACTTTTTTTAATTCAACCTAACCATTTCTATTTTTAAGAATAAACAAAAATTGGTGGATGTGAATAATTTGTGTTATTAGAATATATGTTGACATATGTCAATATAATTAAAAATATGGGTTTTATGACACAAACATTTGAATGTTATCGTACATTTTGTGAATTTTTAATCACTAATTAAATTTTAAGGAAATATATATCCTATCATATGATGTAATGTACAGAAGAAAACTACACAAAATTTGAATGTGTCGCTCTTTATTTAAAAGTAAAACCAAGAAAAGAGAAAGAGATAGTCGCAAACTATCAAACAATATCCAAGGATTGCCGTGTTATTATTTCATAGCGTTATTTACCATTTGTTCACAAATAAATTAATACCTGCAACTTCAGTTTTTAATTTAATTTCAAAAATTAACATGTCTATAATTCCAGATTAAACTGAATAACTGCATAAAACATGTGTATGATGTGCCTAAGAATAAACCTTATTAATTCTTATTAAGTATAAGTCTTATTAATTCTAGCGAAATAAATATATAGCGTTCTCGTGATTTCTTAGTCCGCTTAGAACCGTAGATGATAATGATGTTAATTTTGGATTATTAGTTTTAATATAGGCCTTAAATAAAACTGAACCGATTAACTTTTCGTTAAAAAAAGTTTACTTCTACTATGTACGGTAATAGTTGTGTTTGTCGTATTTGCATCTGACTAAAGTCAAATCCTAAAGTTGTCTTTTAAATGACCTATGACAACAGCAAACACAACGTGGTAATATTTTGTCGACGATCTACATAATACCACAAATATTAGATCTAGAATTAGTTACAGGGTCTTAATCCATGGTTTAATTCATTGTTAAAACGTTATGCACACTAATCGCGTTACTCCGTTATTAGGCCTTTCCGTATTCCCCAAAATTTAAGAAAAAATTTACCAACTTGATTACAATATTTTTATTATCGAGAGATACCGATTTTATTTTAAGAAATCTTTGAAAATAGGCGTTAATTTTATTTTTTTTAATTATTATTGGTTTAGAAACCGCTAAAATAATCTCAATACATTAAGCATGCAGTAGTACATTGAGCATGCCTAAAGATATTATTACATTTAATAATTCCAGAAAATATAGCACATCGTCTTACACAAATAAATCTTGCAGCCTAATACATAATTTGGTTTAACTACATATTGCAAATTAGACTAAATTCATGATTACTGTTCACTTTTTTAAATTATAACAATACTGGAATATGGACTATATAACGTTTTTATTCCAGTTGATTTGAAGAACAATACAAATTTTCTCATCAAAAACTCATATTTATTTAAGTTTTGCCAAGATGAATATTAATTTAAATTTAAATATCTGATTCTATATATGATATCTAATATAACTAACAATTGGTATACATGAACTAACTGACACGCAGGAAAAACGCTAAAAATACGATTTTACTTTTTTTTATAAATATAGATACGCAGACAAACGCTAGCAATATAATTATAATTATTTTCTGAATATAGAACGATGAAATGCGATGAATAAATAAAAATCAGAATATTAATATTGGACTTGTATTTCTAAAATTCAAATAGTATGAGCATGCCAATCACATAAATTAACGATTTCTAAAATTTATCTTCACATCAATAGCTCTTAAAGGTAAATTCAATTAGATATCATACAACAAGCACAAGTGTACAAAAACACACAAGGCAGTTTAAATTAAGATTTGAGATATTCCATCATCTTGCACAAATTATCCTCGTGGATACAATTTTCACTTCATTAATCTTCTGCTCTTTATTCTTTCTGATCTTCATATAATATCAGAAATACATGTTCATTTCCAAACATAGACACCAGAATTCAATAACGGGCCATTAAATAAATCCTATTTATTCTTTCAAGTGTTACATCAATATTATCTTATATATTTCCTCTCGATAACCCGAAAAGAATACACTCACGCCTAACAATCGGCTCCATAACTCGATCTCCGAAACACCATGCCATAACAACCATAAAACGTCTCAAAACACCGTATCCTACACGCACTCGACGCCCAGTATCCATCATTGCGAACCTTTATAATAAAGCCAGACCCATGAATTGCAATGAAAGACCATTATTTACGGGCTCTCGATGTTTGGCATAAAACACTCCTCTTAAAGGTTCGGCGCTCCCTCAGTTTCAATTCAGCATTCAATAAAACACTTCAACTGAGATATCCATAAACCCTTCACGCGGCTATCGCGTCTGGAGTCGTGACTTTGACGGGTGGCGCGCTGTTTGCCGGCGTAGCGATCAGCAAGATGACGCAGGGTGTCTCTTGATTCGCAATCGGGGAGATATGACGCGGGATTGACTAGGATGTTCGAATGCGAGGAGTGCGAGAGAGGATTTGGCACTTGGCCAATTACAGATTTACTTGATGTGATAACTATTTGGCGACGTGTTACTTATTTACGTTGGTAACGTTATGAATATTATTCGGCATATCACAAAGGAGAGAAAGATAAAGAAAACTGGTCATGAAAATGAAAATGTTAAAGACCTGTGTACCGGTTTCTATCAAAACTCATTAAAACAATTAGTTTGAAATTGGCGTAAACCTATGAATAAGTTAATAGTTTACGACCAAATAATCTGTTAATTGCGGAATAGATAAGTTTTAATTCATTAATTTCTGTCTTTCCTTATAAATACGTGATGAATTTATGTCTTATTCCATCAATGATAATTTCAGTAATATTTTCAATTTAGTCTCAATACCACACTATCACTATTAGATCTAATAACATTTCAAAGCTTCGTCTGAGTTACACCATAATAGGTGTAGTGCATTATTTCCTTATAGTATGTTTTCTCAACTTTGCTAAAACTTAATTTCTGCAATATCTTTCCGGAAAGAAAGTTTTATTAATTTTATCAACAAAATTGTTGAAAAACAAAAGCTTCAAATATTTATTTAGAATTAAACAATAATCTTTTTATTTAATTTAGATAATTCTAGGGCGTTTATCAATGAAATAAGTAGAGCGTCACCATTGAGGCGACCCAAAATAATTATCCTTAAATGAGAGTAGGGAATTGCAGAAGCAAGAGAATCTAAGGTAAAACAATATTTGATTGTTCCATGCCTACTAAATAATATCGTTGTTATTTCAAATAGGTAAGTGATTCATATGCAATGAGTAACAATAGCTATGAATAATTATAAAATAAATTTTAAATTTTTGAGAAACTTGTCAAGCACGAATAGAAATCTCAATCACCGTATGCGTTTAGGTACTTATAAACATTTAAACTAATATAGTGTTACTGTTAAATCATTAACAAATATTAATTTTCACAACTTAAATATATTTATTGCCTACAATATCTTTCATAGGCGTAAAAACATGGTGTATATCTTAAAAGTTTTAAAATCTAGGATAATTGCCATAGTTTTCTTACAACCTTTGAGTAGGTTTTCGAAATCACAATTTTTTCAAAAATTCATGTATTTTTTCAAAAATTCGGTTTCGGAAATGACCAATGGAATATTTTATAGCATATTTTTCAACATTCTTAATGATACAATTAAAATTATGAAAAAATATATTCTGTCTCTTATTTATCAACCCTTTGAGGCAATTCTCCGCATATAATTTGCCTCCTCTTATCCCTAAAATATCCTTAAAAGTATTTTTGAGTTTTATTTATTGAAATATGTGTGGGTTGATATATTTGATTACTATTCCAAATTTCAAGATTCTGCGTCAAACAATCTGAGAAAATCGATTGTGACAGATACGTTAATGATATTATAAGGGTACCATTATTTTATGTCGGGTACTGAACCCTAAAGAGATTTTTACTTAAAGTTTCATTATTGTAGATGATTATAGTCTGATTAATATGAAAAATACTTGTTTTGTTTGTAATTTTTTGAAGAGTTCAAAAGTTGTAAAAATATATCAAATTCGTCGACATTTTAAATATTTTTTTTTACAAAATTGGCAAATTATTGACCGGAATTTGATAGACGATTACAAGTTCTTCAATTTTTGAACTTGACGTATAAGAGCAACTAACTTTTCAAATCATCTTTTGATAATCTTAAATATCAAATAAAAATTTTAAAAAAATGTTTCTCGAAGTATGTCAATTTGCCCAGTAAAGTAATACAAATTGTTTGCAAAAATATTTTTGACTTCTTTTATGTATATTTATATATATATATATATATATATATATATATACATATATATTTATATATATATATATATATATATATATACACATACAGAATTACATATTTATAAAATGTTATTTTCGTTAAAATAATATTTACAATGCTGATTTTGATCATGAGAATTCTATGGCTATGTATTTAATTTACGATACTAATAAAACTAACCAAAATATAATTGAAACATGCACTCCACGTGTATTGGATTTTATTCCATCAATATCACGAGTAAGAGACAAAAGAAAAAAGAAGATTTTACTACAAATTTTCTACTGCTATAATTTCCTACAATAATTAAAAGAAATTATGAATAAAAGAAAATTTTTGAACGTTTCGTATCTAATTTAATACTACTTGAAGACTTATTTGAAAAATTTAAGTAAACAATCTAAAAATTAAAAAAAATATTGATGTCAGTTAACGTTTTGGAAATAATACTTTTTTAACATAAAAATTGGTCACAATTAAAGGATTTATCAAAATTTTATAAAAATTTGTCGTAAAAGAATACCGTAATTGTTTTTACTTTGTTATATTCACGATAAACAATAATTTTATTCTATAAAACTATGTATAAATGATTTATAAATGAGGATTAAAAACAGCAAATATTAATTAAACTTGTACTAAATTAAATATTTAGATAATATTAAAAATTATGATAGTATAAAAATTATTATCGTCAAGCATAACTTATCTATTTGATTAGTATTTAATTAAACATATTTCCAATATTGTTACAAATATTGTTCAGAAAAATTTCCTACCCGCCATAAAAAAATATTACTTTTACCCTTTCTTTCATCGAAAACAAAGGAACAGAAAAACAAGCCATTTATTTCTTCGCATTCTATTCCGCAGTCATGTTTACGTAATGCACTGTACCGTAAATTGAATTGAAATATTACGCTTTTTCGACAAAACATTCTGTATACACACGGAACGAGTTCACATGGTAAACGTAGAGGCTACGAGAGATAGAAAGAGAGGCGCCAGCGTAGAGGAGACGGGTAATAACGGCGATATACACTGGCGGAATACAGATCCGATCCTCGGCACGCTCTTGAAAAGGCTAATAAAGGACAGTGTTAACTCAGCAGATTATATCACTACTGCGCTTCTCGGGTCCGATTTAATCCTTACTTTTATTTATGTGATAACGGTAAATGATGCTTAATATCTTATTGGACGATATTCCCCGATGGGGTAAGCCGGCTTAGTCTTTTGACGGCGAAGCTCTTCGTATTATATATTGCTAATTAATTGTATCTTTAAGTGTGTTTGATAGTTTGTGAATGTTTCCTTGAATACAATTCCTTGTATTCTTAATTCTTGTATATATCCGTCTATTATATATTTAAGCTAGGAATAATGTTCGACATCTTATTGCACGATATTTGGAAAAGGATTTATCTTATATATTTAAGGTTCGTGGTGTACTGAAAATGTTGGGAAGTTTCTAAAAAAATATGAAAAAAGCAACTTTGTGAAACGTAATTTCGAAATAAAGGAGAAAACACTTTTTTTATGACGATTACCTTTCCAAAATTATAAATGTACGTATAGAAATTAAAAAAAATAGCAAGATAGATCGAGATCATTTGCCAAGGTGTATTAATTAGATGAAGTTTGCAAATCCATAAAAAGCATGTTAGTAGGAAATTGCTAATATTATATCCAACCTAGCATCATTAAATAATCAGAGTTTTGAAATATGTGATAAAAATAAGCTACGCCTCATTTTAGTTACGAACTAAATAAACTTAATAATCGTTAATAGTGAAAAACGCCGCCAAGCATGCGATGTGGATAATGACAATATCGTAAATTGCCCATAACCCGAACTCCCGCACTAAAGCTAATACCGTATGCCAGCCATGAGCGGGATTTATGTATCGATAAACGGCAACCAGGATTACGCTCGCCATCGCTCAAATGTTTAATGGAAGGAGAGATTTAAAGTTGGTGCAACTTTCATAAATCCCCGTCTTCGGTTAGTTCGGTGCTCTAGAGTATGAGAGGAAAGTCTAATGCAATAATGTAGAAAACGACATCGGTCGGGTTGGCTTGCATCTGGTAAATGGGAGGGATTTGAATCAGTCTTTATTAGGATATGTATCGATATTGCCAAGAATAAACGAGTAAATGCGATTATTGGAGCGATCTACAACTTAGAAATTTAATTTCGTTTAACATTTAGTATGTTCAAACCTCGATATTGATAGATTAAAGTTTGTTATCGTGATCTCGTCTTCTCGTTTATTGAATATTTATGAATTTAATTTTCTTTTCGATATATTTATGGAGAATTTTTTTATAGCAATAGTAGTTCTTATATTTCTATTACACTGAGTATAAACCGATAGACGCGTGTATTTAAATTAAGCATGAGATTGGAATTTAGAATCAAATGAAAGAATCAAATGCAGATTTGAATACCATATGAATTAAGAAAAATATTAACATAATTTATAATTTAAATTAGGAATGTTGGCATTTAGTAGAACGACGGCAGAAACGGTGGCATTTAGTAGAACGTAATTCCCGTCGTGCTACGGAGCAATAGTATCCTTAGAAAGAATCATGGTTAGATGGTATCGAGAAAAAGAAGGAAAAGTTTAAATACCCTCTTTTTCCGTTGTTATTTGCTACGTAATATTTATCATTGCCTAGCAATAATTTCTAATAAAACTTCATTTGACACTTGAACGTAGAAATTATAGATATTGTAGGGGTATTGCAGATAACCTAAACGATAAATAAATAAAATTAGAATAAGTAAGCCTACCGAGTATGGTAGGCTTACTTATTCTAATTTTAAGGAGTATATATATATTGCATATACACTTAGACTCATGTATTTAAAGGTACATAGTATTTCTATAAAAGTATTTGAAATATTAGTATCATTTTAATATTACTTTCAGATACATAAACATATAGATATGTCAAATATATTTTAAATTTAGAACATCACTATAATTCTCCATTAAATTTCAGGTAAATTTCTAGTAACTTTTTTTTATAACTTTAGATTTAACAGTTTCAGAGATGGAAGGTGATAGTAACATATTTTTTCTAGACATTTTCAACAATGTCTCTAAAACCATTCTACTTAAAATATTTAAAAAAATAGTTTTGCGTGTCATTATGCTTTATCTAATATGACACAATTTAAGTTTCTACGTATAAAGGTTTTTGTTCAAAAAGACTGTGATAGTTGTACAGACGGAGAAACGAAACAGGTGTCCAATATTTTGAGGCAAGTTTTTAATTAGGCAAAATTCCTTTTAAACTATTTACAAAGGTTATTAATTATTTTTCATCATGTAAATATATGAATTGTTTATGGTACGTATTTCACAGCATACTAATTAGAATGATTATATGGCCTTTCAGATTTTTTTCCATACACCTTACGAAATAGAGGAGGTACTCCACGTATCAGGTACCACAATCTCAAATGAAATGTTAAAATTTTAAATGTAAATATTTGTGACGTATTTCAAATACGTTAAATGAATTTAGTTGTCATTTGCATATACTAGATCTTTAGCCAAATTATTTTTAAAAAATTTAACGCGGCTCTAAATTTGGATTATCATTTTAGATGATTGGTGTAAATTTGAGTCCTATAACGTTTAGAGTTTAGAAAATAGAATTGGTGCAATCGAACAACGGAGCTTTGGTTACGGAAATCTAATGAAAACTTTAAAGTTCAAAGGATTATTTGTAATATTAAAAGGACATAATAGCTCGCTTATTACTTTAAGTTTAATGTAATGTTAATATTATATAATTGTAAGTCGTACATCAGTAACATTTGCATATCCATAGTCCATTTGGGTATTCCGTTATTTTCTTGACTTCATCTTTCTTTCGGCTCCAGCAGTCGACTGAATTATATGTCTAAAAGTAGTATATAGTCTGTAATATAAAAGTAAAACACTGAAAAAAAAACTGAAATTTACATAAAATGTCTTATTATTAGAATACACAATTTCTGACTCTTAATTAAAATTCTTTTCTTCCTGACAAAGTTTGCATTGTGATTACCATGTAAAATTTACCTTGATGGCATTATAAAAAACTTTAGTTGATAGAACATTGTGTATATATGTATATATATTTATATATATATATATATATATATATGTATATATATATATATATATATATACATACATAGAAACTGAATCAAAAACAATACCTTGAACAATTTATGACCCAAATTGAAGTGACTTTGAGTTACGGTTAAACTAAGTTAAAACTAATTTAAAGTAGATAATCTAAAACGCAACCATTCAAATATCTCACTGAGCCTTGTTTGAATGTAAAGTTTTTAAACTTGTAATAGTTGAGACTAATAGAGGAAGTTGGCTGCGGTTTTGACCTTTGTATCGACTACACATATCCTTGTCAGACTTTTAGGGATTCACCGAGGACCTTGTAATTTACTGGCGTGCAGGTTAACTTTCTTTGTATGTAGATATATGTTTATGTACATATTTACGCCTGAGGTTTGCTTTCAAATACGTGTTAGTAACAGTTACGTATGTATTTGATATATAATTAGGTTGTTAAATAACATGTCCATGTTGTGACTTCTTCAAAATGATAATGCAATATGAAATAAAAGCATACAGTTTTAGGATAGAATTGGATAAGTTTTTTTCTTTATATATGGTGGCTCAAAATTTTGTTGACTCAATTCTTTGTCTTCAGTATGTAATGTTTAAAGTAGGTAAAATGGGGTAAAATAAGTATTCTGTACTTGTGCTTATTAGTTTAATATTTGGATATTTTAATATTTGTGTAAGTGATTTTCATTTCGTACTAAACTGTTAACTGTATGTGCTTACGGAAATATTCAACTTTTTTGAAATTTTATTTTGCCGAAAGATTCTCCATATACAATTTTTATTATGTTTTAAATCAACAAATGAGTGGATACTCTTGAAAGAATTCAATGTCGATAATAAATTACTAATAAATATATTATCGCCTGTCAAAATAAGTTCAAAATATGATTTTTTATTCGTTTCTTTTAACCGATTTGCCTACATAGTTTAAGTTCATTAGAGTAAAACTACTTATAACGCAATAACAAATTAGTTAAGACGGCATAACAAGTATAATGGATATAATGCGACGGAAGAAGTCAGACATCAACACGCAATTCTTTTAATTCGTCGTTTACGAAATTGATTTTCACTTATATATGTTATATATTTTCTAAGTTACGATATACCATGGTATAATATTTCTACACGGAAAATATTATATAGGAATTTCAGAAAATTTTGTTTATATCGTGTACAACCGCTAGTGCCATCTAATAGAAATAACACAAAGGTTTGTAAATATGAGTCATATTTTGTGATCTTGTTAATTTTTCAACCTCCAATTGTTTTTTTTTTCATAGAACCTATCTAAAAAACAGATAATAACATCTAATGCAGAAGTACTCAAATATTTCGATCTGTCACTCGTATACAAATAATCAACACCTAACTTCTGACAATATCAGTTGAAGTACGTCATGTAATAAAAATTCTGCGATAAGTAAGTACACTTTAGACCTCTTCATAGTCCTTCTAAGGAAAGTCCGCTGTGCTTCACTTTGAATTTATAATATCTATTGCTCTACTTCTGAGTTTTTCAATGATGAATCTTATATTCATCATTAAAAAAACACTTCCTATGAAAGAAAGTAAAACAATATGGTAAAAAACAGAAGGGAAAAATAATATGGCAAAGTGATACTATTTGCCATTCACAAGATTTTTACGTTTGATTTTGTGTCGAATAGAGCTCTTATTTAAACAAGTTCTACTGCGTAAATAACATGTTATATTTGACAGAAAATTAACAACTCTAAATTTTGTGGCAAAATCAATGGGTTTGTCCAATGTAATGTCCAATTTTTATTATTTTTGAATGGAAATATCTTTCATTTTGGATTGTAAAGTTTTTCAAAAAACAAATCATCCTAAGGCAGCTCAAATGTTCTGTTTAAAATGTTTCTCCTTGACAACGAGGGTATATTTGTATGAAATAAATACTCCTTGAAATATTTTAAATGAACGTTTAATAAGGAAATGTCTTACGAGCAAAAACGTAAGGATTTATCATTCATTGATGAAATTTTTGAGGCAAAACATGCTTCCGGACTGTTGAGAATCCGGTACCAATACCGTTATAGATTACTCTTGGTCATTTTTCTCAATTTAGCTTTAGTGTTTGGAACATATCGTCACCGCGGTTAGTAGTAAATACGAACAAGTACTTCTCTTTCACAGACCCATATTATATTTAGCGTCAAATTATAATATTAATAAACAGAAAACAATATCAGTTAATTGCCCCAATTCGACACATTTCTTATATTTAAGAAATAACTGCTGATGAAATATCTTTCAATACAAATTATACTGTATTATTTGAAACACATTTTGTTTAATCTTGGTTATTTTTTTGTTTATAAGTAATAAGTTTCACTCATATAAGCAAGTTTTGATATTATCCTCATAAGGTTCATTGGACGTGGTTCTTAATCACCACAATGTGATAAACAGTTTTGTTATGAATCTTTAAATTGTTGATAAATCTTTTATATACTTCCGGTAAAATCAACTCGTAAGACTTCAAATATTCATTTAAAATATTTTTTTCGATTTAGTAGATATCATACACTCCCTATAATAAAAATTTTATTATGAAAACCACTTTGAAGTTTAGTCTATTTTGGTTAACAATTATGATAAAACGCCACCGTGAGAAGGTTTCATTTTATAAAAAAAAATTCCCGAATTTATACATCTTCCCAAAAAATAATCATAAAACACTTGAATTATGTAAAATATTTCGATAGGTAAAATAACCATTCGGAAAAGTACTTTTACTAGTGGGAACATTTCTATAATATTCCAATAAAATGGCAACACAGAAAATGAGACGATCTCCAGTACAGTACAAAACGGGTTGGCAATATATAGGGCATCAAGTCATTGATTAGCCCAATTAACGACTCGCATGATAGTTTACCACACTCTTCCTCTCATTTCTCGCTAATAAGTTAAAGCTAAATAGGAATTACTGAACAATGCAGTGACGCGCATTTTATCTACGTAAAAATCTATATCTAGCCTCATTAGATCACCACGTTATTTCTATCTTGTTAATGAGCCCTATATTGATATCACATAGGGCCTATTAAAAAAAGTTTCCAAGTATAACTTATTGTAATAAAATTCTCAATATATCTTTAAAATATTCATCTATTATACGCCGTCATAATCGTTACTAGACGTATATGAAGATACCCCATACTAACAACATTAAATAGCACACTAATAAAACACAGGGATGTTAATGTTTTATGTTAAGGCTTGTCGGCATATTTTATAAAGAATATTTATTAAATGTTATAACAATATTGAAATTATAGGTATTAAAAATGTGCGTCTTTGTCTTATTCCGGAACGGATAAAATGTATTAGACGTTATCAGAGTTGATATATGTTTCTCAGAAACCATCTTCAATGCGTCCAAAGTTGGTGGAAAAATTGAAAATAGCTTGTGGAAAAATTCAATTATCTTAAAATCAGTCAGATTCGTGTAATATACGTTTATGGAATTTGTAGATTGCCGCTAGTGGCACTATGACAGTACCGGTTAAATGACCGCAAGTTTTGGGGCATAATAATAGCAATAACTAGTCACCATAAAGTGTATGAATGGCGAGTTTGCGGTAAAATAACACTGGCACCTAAAGTGACGTAACGTAATCGCCACTTGTCATTGTTTTGTTTTTGTTTATCAAAAATAAAACAATGTCATGTTTTCACTCTTACTGTGATTATTTTTATTTATGTATAATTATAAAAGGTGAATTTACGTCGTTAAAATATTTAGAAATTTATATCAAATAATATGAAAAAGAAAATTTCGGTACAACTGTGAAAGCATGATACGCACAACTTCAATACCACAAAAAAATAAGTTTTGTACACATAAATTGAACGATTATAATCCAGAATTAAAATACTAAAATATAATATTTGCGCATTGGAAGCGTTATTAAAAATTTTGGACAAAAGTGTAGGATTACAAATAATTGTTTGCTAAAGACATTTGCCTAATGAGTATGAAGATTAAACTTTATCATATAGAAATGTTACTAAGTGTGCCGACGCGATTTTATTCCCGTGAAATTCAGTACACGAAAATTTATTGGGAATTTATTTGTGTTTTTTTCTCTCAGAACTCCAGGAGCATAAAGTTTACTAAAAACGTTAATAGATGGCGCTGGGAATGCCATTATCGTAATATTCACCAAGTCAGGATGTTTTTTATACCTGTAATTTATGGATAAAAAGTATCATATTTATATGTTGCTAGAGGACATATGCTATTACTATACTAAATTGTATCAATATCCGTGCAGCAAATTTCGTGTGATTGGAGAACAAATTAAAACATAGACCAACAGACAGACAATTCTAAAAAGTTTTCTGTCTTCTACTATCATTCTATATATTAAATCAATCACTTTTTTGAACATTTTCCATGTACAGAATTCACTCTGTTACAGATGTATTATATGTACAGATTACCTACACATTGAGTCCTTTAAAGAAAATCATATGCATATCATTGAAAATGATTTTTTTCATTGGCATTAGAATGTCCGCCCAATCAGTAATTGAAAACAACAATGACAAAAAAACTTCTAGTAGGAGCTGATGTATAGAAATTCTACAAAAATTAGTTTTTCGAAGACTGAAACTGCGTATCAACTCCTGTTTGAAATATTGACGAATATACACCATAAAAATACGTAGAACTCTTATGACAAGAACTGGTAAAATGGGTTAAATATCACGAAGATGGTGGTGTGAACATTTAGTGTGAGAATAACGAGTCATTTGGAGTATTTTAATCAAAAGTTTAACAAGCAAATGATGAGTTTATTAATCATAAAAGCTTTTCAAAAATGTAAATTTTTACGTATGGTTACTTAAATTTCTTACACTACAGGCATCCAAACTGATGCAATGAATATACAAACATATAAAAGGTTAACAAATCATTTAAATATGCATAAACTAAATTGTTTATTAGATTGCTATGAATAAAAAAATCCCGCCCAATGAATCCAATGAGGATATTATTAGAACTTGTTTAAACAACTTAGTGAAACTTGTTATTTACAAAAAAAAGAAATCAAGATTAAACAAAAATATATGTCACATAATACAGTTCAAATTTGTATTGGATTTATTTAAATATTGAATATATTTGGCTTTAATTTTGTAGAAATTCATTACCACTTAATGAAACTACGTAATGCAGTATTATTTCTACTTTATTTAAACTCTTAACCACGACCTAGGTTGCGTTGTATGACATTCTAAAGTGGGCAATTTGTAAACATTGGGAGCAGTTATTTATCAGATATAAAAAACTCATGTCTGCACTCGAACTGGAACAATTAAATGGCTTTGTTTCTAATTATTAATATTTTAGGTAATTAATATTTTTATTAATATTACCATCGTTAAGTAAAGGTTTATGGCTAAATTTAAATAATATTATTAGATAATAGAATGTTCCGTAAATTAATTTAATATAGGCTAATAGAATATAAATCTGTTGTTATTGCTTTAATTAAATTTGGAATGAAATTTAGTTCAATCCTCACCCCAATCAGAATACTGGATTTTATCTTACATATATTCTTTTTCAATTTTGAAAAATTATCCGTCATTTATAACCAAATTTTTATGAAATGCCACTCTCATTTCAGTCACTCACACGGGTCAAAGTAATAAATTTTCTTTTCTTTTTAGGCATTTCCCTTCAGTTATAAAAAGTTAATAAATTAATACAGAATGGCCATAAAATTAACTAAAATAACATAGAAAGAGTTGTATAAGGAATTAAGTCATGTATCATATTTAAAACGACTATGAATATAAAGTGTTAACGAACAAAATAAATGAAGGTAGTGTATTAAAAGAGAGCAAAGGGAGTGGGTTGAAATAAAGCGAGATTAAAAAGGAAATAGGAAGTTTTTGAATTGTCAATGAGCCAAAAAACCAAGGTATATATTATGATTAACAAAAGTAATTATTAACAGTAAGTGGTCAAGGCGTAGTTATACCAGAATATATTGAAACATGATATTGGTAACATTTTAACGATAAACAAATAACAATATGAAAACACACACTTCAAGGGAAGGAAGGTGCGAAAAATTTTAAGAAAGTATTACATTTTAGTCAATGGTAATTTTTTATATTCCAATGTCATGTTTCAACCAGTTATGGTGGTAAGTATTAATTAGTCTACAGTACGGGCAGTGATTGACTATTATATGACATATTTGTTAGCATATGATAGTAACCTCTATATTTACGCGCATGACAAATACGAGTAGTAATTGTAATTATTATCAAGTCAAACTGTTTGTCTTCTCTAAACAACGAAAGCTATGTGTATATATATATATATATATATATATGTGTGTGTGTGTGTGTGTGTGTGTATGTATATAAGCATACATGCGTACACATACACACATATGTGTGCATGTATATGTATTATCTCACCGTTTTATTTATAGCTAAGTTTTACTTAGCCTCACTCACCACCAATACAATTTTTTGTTAGTGAGGCTAAGTAAAACTTAGCTATAAATAAAAAGGTTAGATAATACATATACTTGTACACATATGTGTGTATATATATGTGCGTGTTTATATATTCTCACCTTCATTAAATAATTATTTTAATACAAATACGCTGTTTACGATGAAAATTTTACATAAGTATGTACAGAGGAAAAAGCCGGAAGGTGGGGCGGGGCATATTTTTTTTAATTGCTACTTCCTTAAATTAAATGAAAACTTGTATTTAAAAAACAGGTTTTTTTAAAATTTAATTTAATTCTTTTATTGCAATAGCAGTACGTCGTAAAAGTTTTATTTAGCATTGTGGCTTTCCTTTGCCACCTTCTCGTGGCTCTTCGATATAGCCTTTCTAATCGTTTTTTCCTTTGTGCTATTTTTTTCTTTTCTATTAACTTGCGCCCAAGACCATAAGTCAAAAACGGTCAATTTTTCGAGAGTTCTTTGTAAAAGAAAAGAGCTTCAAACAGAAGTGTGCGCCCAGGTGCTCTGAGTTCTCAATGTTAGTGATGTGACCTTTTTTAAAAATAATCCCAGTCCATTCCATTCTCGACAAGTGCTCGTCTTCACGTTAAAGATATTATTTACATTGTATTATTGTGCTATTGTGGTGTTCCTGTGACCTCCTTCCGACTCCTTCATCAGACTCTAGGTATCATACAAGATGAGAATACTCATTGAGACGAATCAAACTAACTCAAACTCAAGGAGATTGTATTATGTTATTGTGGATCTTCCGTGACCATCTCGCAGCTCTATCATAAAACCCTCCAAAACACTTATGAACATTCCATTATAAACAATGGAAATCACCTTGTCGAGACATATCAAATGAAACCAAATTCGAGGGGTGTATAATAAGTTATTTGGAGTTCTTATGACGACTCAAGTATCAGACAAGCTCAATGATAAAATAATAAAGCATTGTCGGATTTAAATAAACTAACTTTTGTTAAAGTATGTCATTTATTTCGTGTCACTATTTTTATTTCACTTTTTATTGGGCTTAACAACAGAAATACAATATTTATTTGATCCCAAAAAAAATTACCATAAAACAATTTTAAAACTCTAAAATGAGAAGCAAGGAATGAATATAAAGTAAAAAGTATGATTGGCAGATTATTAAGGTACACTATTTTGACTCTCAAAAGCTCTTCCACAAATGCGTGAAAAATTTCAACAAAAAATATAACTTTTATAATTTGAACTATAATTTTTTTAACTGTAATAGTAAAAAAAATATACTCAAAACTAAAACAAAAAATTATACTTCAAACTAAAATATTCAAGTATTTTAAAGTATTCTAAAACAATTTTTCGTTAAAACACAGTTTGATTATAAATCATTATTTTGAAAGCTTAGTTTCTTATTTCTTTTCGTCATGAGTGTATATATGTGCACATCTATTATTTTATCTAAAGCGTATATTTATTATATAATATGTAACTATAGAAAATCAATTTCTCTCCGATTACGGGATGATACTACTATACTATAATAAAAGTCATCATTGATAATGAAAGATATACTAACATGCGACACGGGTAATTACAATATCGTAAATGGCCAATAACCCGAATCCCCGTGCTAAAACTAATACCATATGCCGGCCATGAGCGGGTTTTATGTATCGATAAATGACTAGGATTAAGCTCGCCGTTGCCCAAATGCGAGAAAAATGGACGAGAGATTTAAAGTTGTTACAATTTTCATAAATCCTGTCTAGGGTTAGTTTAGCGTTAAACGTAATGCACCCTTAAGGAAACGACATCGTCGGCACTTGCACTTAATGAATAAAAGAAAATCGATTTAGTGTCTTACTCAATGTCTTTCCACATATACTGAAATAGACGGAATACTAGTGACACATTACAAGGCAAAATTTAATGACACATTACAGGCAAAATTTAATGACAAAAAAATAATCCGATCGAAAAGCATGATTTTATTTCATGAATAAACTACGTAAATCTGGAGCCTAACAGTTTATAGACGCCCGTTTAATTTCAAATATTCGAGAGTTTCTAATCACGTAGTTAGTGGCCAACGAGGTAACGAGAAAATTGAATAAGATTGTTTTTTATTATAATTGAAATTGAAAGATTAAACTCGTTCAAGCTATTGTTACATCGTTGTTGTTATTACAAGCTATTGTTACATTACTGTAGGTTACATTGCTGCTGTTGTATATGAGCTTTTGTTACATATAACAAACCGGCTCATATGTGTTCTTGAGTACAAAATAAGACTTAATCAATTTTTGTTTCGTTTCTGATCCCATTTTGCAGACACGCTATATCAACTTCAATACAAGGATTAAAGTTCCTGAAGTGCATGCACACTGGGTCTCATGCGCCATCATCAAAGCGACACAACGCGACGCGGCGCGCCCCTTATTCAGCTTTGAATATTGAGCGATACGAGTATATAATGGTAATTCAGTATTTTTGTTAAGTTTATCACTTCATATGGGTTCTGTTTATGATAAGGTATCTTTTAAATGTAATTACGATTAAGAAAATATTGAATAAGAAAACCATTTTAATATTGAAAAATACATTGTTTCTCCATAGTAGCGAGCCGAAACAAGAAATATTAAAAGTAATATTTGTCTTACATTTTTGAAAGAAATTCGAAAAAAGATTCTTGCTTTAGTAATTAATCAAATTTTATTAACCAGTGATTCCTAAAGGATATTAGACCATTTAAATTAACCATAAATCTTTAATACAATATATTTTCATTTGTGTATTGATTTTTTATACAATATATTTTTATTTGTGTGTTGATCGTAAATGAGTATAATTTTTTTTGGCAAATACATGTATTTACTGTTTTATAAATTAGTCAAATGCATGCCACGATAGCTGACTTCTTTGAATAAAAATTATTCAGATATTTTTATCAGATAAGAAGAAAACAACCCGTTAAAGTACTTATTGCATTTGAAAAAGAGTTTTTGTATCTCCAAAATTTGTTTGCACACTGTTTACTATAAAAAACAAAGTTAAACCAGTTAATCGTGAAATTTTAGTTTTTTGAATTTTTCGCATACTTAAATAAAATGGTTCGGAGTCATAAACAAAATTAACATACACAAAGCATCAAGAAAATTATTCATATATATATATATATATATATATATATATATATATATTTACATATATATATATATATATATATACATATATATATATATATATATATATGTGGTTTGACTATAACTAATATTTTTTGTGTATTTCCACAAAAAAAAATTATGTTCAACATTCGGAATTGACCGTTTTAAAATAAACAAAGCTTGAGTATTGAAGATGAAAAATTGCACAAAAAGTATTACAGAACTTTACTCATAAAATTATTTTTCCTCACATAATTTAAATATAATTTTAGTTTAATCTATTTACATTTTTCTAACTCTGTCAATTATTTATTTTACTCTTGTTGATTTCTTTAAATTGGGACAATAAGGAAAACATTTCAATTTAGTTTTTTTTCTTTTTAATTCTTTTTAATTTTGTTACAAATTATACTGAAATGTTAATTTCTTATATTAACAAAAATTAGAAGAAATGAGTTCAAAACTTCAATCTACTTCAATCTAGTTCAAAACGACAAACTTCATACCAATCTCGAATTTAAAAAAAAATTTTAAAATAAAGTTACCTATATGTTTTTCCTAATTATTCTATCTACTTCATTATATGTGAAAATACATTGAGTTAAGACACTAATTCAATTCTCTTCTTTTCACTGAGTGCAAGCGCTGACCACGCCGTTTCCTTAAGGGTGCATTAAGTTTCACGCAGAACTGTCCTAAGATGGGGATTTATGGAAATTGCAACAACTTTAAATCTCTCAGCCATTACGCGTTTGAGCAACGGCGAGCTTAATCCTGGTTGCCGTTTATCGATACATAAATCCGCTTATGGTTGGTATACGCTTTAGCGCGCGTGTTCGGGTCACGGGCAATTTACGATTTTGTCATTACCCGTGTCGCGCGTTAGTAAAATCTTTCATTACCAACGATGGTTTTTATTTTAGTACAGTAGTGACATTCCATAATTAGAGGGAAATTTGTTTTATAATTATTACATTTAATATCATAAATATATGTATTTGCTAAAAAGCAGATTTGTCCAATTATACACTAATGACTAAGAGAAATAAGAAACTAAATTTTAAAAATAATAATTTACGATCAAACAACTGTATTGTAGGAAAAAATTGTTTAAAAATACTTTAAAATGCTTTTCTTAGAATACTTTAAAATTCAATTTTTTAGTTTGAAGTCATTAGTGAGAAAAACTGTAATACGAATTATAAAATGTTTATTTTGTTATGCAGAAATAAAATAAATTTTCACGAATTTGGAAAAAAGCCTCCGAGAGCCAATATATTGTATTTTAACAACCTGCCATTCATACTTTTCAGTTTATATCTATTCCATTCTTTCCATTTTAGAGTTCACAACTTTTCTCGCGATCAAATAAAAACTGCATTTCTGTTGCTAAACGCAATAAAGACTGTAATAAAAATGAAAATCATGACACGAAATATTTTATATATTTAAAACAAAATTTAGTTTGTTTAAATATGATTATATACATTTTCTTTAAATCAAAGTTATTTCAGCATTCAATTTTGACAACATCGGATTTTATCAAAATTTTTAACAAAATCCGATGTAGCGTTGGAAGATTCCAAAATGGTTGTTGTTTTTTTTTCAGGAACTTTTATTTAATTTCAACTTTCTTTTCTTTCCCTTGTAATGAAATTTTGCAAATCGAAGTTTTTCCACTTTCCGATGATGGATTGAGCTGTAATTTTTTATACATAAGTAAATCCGGTGACAAAACTTTATTATTGTATTATTGAGCTTATCTGATGATCGAGTGGTCACTGGAACTCCAAATAACATAATATAAACCCATCGAATTTGACCTCGTTTGATTTGTCTCAGTACTATATCCCTAGGTGATTTTCATTGTCGGATAATGGAACTGGGAGATGTCACAATATTTTCACAATGGCACAACGCAGTAACCTTGAGGTTTGACTTGTTTGATTTATTTCGATGAGTATTCAGGTTATAAGTGGTTTCCAGGGTCTTATGATGGAGCTAAGACGCGGTCACAGGAGATCCACAATGCCGTGATATAACCCCCTTTTATTTGTCTCCATGAGCACTCCCTAAGTGATACCTAGAGTCTGATGAAGGAGTCAGAAAGTGGTCACAGGTACTCCACAATAGTACAATAATAAAATGACACAATGCAAATGATGTTATTAACGTGAAGGCGAGCGCTTGTTGAGGGTCGAATAGACTGGGAGTATTTTTAGAAAAGGTCGCAACGCTAACGTTACAATCTCAGGGCACCGGGACGCATTCTGTTTTGTGAAGCCCTTTTCTCTTACAACGAACTCTGAAGGAACTGATTGTCTTTAACTTATACTATTAGTAACAAATTAATGGAAAATAAAGAACAATACCAAGGAAGAGGCGATTAAAAAAGATAAATCGAAACGTCAATGGAAGATGATCAATGAAAGCCATGGTGCTAAGCGCCAACGCATGAAACTTGAATTAAAGTTGCTGTTGCAACAAAAAAATTAAAATAAATTAAAATGAAAAAAATGTTTTTAAGATACAAGTTTTATTTAATTTAAAGAAAATCAATAAAAAATAATATTCCTTTCTTAATCGTCCGACCCCTTCTCATATCAGTTTGTGCAAGCTTATTTAAAATTCGTCATACGCAACACGCTTGTTTTAAAATTAATATTTCATGAAAGATTAATACATACAAGATGTCAATATATGATCCCAAAGATTTAAAATAGTTGTGAATGTGATTAAGTAAAGCTTAATTGGAAATATTGAATATTGAAAATATTTGGCTTTCATTTTGTAGAAAGTCATTTAATTTTAATTTTTCAAAATTAAATGCAACTACTTGAGGTAGTATTATTTCCACATTATTACTTGCCGTTAAAACATTCCTCTGAATCAGCCCAAATGTCTCGTTTTGCAAAAGTTTTCTTGGTTACACTGAACAGTCAGTGTTAATTGCCCGGTGCATTTTTTGATATATTTTGGCGACAGTTCTTTATTATTCATGAAAACTTCACTTCCATGTAATATTTATCGTAGACAATTGTTTCTAAAGCGGTAATTTTTAGAGACTTCTATTGTTTATATTTTAATATGCAGATTTGCATAAATAACTCAGATATATGAGATATGAGATATGAGATAGGGGCTCAGCAGCGCCCCTATCTCATATATATATATATATATATATATATATATATATATATATATATATATATATATATATATAATATAATGTTATGTTAACGTAATGTTAATAAAAACCCTGTCAGTACTATTTGTCATAAATACTTTAAAATAGTGAAATAAACAGTTACGATGAAGATAAAAAAATTAGATAAATTAAGTAGCATTTTAATATAAACAAAATGTAAACACCGTTTGCAATGTTTATACTACGCGATAACAACAACGGCGCCCGGTTACCATTTTTGTTGGTAGCGGTAGAAACCAGCGCGATGTATTTGAAATAACATAGATTGTATTTAAAATTACAAACCACTTGAAAATATTCTTATGACTAAACTGTTGAATTTCGTTAATTGATTTTTGGTGTACGGTTTGGGAACACCATATGATATGAGGTTTCATTTAAGACAATGACAATACTCGATGACCTTGAAGGATTTTATTTTCAAGCTCCGCTCCTTACTTTTTCCGATAAACTAACACAACGCCAGACCTCTGGCATCTTCCCTAACTAAATTAACCACATCAATAACTCGCTAGCTGCTTGGGTGATCATTTTTGACTTATGGTCTTTGAAATGGTACTGTGGTTTTTAAATGTTACTTGAAGGCGTATTTACATATTTACCGAAAAGCGCCTATTTTTGCGAAGTTTATTATAAACCCTGGGAACATATATTATAATTATTTTAATATGGAAAAATAGATCAAATCTACATTAATAATTCAGGCAAATTAGTTTGGTATATCGAACTTCATTTCCTGATCCGCAACTATTCCATGCAAAAAGTCACATCAATCTGTTGCTCCATTTTAACTTGAAACAAGGACAAACAATTATACTACTTAATTTGTAAATTTTGGGATTGCCATATTAGTTAGGATGAGATTATTTAGGTTGGAAAGTAGCCTATATTATTTTCTGGCCCTCCAGCTATCTTTGTACAGAAAGCCACGTCGATCTGTTGCTATATTGCGACATGAAGGAAGGCCAAGGAATAGACCTTTTAATATCATTTCAAATTTTTGTATTATTTAATATGAGACTTATCGGGTTGGCATTTTGGATAAGATTACTCGAATTGAAAGGAAGCCTATGTTATTTCCTGATCAGTCAGTTATCTCGTTAAAAATTATGTTGATCTGTTACTCAATTACGATATAAAAGAAGGACAAACAAACACACAATTGAATTTTTAATATTACTTGGGATTTTCATATTAGATGGGATGAAGTTTTCAGGGTTTACATGTAGCCTACGTTATTTCCTGGCTAAATATATCTGTGCAAAAAGTCACGTCGATATTTTGTTCTATTACGAATTGAAAAACGTACAAATAAACAAATTTTTGCTTTCATGATATTAGTTAGGATTATAATATTATTTAGAATGAGATTTCTTGCGACGAAATGTAGCCTATGTCTTTCCCGGTGCGCCAAATATAACTTTATAAATTTTGTAAACACAAACACGAATCGATATAAGAAAACTTACCCAAAAATTAGAAAAATTAAATAAGCAGAAGGATTCACTTAAAAAAGTTATACAAACCCGAATGTTTAATTTAAAAAAATCCCAAAACATCTAAAATTTAGTAAATAAAATGGATTATGTAAAAAAATATAAATGCAAATACGAATTGCTACATAGAAAAAAAAAACCAAAATACCCAAAAATTAAATAGGGCAAAAGGGGCGCGAAAAGAAAGTTTATAAATAAAAACAAGAATGGGTAAATAAAAAAAACAAATTCAAGACATTCAAAATTTAGCAATCATAAAGATTACGTAAGAAAAAATATAAATACAAACAATTATTGGTAATTAAACAAAACACACACAAAACATTCAAAATTTAGTAAGCAAAAAGAATTACGTAAAAAATATAAATGCAAGCACAAATTGATATAAAAAAGACAAAATCAAAATATGTAAAAGTGAGTAAGCAAAAAGGATTGAAAAAAGGTGAATTACGTGAAAGACAAAAAGTTAAAACATATTCCCGCGAAAAAAATATACGAAAATTTTCAAATCGGTTTTTTTATAACAAATGACCGAAAACTACAAAATGTTTTCTGAAAATCACCACGCATTTCAAAATATATATTGCATTCTTTCATGTCATATGAAAAAAATGTCAAATATCATCGATGTTAAATTTAACTTATACCTATTAAAACACAGTAATTATACCGCTTTTTATTTTTATTGCTTTTTGAGTGGGTGGGAAAACAAGCGACATAGATCTAACTAACACCGTGCCTCAGCGCATACCGTCTATTAGAGTAAAAGAGAAGAAGCAATAGACGTCGACAAAACGCGTCTATGTAGTCGAGAGAAATAATGGGTTTTATATATTTTTTATAGAATTCCTATTTACTTTATCGAAAATAAAAATCTATCAAGATTGTATATGAGACGTGAATATAACGAAGTAAATTTGGTTTATAATTTATGTTACGTGATGTTTTTGAATTTTTCTTCATATAGAAAAGATATTTCAGTAGTGTTTTCGACTTAATTAGGACTTCAGAAATATTGCCAAAAATAACATATATTATTTTCGTGGCCGTAAATTTAGTAGATTTTGCTGAACAATTTTTAATAAGCTCAATCTGCTATTGTCGTCGTCCTAACGTCGAACGGTTAAATTCACTTATATATATATATATATATATATGTGTGTGTATATATATATATACATATATATATATATATATATATATATATACATATATATATATATATATATATATATATATATATGGCTTTTCTTGTTTAGGGTAGACAAAATAGTTTGACTACGCATTATTGTGGAAAGGCGGAGGTTATTTGATTTTTTTTCTTTATATCCATCCTACGCTTCACGCATTAGTAATAATTATAATTACGAAAAGTCATGTTCGTAAATGTAGGGATTGCTGTCATATACTCAGAAATACGGCATATACTAGACAGTCACGACTCCTTATCAGCATAGTATATGAGAAGTCAGCCGTGTGAGTAAATGAAATGTGAGTGGCTTTTCATAGCAACTTGGTTTTAAGCGGTGAAGAGGTATTCAATATTGAAATAAAATATACTTAAGATAAAACCGAATATTCTGATTAGAGTGAGGATTGAATTAAATTTCATTCAAAATTCAATTAAAGGCCGGTTTACATTATTCCATTCCAGCGATCCAGTCCAGTGCTGGACTGGAATCGTTATCGTCTACATTATTCCAGTAATTTAGAAGCCGTTGAAATGTGAACACTGATTTTCTCTGTATATAGTGACAAACTTTACAGTTTCGTCTTCAGACAACTTCTTCACTATTGTTAAATCCTTTCTTCGCAGTAAAATCCTGAAAAACAACCAACACGTGTTTACTTTTTAATTGTTGCGTCAGCACTGGAATGGCACTGGATTGGCCGTCTACATTATTCCAGTTGTACTGGATTGATCGCACTGGATTCAAAAGTAGACCGCGAATCCAGTTACTGGACTGGAATGCTTACTGGATTCAGTTCATTGCAGTGCCGGTTTACATTCCAGTAAGCAATCCAGCGCTGGATTCGGTCGCTGGACTATTCCATAATGTAAACCGGCCATTAGGCAATAATAACAAATTCCTATTCTATTAGCCTATATTAAACAAAAATGACGGAACATTCTATTATATAAAAATATTTTAAAAATGTTGGCCGTAAACCTTTACCCAACAATGATAATATTAAAAAAAAAACATTTTTCCTGTTTGAAGAAGTAAAATGTCTATATCGCAGAGATCATTTTAACTTTAGGTGCGACAATGCATTTTTTAAACGTATTACTTAGTTACCTTTAAGATTCTCGACATTCTTTTCATTTTTTATTGTTTGTTTAGATTTTATAGCCAATATTTATTTCTCAATATTTACATAATGCATTAACATGAATAACTCCATTAAGTTGCTGCAGTCAAATAATAAAAAATCGGACAAGTACGAGTCGGTCTTGCAGGCCTCATAGCACCAACCAATGTTAACTTATAAATTTATATTTCTCAAAGACACTGTGAAAAATAAGGTCATTGCTGTGTTGGGTATTGAAAATATCCCATAACTCAAAAACTATACAACACATTTTATTGAAACCAATTTTCGTTAACAGTTTATTTTAATTTCCACTACCTTAATTTTTTCACAATTTTACACATATTAGATGAAGAGCTAGAAATGGACACCCCTTTTACGACCTTGGAAGCACGTGTCTGACCAACTAGTGACTTAAATAAAAAAAAATTGGAACCTTTGTATCATTTTTAAGACCTATCTAACCATATTCCACATGCCTAAATGAACTGGATTTTTTTTCATACCTCAGTTAGACGTATGAAGTGCCATCCTTAATATTATTCTTTTTAATAATTCCACCTTCATTCTATAGCGGTTTACAGAAGACACCTACCGTCCAAATTTCATCTATATAGTGCCAAAACTCTCCGAGTAAAATGGTTGTGACACACGGATAGAGGGATCGACCGACGGAAGGACAGGACGAAATTATAAGATTTTCGTTTTAGCCATGTGGGTACAGAACCCTAAAAAGTCGTTAATTGTATACAGTTAACCAATTTTTAGTGTTCCGTAGCCAAATAGCAAAAACGGAAATCTTGCAATTTCATCCTATCCTTCTATCCGTCGGTCTGTCTATCTGTATGTCACAAACATTTTACTTGGAGATTTTTGGCACTATGTACATGAAGTTTGTATGATAGGTGTGTTTATGAACCGCTATAGAATGAAATAGTAGAATTATTGTGCTAGGAAATATTTTAAACTACAAGTCAAATATAATATATGCATTAATTGTCTCTTGCGGTAAATAATTACATGTTTCCTTTTTGAAAATTCATCGTCAGCTTCCGGTGTTTGTTACAGTGCATTGTGTTTTAGACAATGGTAATCAGGTCAAATTAAGTAAATTGATGCTGGGTTTAATTAATTAAGAGTTCGTATAAATTTAACAGTCAAATAATTAGGACATAATAATTATAAAACCTTAATCCTTCAGCACAGAACTGCAAACTATGTAGGAACTATTCGTTATTAGATCAACTGACCACAATATATTTATTTGTACGTTATAAGATCAACACATACTAATCTATATGTTATTAAATTAACTGAACACACTATATTTATCCATATGTTATTATATCAATTGAACACAACATACGAATCTATATAATATTAAATCTAGTGAACACAAGCATATAAAGTGAATCTTGATTTTCTGAATTCGAAAGTCGTCTGAAATTATGTTGCCTGTTGTAACCTTCAGGTCCAAATTCCTTCTCTAACCCAAATTTATCCTATCCCTAATATGCCCATATTTTACTTTTATTTTAATTAATTTTATATTAATAATATATAAATTTATATATACGTGAATTTAATACAGTATGCGTTGTTTTGTAAGTGTTATTAATTAGCGTTAATTGCTAATAATTTTTAGTGTACAAGAGTATTTAATTTTCAATCACAAATAAATGAATACAATAAATAAATAAAACTCAAAAATACTTCTTATGCTTAATTCGTTCATGTATCATCATGAATAAATTACATAAGCGAAACATGAGACATCGATGGATAAATTACATAAGCGAAACATGAGAAATCGATGAATAAATTACATAAGCGAAACATGAGACATCGATGGATAAATTACATAACCGAAACATGAGACATCGATGGATAAATTACATAAGCGAAAAATGAGACATCGTTGAATAAATTACATAAGCGAAACATGAGACATCGATGAATAAATTACATAAGCGAAACATGAGACATCAATAAACAAAATAACATGAGCCAAGATGAATAAATTACATAAGCAAAAACTGTCGATTTAAGTTTACTTATTACGAAACACTAATATTTATCATAAACTAGCCTAATTTCATAGGTAACCTTTAGCTTTACAATGAACCGTTTCCACGCATCGCCGACTTCTGGGCCTACATTTACAGATGCCGACATTGCAGTTCAGTGAATTAAAACAAGGAGATTTAATCCGAATATAAGCTCAGTGATAAATTAAATTCCTACCCGTCATAATAAATTCACAATAATTATATCGCCACCAACTTTTCATATTATCGTGAATAATGGATTCGGATATAAGATTCAACATTAACAGCTTAAAATATGTAATTAAACACCATTATATCGTAATTAAAAGTAATTATAACACCATTAAAAATATCCATTAGACAGTTTAAAATTTGTTCATTCATAAATTAGAAACTCGACTGCAAAACTTATTCATGTTTCTTATTGCTTTGTCGACGCTTGATAAGAATTTAAATTTTCACCCAAAAATCTAAAACAAAAGGTTCTTCTAAAATATTGAAACCTATTCTCGTGCCAGTTTTTTAACTAAATTTAACTATTTAAATAAAATAAAAAAAATATTACAAAAATGGCATGGACCATTCATGTTTTTATCTAGTGACATTTGTGCAATTTCAATTAAAATAAGTAGTTGAAATTTAATATGATGAGAAGTTGTAAAAATATGTTTAATTTAAATATTACATGCCCGTCCCGGCTGCATATTGAAAAAGTATTACTAAAATGGCATGCACCAATCATGTTTTTATCTAGTGATATTTATGCAATTTCAATTAAAATAACTAGTTGAAATTTAATATGATGAGAAGTTGTAAAAATATGTTTAATTTAAATATTACATGCCCGTCCCGGCTGCACTATATTGAAAAAGTATTACAAAAATGGCATGCACCAATAATGTTTTTATCTAGCGATATTTGCGCAATTTCAATTAAAATAAGTAGGTGAAATTTAATATGATGAGAAATTGTAAAAACATGTTTATTTTAAATACTACATGCCCGTCCCGGCCGTAGGACTACATTTTATTTTAGTGGTTTTTTTACATGATAAAATTTTAGGTTTTTTATTAAAAATATTATCAAGTAACAGAGTACTAATTATTGTTATTGTTGTGTAATCTTATAACATAAAAAACTTATGGTAAGAAAACGACATTAATTAAGAATGTACACCGTTGAACTTTTCTTTAGACTTTCACGTTGTTTACAATGTCTTCGTACGTTATTTTAATGTAGCTATAATCGTTTAAAAACTTATCTCATAAATAGAGCCTGTACCATTTTATTATAGTAAATATTTCGTCACAACATTATTACGTTAATAGCAATAAAAGAAAAGATGCATTCTGTAATCCAACGAAATTCGTATTTCGCCGTCTGTATGAGTAATGTTGATTATATAAGCCATAAGTGGACTAATAAAATCTTTATTTTTACGTAGTTATTTTATGCCTTAAAAATAAATTTTAACTGATAAAATTAAATTCAATATGACAAATCAGTCCGGTAAGAATAAAAAATATGCATTTATAGATTTTTAACCTTATTCTGCGGCCAATTCTATAGATAGTAGATGAAAGTTACCCAGCCCATAAGAGTTGGTCACTTATATCTATGACCATTATTTTGGAATTCAATCTATTAATCGAGAGTCCAACCACTTCGTTCCCGTGCACCACTCGTCTGAAGTGTTGAAGTGTGAAGACATCAATGTATGTGAGATTTTATTACCTCATACTGTGATACCCCTAGTGTAGCTGAAGGGTTACTGAAACAACACATTATTTAGCTTTCACAAATAATCTTGTTTGCACACGTAAATTAGGCGCAAATCACGTGTAATGCCCGCGCAATTTTGAATCTACTACGATCTTATAAAACGTTTTATTATCACACTTTAATGCTGTGATAAATAATAAAAATATAAGACAAACGATTATTGCATTTCTTGTTTTCTCCCTTATAAAGAATTTACATCAATGGTAATTTTTTTAGCTGATACTTGTTGCAATACAGATTTAAATAATTTAACTGTATGTAACAAAAATACATATTTCAGAGATATATGGTAAATATATTAATAACAACTTTGAGATTTTTTATGTAATAAACTTTTCCCATATAACGTCCGTAAGTGAGGTGCCTCACTTACTTTCTATAAATACGCAGAGCTGATTCCACAAGAGTTTCGTTTTTCCAGTTTAAGCACGGAAGAAAAATAAATATGGCCAACTTTTAGTTTTTTAATACACAAGCATGGTTGACAGGTGGGATTTTGACAAGTATAAGACCTGTTTTTCATATTTTCAAGAAAGTGTACCACTTGAAAGGTCTGGATTTAACTTTTAAGATCAGACCATTCAAGTAGTTTATAAATTTAAAATGATAATTTTTTTCGAATGCTTTGAAAATAAATATATCAGAAAATAAACGTACACTAATTGCAAAATTATACATATTTTTAATTACCTTACCTTATCAAATAATAGTTCGGTAGCTTCCTTTCAATGTATCAGTGAATAAGTCGTAGACTAATGGCACTCAGGACAATTATCAGTCCACTTAATGGATCAATCATACGATATTTCCAAAAATATTCGCCTCATAACAATTTAATGGATGGGGCACTGAATAAACAATATATACCTACGTATGTAGTTCATATTTTACAGTGCTCATATGTTCCTTAACATTTACATTTGATCATTCTCTAGAAATGAATTAGAAGAAAACTTCTGGTTATGGTAATTCTGAATGTTGATAAAATGAATAATTTAATATTGGGTAAACGTTTGATTACCTTATAACAGTAAAATTAACATTGAATATATTTGGCGTTAATTTTGTAGAAATTCATTATTCACAATTAAATGAACCTACGTGATGTAGTATTATTTCTACTTTCTTTAATTTCTTTACCACGACCTAGGTTTCGTTATATTACAACATCTTCAGGTGGGATATTAGCAAAGAAAGACTGTATTTTATATATAGTAAAACTAACGATAGCGATTAGGGTACAAAAAGAAATAACTTATAGTAAAACTACAATAATATTATAGTAAAACTAACGATAGCGATTAGGGTACAAAAAGAAATAACTTATAGTAAAACTACAATAATATTATAGTAAAACTAACGATAGCGATTAGGGTACAAAAAGAAATAACTTATAGTAAAACTACAATAATATTATAGTAAAACTAACGATAGCGATTAGGGTACAAAAAGAAATAACTTATAGTAAAACTACAATAATATTATAGTAAAACTAACGATAGCGATTAGGGTACAAAAAGAAATAACTTCCAACTTTGCACTGAATTAAAATGTCAAGTACCTATGTGCTGTCAATATTTCGTTCAATTATTTAATTAAATAAATAAGTAAAAACGTGAAGTAGCTTAGAAATGTGAAACCTTAATGTCGGTTGCAGTGTTGTGTTGTTTGATTTTGTATAATAATTTTATGATTTTATACATACTTTTGTTTAAAAGTAAAATTAAACAATTTATTTATAAAAAATATTTATTTTTTATAAATAAATTGTTTAATTTGTCTCATATTTTAATTCAATATGAGTTTCTACTCAAATGGCTATAAATATATATCTGTAAAATTATTAGTTGCACTTCTGCTGATAGTAATGTTATACTGTTAATTTGTACCCATAAACAATACCTCATTACCATATCTATAATATAACAATTACAATACGTTCCTCCAACCAACCATATCCCCCTCCAAAAAAATCTGACCGTCTCAACGATGCGCACGCGCAGCTAAGGCCGTTCAACGTGCGCACGAGACAACGTATCTAGGCCCGTCTCTTTCGCGCATCGAATTACACAAGACACGAATGGAATCACTTCCTATGACTGAGGTAAAAAGAGGTGGCACGTAGGTAGAAGACGAGAGCCGACGACAGCACAGTTATGTCGGAACATTCGGGCCGTTCGTGTGCGTGTGGCTGTGGGCATTGTTGCCGTCCAACGTCATTCTCTGTAATGTTTGGAATGTGATATTTATATATAAATAAATAAAAACGTGAAGTAGCTTAGAAATGTGAAACCTTAATGTCAGTTGCAGTGTTGTGTTGTTTGATTTTATGTAATAATTTTATGATTTTATACATATTTTTGTTTAAAAGTAAAATTATGTGCAGACATTTACTTAAAGATACTAATATTATCCCGTTAATTACTTATAGACATTATATTGATATAAGCCGTTGACCTTTCAGTCGATTTAAGTTCACGTTAAAATATTTTTAACATTACATTTTAGCTAATTTAACCGTAATTATTTGAAACGTACTGTGATCTGGTAGTGAGCTGAACTTATAACGTAAAATAACGTGTTGATATGATACACTTAGTTTGGAAGATTTTGGTAATTTTTCAACGTTCGATTCGGTTAGATATTAGCTTAAATTACATTTACCATTACTTCGTTTTTTTATAATAATTAAACTTTCAAACTTGCCAAATTAAAGTAAACCAAAATATATTTATTCGTTAAGATTACTCTGTTACTCCATAAAAATCGATACAGAAACCAAAAAAAAATGTGTTCAGGGTGACTAATTTACGAAGTATCCTTCATTTAAAATAATACAGTCACTTGTTTGACAAATATTATCGCATAAAAACTTAATATGGAACTTCTTAAATTAAAAAAAAAAAACAAAATGTTAAATCTCCCCGGCGGGGAATCGAACCCCGGTCTCCCGCGTGACAGGCGGGGATACTTACCACTATACTACCGAGGATGTGAGCAGTAGGGTCAACTTTTCTTTAAATATGTACAGTTTTAATGAAAATCTAGTAATTTTAAAACATGAATAAACAAGCTTTTATGAAGTTTATTAAGGTTTCTAAGCATAATAATTAATTCTGTTTGGTAATAAAATTACCATCGATTCTATTACCGTCATAAACTTTTAGTTTCGTCACTGAGCTAATTTAATACAGTGTTCCAAACTATGCATTATAACTCGCCTGTCCGGCTTTTGAACGACCATAACAAGACATGACCTAGTTGCATAACATTCCTACAATGGAGCAATTCTTATTAGAGTCGTAGTGTACAGTTACTGACTATCGTAGTGTACAGTTACCGTATGTTAAGACTAACAAAAATTATTATTATAAATATGGTCCTTTCCACTCTAGCAGTAAGTCAAGAATCAATATTACATACATACATACATCTATTAGATTAAATCATTATTTTTGTTAGGAAAAGTAATGAGATTAATATATTTGTTGTAACTTATTTCAATAAAATGGATCAATAATTTCAGGGTAAATATGTAACCACAAGTGAAAACGTGTTTCTCTAATATACACATAAACAATATTATCTCCTTTAAAAAAATGGCATTTTATAATATAATGAAAATTTATGGTGCACCAAGATTGGAAAAATTTATGGAATCACCTCGGTATCTGTGAGTTCCTCTAAAAAGTAATAGGTATTTTTATCAAAAAGGTATAGAAAGTAAGGATTTGTAACCCATTCACGTAGGTGAAATAAAAAAATTACATTTGTTGAGTAATTTTGCGTGGCGGGACAAATATAAGGTCATTGTTTTTGGTATTCAAATGGCAGTTCACAAAAGTGTAAATACATATATGCAATTATATTTTACGTCATATTTTTTTCACAGTTTTCCCAATGGGTAATAAAAACCGTTGCCTTCACAATTTTATGAAAAGTCCATGATAAACATCTGAAAAAAATTTAAAATATCGTTAACTAAAATACATTAAATTAAAATTATAATTATAAATTTATTTATAAAATTATTGCCTTAAGAATAAATTAACTATCACCACAAATACCTACTCATATATTTCTTAAGGTGTATAACACAACGTATCAAAATAATTCACATTACAATATACTAATTAGTTACTCGAATATAGTCGAAAAATTCGTAGGACTAATATTTATTTGTTTTCAAACCACCACTTAATTTGCGTCTATCGCTGAAAAACCTACCTATATCATATATAAAGATTGTTTAGTTATATATTAATAATGGATTACAGTTAAAATTCATCTATCTCTGCTAGATAATGAATAGTTTAAAACCAATTGACAGTAATCCATCAACATATGAATTCAAACTTCGTAGGGACGTAGTAATTGAAAAAGGCGGTAAGGTTCTATGCAAATTGCACAAGTGATAGCCTGAAAGTTGATGTTTGTAATGGTCAAGAATTTTTAAACAAAAATTCTGTTAAAAAATTCTAAAATTTAAAATTTTTCGAAGTGCCTCATTATTACATTTAACTTTAGTGTAGCATTTTTTTAGAGCGAACGGTTTACTGAAGGTATCTAGCTGCTTTATAACCTAAAAATACAAATTGAAAATTTAAAAAAATAAACTATTTTGAAACTTATACTTGAAAAGCATGAGATTATTATTAACTATAATTTTAATAAATGTTATATTCTAGGCAATGATTAAAATAAATATATACATAGATATGGCGACTTATTAAATTGTTATAGTTTGTAAATTTGTAATTTAGGACCGTAAACACGATTTATAATAAATTTTCAAGTAATTTACTTAATGGAGTTTGACAATAGATTTATGTCCCGCAGGAAAATGAATAAATGACATTTATCTCGTTTATGGGACGTATACTTATTCATTTTTATGAGATTAAAAAAATAAAATACAACAGTTAGGAGTACGTTTAAAATTTATACTTTCTGACGATTTAATAAACGTCAAATCTGTCAAAATTCAGTAAACATCTGATTATTTAGCAGAAAATTATTTTTAAAATTATAAAAATAAATTTGTGGGCGTTAACCATTAAAAAAGTGGGACTGTAACAATTATCACATTTTAAAATTATGGATATATTTAAGTAACTGCGTACCTACAGTCTTATCTATAACAATATATCTATTGATTAAGTATATAATAAAATATTGGTAATAATAAATATCTATGTGTCAGTTTAAAATATATCTACATTTATATTTAGATTGATAAGTAACCTGTGTGGAGAGTACTTGATAAGCATATATGACACGATCTATCTTTTTTAGTACTTCAACATTATATCCCCCCCTATTCAATTGAAAAGTAGTTAATATTGAAATTATGGTATTTCCGTAGTTTATATATGCTATGAAATTTGCTAAGACCTATTTAAAATCTTACAGACTTACTATAACTATGTAACATTAATATACACGCAAAGTAGTTTGAATGTTCTTAACCAACTTAAGCTATACTGCAAACTTGAGTTTCGAGTGATTGCGTGTCATGACCCTATTGAATGATAAGAAATTTATTTATTACCTTAACTTCATTTAATTATTGGCACCTTTTTACTAAATACTACATAATAGCAACACAATTATACCGTCGTCAAAAATAGTTTCCACCAAATTCTTAACACACAAAATCTTCTATTCGTTTACACCCGAACTCCATAACTCAATATTATGAAAACCGAGAACAACTGGTGTAGTTTACAATTATTTTATTGCTCAGCACGTGAACATTCCCATGTCGCGTGACTCACGCTACCAAATTAGCAAAACAGCTCCGTCTTGATCAACGGCCGATGCGCTTGCGCATAGTTTGGATGCTTTAGACGAGCTTGTTGATTGAAATCTTGAATCGATGCGTATTTATATAAATAGGTCAAGTTCATCAGGACAGAATGTTACATTAAATATCCATTTATATTAACCGGAAAGAAATAAAATTAAAAACACTTTAGAATAATAAGTTTAATTAAGCTATGTTGAACATAAAGAAAAATTTTAAAAAATAGACAGTGAAATATATATGTAAACACAAAAAGATTGTTGTAAGATAGTATACGAAAGATTCTGTAAGACAACATTGTATAATATTCAATATTTACCAAAAGAGACATATCAGAAGCCGAAATAGCACAATTTTACGGTGTCCATTGGAAGCACTAAACTAAGGTGTATTAAGATCAAGTTATATTATAATAATATAGCATTGGGTCTAAACCAGATATTACTCAAATGAGTGATAAGCTTAATAATAAGGGTAACCCAAAGCAAACGATTTCGTCTATTATACTTTATTACTCCGTACAAAGGTGTAATTAAACATGAAAATAGATCGTTAAGCACAGTAAGAAGTTTGTCGTTGGTCAAATGTTACGCCCAATTCCTAGTTAATTTTTGTACATACGATATTTATTGCCCAATAGACATTTCCCATCGAGTTTGTTCCAGTCTTGTACAAACATCGTAATATTAAGTAAAGAACGATATTTATTTTACTGAAGAATAAAATATTTTGTATAGAAGTGACCGACGAATCTACATGTTAGAGAGAACAAGTATATTCTCCCTATGTCTTCCTAAAAATCGGAAAGGTGGTATTTTTTAAGTACGTATTTTTTATTAATCTTTTATTCTCTCCTATCGCCTGAACAGATTTCACGTGAGTGTGTCATTGAATTAGTTTTGACTTTATGATAATCAATTAGGAATAAAATATAATGACTATTGAGACTATAGAGCCGCGAGAGCGATCGCTCGTAGAGGAGCACGGTACACACAGAGCAGCACGAGTAGCACGCCGATCTGAATACTGTGCTTGACATTTATGTATTTATATACTTTGATATATACACTTGATAAATACGACAAATATATTGCTAGGAAAGCTATATCTTAAAATCAACCCGACTACCAGTCTAGCCCTGTGCGATGAGCGGACTGGAATCGAAACCGGATCCTCAGGTTATGCCGCACCGTCACCGGCCCTGTGTCTTGCGATCGACCCAACATGCATTTATAGGTATAGCCTAATAATATACAAAATATATATTTGAAGACGTGCCTCACCTAAAAAGTTTGAAATAAAAAAAATATTTAAAAAAACAAAAAACCTTCTGCGCAAAAAGTAGAAAGAAACAAACAAGTGAGCATCGTTAAAGCGCGTTCTGGAGAATCAATTTTGCACGACCAGTAGAGAGAGACGTCGCTATAGGAGAAAACAAAATATAAATACCGCTTAATCTGTTCTCGTTTTTTTTTCTAAAGTTGAAATATTACAAGTTATATAGTTATTTTGTAGATATATTTTTAAAAGGATTCGTAATGTCATTTTCTTCCTTATGTATTTCCTTTCATTTAAAATCTTTAAATGTATGCTTAAAAATATTTTTTTAAAGCTTTCTTTAATTTTTGTTAGCTAGTTTAAACCGATTTTAAATAAAAGCTGTTTTCCTAACTTTGTTAGATGATAGAATTTTTGGTTAAAACATTTGATATTATATGCTTTCCTTTACCGCTTATATTTGACAACCTTTGGCCAATCCCTTGACTTGATTTAAAGTTTTTAAACTCTAACATATTTTAGAAACGACTGCCGTAAATGGGCTTGGCATTATATAATGGAATATATTTTAATAAACGCTGGTAAATTTTATAACATAAAAAAAATAATCATTCTGTAATTGTCATCTAGGAGAGAATAAAAAATAAATATATTTTGTAATCGTTACACAAAGCGAGAAAAAAACTATTTCCATAAATGCACGTACTTAAAATATATAAGTATATAAAAATTGATAATATGAATTAAAAATAACAATGAAAATTTAGGGAAATTTATATATGATAATATCTCAAATATTTTGAAAAAGGTGTAGCCATCTCATGTCTTTTTCTTTTTTCGAGTTTTACGTGACCTTTTTCGACAACCGTGCCAGGCCAGCCATTATCATCGGTTAGTAGGTTACATCTGTATAGGGAGCATTTAACGGAATACAAAATGCACTTTGTTTCATCATATTCATTTAAAGGGTTCTATTGGAATAGTATTTACAAATGATTAGGCAGAATAACCTGACTTTATAATAAAACCATTATGGAGACTATTTTTTTTTAACTGTATAAAATTGACATTTAATTCGGAATTATTATATCACTTTTGCTTTCTTTTCTCAGATTCACTGTTATTTCATATCACTTACGTGTACTTGCACCTTATTCCACCTGTTGCATTTCTCCGAGTAGAATCAAAATCCAGATATGACCTTTCATATCAATATCATGCTATATATGCTCTGATAAATATAGTTCTTCATTTATATTGTTTCTGGTTACTTAAATACCACTCAATCGAAAATTGCAATAAGACCTAGTGAGAAAATGAATTAGTTTTAATCTTAAATCTACAATTTTCTACGATTGTATCAACTTAAATCAGTATTTGATCTGATTTTTCTCCAGAACACATAAAATGTCATGTCTCTTCTACACCCGCTTCATTGGTTCATTATTAATTATCTTTTTATAATCCTATCTTTCCTGAATAAAATAAAGCTACACCTCAAAACAATTACCAAAATAGAATAACACATAGCTAATAGTCATCATTCTAACAGCTAGAAATGTAATAAGCGACTCAAAGAGCACATTTAAAAGGTGAGTAGCGCTTTAATTAATAAAAGACTCGGTAAAACTCGATGCTACGTCAAAGGAGACACAAGCCGAAAATCGGCTAAATTCGGCTAAATTCGCTTAATATCGGCAAAAATCGGAAACGTTCGTGTAAGCGAAAGATTGATGGCTTTCGCATAATTCATTCGGGCGATTATTCGACACGAAATCGCAGTTGGGCACGTCTGAAATGTTTACTGTTTAATACCGGATCGAAATTGAATGTTGGGCGCAACAAAAAATTCCGTTTGATGGATAACGTGATAAAATTGATACCTTCGCTATGTAGCGATAATAATTTTTATTTTCTGCGTACATCGTGATAAATGATTTTTGACTTTGATGTGTTAAAATTAACACTCCGTTCGATATCACCGGGATATACAACCTTGATTTGAATACATTTTAATTCAATTTAAATCGCCGTCGGGATAAAATTTGTGAACGTATTTATTGTTTGCCATATCTCAAATAACAATTTCATTTATTTCGTAACATTTATTGGAATATGTCTTTTTTGAATTAGTCTGTTTGTTGTTTATAACAAAATTTTATTTTGTTAGCTTGATAAGCTTCGAACAAAGACAGAATGACACTTGTTGTATTAATTATTACTCATTTGTCTTCAAGAGAACCGGAAGTAATTGAAAAATAGTGAATAATAAAAAAGTAATAAAAATATTGTTTACGTATTGGTCCCCCTTTAATTTTTTTGAATTCTGTTCAAAATTTTAATTATAAAACATAATTTATTGTAGAAACGCAGTCTCCATTATTTACAAACCTCATAATCCTTTTACAAAACCTTATTTTCGTATTGATAGGGCGAATATATAGAGAAAAAAAATGTTAGTGATATTAAGAAGTAAAATTCGCCTACTATAATTTGAGAATATATTTTTTTTAACCAGTTGGTTTTACCGGTTGGTCTTAAGTTTGTATAATGTGAACATTTTTATCATGAATATCCCAAAACATTTTTTGGTATAAAAACTGCATAATTTTTTACAAATTACAGATTATATTAATAACTAAAAAAAAGTAACCAATCTAAATATTTTTGGTTTCCTTTAAGTACAATCAACAAATTTCAACAAGATTTGAATATGTGGCCTCATCATTAATTCGATTCGATCGGTGGAAAATTATTTATTAAGGTGATATAGCCGTATGTATTTAAGTATTTTATTGGTACATATACTGTATGTATTTAAGTATTTTATTGGTGCATTTAGCCATATGTATTTTATGCGTACATATAGCCGTATGTATTTAAATATTTTATCCGTACATAGCCGTATGTATTTAAGTGTTTCACATAAAACTATAAATTAATGTGAATATACTTCGCGAAATGAAAACATGGATGTTCATTGTACCCCTCTTTTATTATGAGTAAAATAAAATATTCATAGGAACTATAAATATTTTGTTTTACTCATAATAAAAGAGGGGTCACTACTCATATGTATATAGTTCTCAGCTAAATGCGATAAAAAGAATAAAAAAAGAGCAAAATAAGGTGCTACGCTACTGACAATTTACCTTTTATATAGTGACCGTCTTGCTATCACGTATTTTATAAAATAGGCAATAGCACGGTTTTACTCTTTAACTTTACATTACATATATTATTTGATTCTTTTAGATAAGAAATAAAATTTACTAACTATAATATTTAATTTTATTTGGAAAATTTTCACATATGTTAGGTGTATTAATATTAACGAAAATTTAAAACTATGTGCAATATGTAGTATATATGGTAAATATGTGAAAATTTTCCAAATAAAATTAAATATTATAGTTAGTAAATTTTATTTCTTATCTAAAAGAATCAAATAATATATCTTCTTTTAGTTAAAAGCTTTCGATGTTTATTAACTCTTACTGTTTCACATGTGGTTACTTACAATATCTTCTTTTAGTAATAAGCTTTTGTTGTTCGTTAATTCTTATTGTTTCACATGTGGTTATTTACAATATCTTCTATTAGTAATAAGCTTTCGTTGTTTATTAACTCTTACTGTTTCAAATGTGGTTACATACAATATCTTCTTTTAGTAATAAGCTTTCGTTGTTTATTAACTCTTACTGTTGCACATGTGGTTACTTACAATATCTTCTTTTAGTATTAAGCTTTCGTTGTTAATTAACTCTTACTGTTTCACATGTGGTTACTTACAATATCTTCTTTTAGTAATAAGCTTTCGTTGTTTGTTAACTCTTATTGTTTCACATGTGGTTACTTACAATATCTTCTTTTAGTAATAAGCTTTTGTTGTTTGTTAACTCTTATTGTTTCACATGTGGTTACTTACAATATCTTCTTTTAGTAATAAGCTTTTGTTATTTGTTAGCTCTTTCTGTTTCGCATGGTTTACTTAAATAGTAACATAGTTACACAAGTTTTAACATGATTGATCCGCGGCAACTGTGATGCTTTTCCTATTTACTCGCTATAATTCGTTCTTAATGTTCTAACCTAAATAATGTTGTACCTACATATTTTTAAGGATAGTAAATGTATATCAAATACAACAACTTATGTTCGAATCAACTTTCCTAATTTTGTGAAATCTTTTTTCGGCTTTCGTTACATCTACTCTTCTCAAAAATGCGATCAGCCGATCAGCTACTCATTTTATATGAAGAATCTATTTTTTAATTTTGAATACCGGTAACTATTAAATTTGAAACAGAATGATTATAATAAATTTTATATTAGCATAAGCCGCATTACACTCGAGGGTTATTGTATAATTCATTCTTACTTATATTTGATTTTTATTTCGAATTTGACATATATATTTAAATTTCAGGTACAAGACAAAAAACAACTAGATTAATTTTGGGAATATTTGCTGAAAATGTCAAAGTTTACTCCTCTCGAAGTTTAATTTAAAATTATACATTATTAATTTATTAGGATCTTACAAAAATGCGAGTTGCGCGTGATATTTAATGTGATGAAGGACCTTTAATATACCTTCAGTAAAAAAGTCCATTTTTCACATTTTTATTTATTTTGTACATACGATATACAATTGTACAAACATTTAATGGTTTAGTTCAGCGGGAAGTGTCTTATATGTTTCAATGGTGTGTGACTAATTCATTCTCCGAAATAACTTATTTTCTGAGGTTACATCTCTTAAAAGCCTGAAAATAAAAGTATAATTTGTTTATGCCCATTCGATAATGAATATTAATAAATAGCACAAATTTAGTGCATAAATGTTGAACACCCAACCCATATGTTCCAACCAATGTTTTAACATATGGGTTGAACTGATTCGTATAAATATATATTAGCTGTAACGCGACACTTTGTTCACATGGAGTTCGGTATAAGAAAAGTTATCAGAAACGTTTTTGCTTTTTTGTTCTTTCAGAACTCTATGAGCACAAATTTTACTATAAACTCTAATAGATGGCTTTGGTAGTACCATATCATAATATACGTATGGGCACAAAGTTTATTAAAAATCCTAGGAGATGGCTTTAGCAGTATCAATAAGGTAATAAGTCATAGCGTTTTTTATTTATTTCTGTAATATCCAGATAAAAAATAATTCTATATCTTGCACAAAGGGATAAACTATTATCAAATCAAATTTTATTAAAATCCGTGTAGTAAATTTTACACGATTGAAGAACAAATGAACACATAGACAGACAGCCAAAAATTCTTAAAACGGTTTTCTGGGTTCATCATTTTACAAGCTTGATTAATCACTCTTTAAAATATTTTCCAAATTTAGTATTTACTATGTTGCAATTTTATTATACGTGTAGACAAATTGTCCCAAACTTCGAGATTTCATTCCAATATTCCCGAAATGAAACCAGTTATTTTTTAGTGTTGTTGTACTAACAATTTAAATGTATACATCAAATTCGAAATAAATATCAGATATAAGTAAGAATTAAATATGAAGTTAATCCTCAAGTGTTCAGTTTATGCAATATTGATCTAGAGTCAATCTACCGAAGTTTCGTGGTCGTTTTTCTACATTTTAATTAATATTTTAATTTTAATTTAATAGCTGCCGATGCTATAATAAATTTAGTCTCTCACGGAAATAACACTCCACCATTACGTCATGCCCAACGAAACAATACCACTAATTAATCGAAACACTACCAAAATTAATCGGAACATGCAATTACGACAGAGTAACACGTAAGCCACTTTACAGTTGCGGATTTCGGAGATAAGTAATACAAAAGACATGTTTAATAACATTACTTAATCCACGTAGCGCCAGGCCAGGATGTGGGACGCGACGGCGCTTCCTATTTAGATTGCTCAGTCACGAAAAGCAATTAGCCCAGGTTAAAACGTGTTTGGTTATTGTTATGGCAAGATAGATACGAGGACCCTCGCTCTTGTGGAATAATGCGGCGCGAGAGGAGACGCTCGCGGGTTGAAGCCGTCGCGTTTGTTCTGCTGTTTACGACTACCGCACTGCCGCTTGTGGTGAAGATATTTAAGTGGTTTAAAGTGAGTTGTTGGATGTGTCTGTTTTAAGTTTCTGGTACACATTTTAGTCGGTCCAGACGTGGCTTTATTTTATTTTATACTTTGCAATTATACGTAAAGATGAAAAGCAAATGTGAGACTAGAGGAGTGTTAATATGAAAAATATGGACCAATATGTAAAACCGGTAATTATGGAATGAAAATAATCTACTTCCATTTTATTACGGAGTAATAATTTAATATTCATTGAATTTTTTTTATTTCCGACGTATAAAAACATTGAAGAGCCATTTATATATTTCTGGTAAATAATGCTCTCATTGCTCAATAGTCATATCACCATATGGTATTGTCACGTCGCGTCGCATCGCTTTGATGTACCGCGCGATGCCAGTGCGCAGTGGCCTAAACGATACTTAACCTTGGTACTAACGTTGAAATAGTGAATGGGTTGACTCTTGAATGGGTTGATATATATCAACCCAATATATTTGCAAATTATATTGACCACAATTGTTTTATTGTTTATTCACAAATACATTAAAGTTGGCCTGCCATGCATTAAATATATGAATGTGTAATTGGAGCTAATATATTTGCTATATTTATGTTTTTATCGTTCGCCATTTCTTTTATTTCTTATTGCTTACTGTCCTCTTCTTCAGTTCTAAAATACGAATAGGTGTAAGTCTATGGTATTTTCTTCGAATTAAGAAACGCATATGGGATATGGTTTCTTCAAATTTAATCTAGTAGTTTCAGAGACGGATATCTTAATACTGACAAGCTTACAAAATTTATGGGAATATATTTTGTGATGAACAAGGTTTTTCCTCATTAATTCGAGTCTAATTTTAATATCCGCTGTCAGCACTTCTAGTATATTAAATTTTGTGTGTAATTTGAGCTAAAATGTTGCGATTGGTTATGATTAAACTTTTATAATAAATCTTTAAAAAATTCGATAATTACTAGTAATAGTTTTGAAAAATGTTATAAATATAATTGATAATTTTAACACGAGGAACAAATTTTAAAATTTAAAAATTAACATTTAAAAAATATAAGAGATTTAATCATAATTGTTACACTTCCGTCTAAATTTTCCCAACTGCAACGATTACGGTGCAAATACATGAAAGACAAGAAATTAAATTCTGTTTAAAACCATTCGATAAAAAACTGGCTTAACAATTCTGAAAGGGAAATTCATCAAAACAACAGGTTATTTAATAATCGTTTTAAAAGCTTTCCGCAGACAGCACATTCACGCTGATGACTATAATATAAACGACCTGCACAGAAAGAATGAAACCGCACGGCTGAATCGTAACAAATATTCCGTTATGGTTTTGTTTCAACATTGCGGTAATGTGGCCGCCGCTGGCGGAGCGTAACGCGATCCGCTGTGAGTGAAGTGTGTAGCTTTGAATATGCACGCACTATCTAGTTGACTCGATTAATTAATAGGACAGTCACGTGGCTCGTGTATGTGTTGAGTTAATTGTCATATTGTATTATTATTAGGTCAATTTTATTACGATTCCAGTTAAAAAAATCGTAACGTAAACTAAACATCAAATTTAGACGCGTCGCTTTGGTAAGACACTGTACTTTTATCACTGGCGTGGTCCGTCCTTCCATCTGTCACAGGGGTTCAAAAAGCGTTATAAGGATTCGGAAATATGTTTTTTTCGGATTTTACGTAAACAATTTTTTGCAGAGTTCATTTTTTTTAATAATGAGTTGACGCTCAACTTTTCAATGGCGACAAGGTTTGCTGTTAATTATGGCTCATCTATATCGCAAATTGGTAGTATGGATTGCGCGGTAGTCACACTACCATTGAAACAACTCCACTCAAAATATGTCCTCGTTATCAACGGCTTAATAAAAATATGTCCTCGTTATCAACGGCTTACCTTAACGGCTTACGGCTTTAGTCAAAATCTAAAATTATAATAAATCTTTCTATAAGTTCTAAAATTTATTTATCTCTATGGAAGAATTCCCAGGTGATTCCAGTTTTAAAATATGATTCTATGACTGATAAAAAATTAAATAGATTTATGGCAATCTTGTCTTTATTTGCTAAAGTATTTGACACTGTTCTGCATCGCTTACTGTAGATCCAGCGATTTTGATTTTGAAAAGACGTTTGAATGAGTAAACAATACTATTGTACATGCACAATATTTGAAGCAGAAATGTCTTCCTCTTTAATAAAATTTTCCGCTAATTATTTTCGAGCTCGTAAAAAATACTACCGTTTTAAAAATTTACTTATGCCTTATGTTACTCAATCTGGAGGTAGTTATGATAGTAATTTAGGCCCCCTTCTCATTCTCATTATGATAAAGGACTTGCTCGCATTTGTCAACACTACACGTTGCCTTCTCTTAGTCGATGATTTGAAACTCTTCTCAGGTGTCAATAGTCAATCTGATGGCTGTTCCAGCTTGATACAGTATTTCAATGAAGTCTGGGCAACAAGCCACATTTTAATGTAAATAAATGTGCATTGGTAACACACTCCTACTTCGTATCCCCATTGTGCATACGTATAAGTTAGGCGGAATTACACTCGAAAGGGTTTCATCTGATCTTGGTGTAATAATAGATAATACTTTCACATTTTACAGTGATGGCATCATAGAAGGTCTACAATGAATTAAGTCTTGTTATACGTAATTTTCACGATTTTGAAAATATGGAGTGTATCGTTATTCTATTTAACTCTTTAGTCCCTAATGTTATCAAAACTAATGCTGTCATCTGGTCTCCATATGAAGTTACTGATATCTTCATGTTGGAAAAAATATTAAAATGAAAATCAATATATTTTCATCACAAAATGTATGGATATTTTTCTTAATTATTCCACTATTCGATTTGATATCGGTTCCGATTAGGTTTTCTTAATTATCAACTCATTTATAACCACTTAATCTTAAGATTAGTAGCACTTGCTCCTGACTGCTAAATGAGAGGACGATGTCATAGTTTGTTTCATCTGCTTAGAGCGCGTACGAAAATAAAACAATTGTAATTGCATAAACATTAACACAGCACTCCATTAACCGCTTCAGAATGGGGTTATAGAGTTGCTTGGCAGTTCACGACCGATCACTAGATGATGTCTATTGTAATCAAAATTGTTTTATAACCATTTGTTAGTATGTTCTTTCACATGCCCAGCACTGGTCAAATCTGTAATTAAATAAATGTAAAATAGTTATATAGATATTATCAAAAATGCCTAAGCCGTTTTATAAATTTTAATAGTTAATATTTAGAAATATGTATATAAAAATTTTGTAATGAAGTTACGTCACATCAAACGGAAAGTAACATAATATTTTAAAATCAGAGTTATTACTTTTCATTATACGTACGACTATTTGCAGGACTCCGTATTCCTACTGATTAGTCTAGCCGATGAAAAATTTAAAACTAATTACGGAATAAATAATAATTGTAAAAAAATTCTCTGTCATGTGATACCAATTTTGTAATGAATGGTTAATTTGTATTTTTGCTAAATTTGTGGCAGTTATCGCTATTTTTACTTTAAAAATATTATTTTTTTTTTGTTCAGATCTCTTATTAATCTCTAAAAATTACTATCGTTCAACGTGTGCTTTTGGAAAAAACCGAGCTTAGTAATGTCAAAAAAATAACTTACGATATATTCAACAGTAAATAAGTAAAACTCACAATTTTGTAACTAGCGTAGATAAAACTAATATTAAGATCCTATATTTTGAACCTTGCCTATGTTTAATATTACTTTAACTAACTTCATTCGTATATTACGATGAACATATTCTGTCTTACTGATCTGTGTTGCGAATCAATTATACACTATAGTCGATGGCTCGGTAGGCTTAACAGATTAGTTTAATTGGTTGTAACACAATTATAGCAATCAACATATTTATAGGTCTCATAAATCAATGAGATTAGATGAGGAGTCAATTATTATCATAAACGTAATTAGCTTCTCTGACGCATACGAAACACATCTTATTGCTTTTAACTATTTATGGATTTATTTCAATATTATCTTACGTATCTACGCCTTTATTGTGGCATTTAAGTCTCTATGAATGTATTAACACGTAAAGAGAAAATTGTTGTACCCCTTTTTAATCATATTACGCGCACAGAGAAGTGTGAAGTTTGGTATAGTTAAACCGTATATGGAGAAGAAGTGCAGAAAGCTAACACGTTTATGTAATACGTCTATATATTAATACGTAAAGAGAAAATAGTTGTACCCCTTTTTAAGCATATTGCGGGCACGGAGGAGTTGGCATAGTTAAAGTTTATGTGGGGAAGGAATGCAGAAAGCTAAAATTTTATGAATAAAAATTAAATGTATTACATTTATATTGAATGATCTATTACAAATACATTAAAAAATTCATTTTTTACGTCTAATAATAAAAGTTTCATTGTTTTCGTTTATACCGTCAATGTCAACCCCAAATTAGTCTGTGGTCAAACAGTCGCACAGAGTAGAGATTGTCGCCGAAGAATTTTAAAATGTCAGAGAACTCACAATTAAATGAAACTACGTGATGTAGTATTATTTCTACTTTCTTTAAGTTCTTTACCACGACCTAGGTTTTGTTGTATTACAACATCTTCAGGTGGGCTATTAGCAAAGATATCTTTGCTAATAGCCCACCTGAAGATGTTGTAATACAACGAAACCTAGGTCGTGGTAAAGAAATTAAAGAAAGTAGAAATAATACTACATCACGTAGTTTCATTTAATTGTGAATAATGAATTTCTACAAAATTAACGCCAAATATATTCAATAAATGACAGAGAACGTTCAAACTTAAAAATTTAATGAATTACGCTCGAATTTCGACCTATGGGATACTACTAGTACGTTTTATTGTTTTACACTCGTCTGTGCAAATCGCGTGATGACAATATAACCCTTGGTCAAACAAGTTTTCTTTCTTGATCAATTAAGATATTTCAACAGACTCCAAACTATAGAATCCAATAAATTTGTTTACTTATCTCTACAATAAAAGTAGTTATTTAAATAGGAAGTGTGACTTCGTCTATACTTATATATATTCACCCTAAAATTGCGCAGAAGTTCTCTTAGAAAAGTTGCACGAAAGTCGCAATCATTGGTACTATATTGCAGTTAGGTATAATCTCTATGCTTTTATTTTACAAGGATCTTTTATATTGTTTGGCTCTCAGAGTGCTAATTCTCAGTTAATATGCATAAAATTTACATCAAATATATATTAAGTCTCATTCTAGTGGTGATTTTGATGACGGTGATGAAGACATAATATTAGTTTTTCTTACGCGACGGTGATAATTGGTGACGAAGATCCCGATCATTGGTACTATATTGCAGTTAGGTATAATCTCTGTGTGTTTTTATTTTCTTTTATAGTAAAAAAATTAGTAAAAAAATTATTGCGGGAAATATGTGTATTGTTAAATTAATCTTTACTATATTTGTAGCCTGTCCAATATAGATGTATGATTAAAAAAAAATATTCTTTGATGCCATAAGAAATATATGTTTTTCAAGAAAAGATTTAAAAAAGAAATATTTATAGAATGGAATTTGTAAAAAGAAAATACAAAAATCGTGGTAGAAGTAGAAAAACCATGACATATAGAAAAATAGTACGATAAATTTTATTTTATTCCGTACACTTTCATGTAAATTATGCAATGTATGTTTTTTAATGTCGCACCTATTTAATGTCGCATAAAGATCTCGCTGAAAGTATTGCTTTTGCATAGTTTGTTACAAAGTTAAGACTTTTTCTCGAGATTTTTTCTCAATAATATGTGTCAAAAACAATTAATATCTGTACTCAGAATCTGAGAATAGGGAATCTTCTGTGACCGCTTTCCTAATCATTTTTTATTGGAATATTACATTTTAATTTTAATCTCACTTATATTGCGATATGGGTATATTACCGGACATTGTGCTTTATAAGTTATAATGTACTATACATCTTTTTTGACTAATATTACGTCCAATAAAGGATTATGGATTTCAATGAACTATATAATGTGGTGATTGACTTTTGTGACATTTTTTTCTGTGATTAAAGTGATTGTGCTTCTTGTTTGAATATAAAAAAGTGATTAAACTACCAAAATGACATCAAGTGATGTTGATAATATACCAGCGGCCCTGCCATCAAGTAAGTTCAATTAGTTACTACGCTTCTAACTTTCAGATGATATGTGCATATTAGCATAAGATGAATCACATGTTTTATGTCAAAGGAATATATTAAAAAAATATTAGAAATTAAAAAGGTTTGAAGACAGTAAAAGGTAATTGATTGATCAAAAACGTGATCAAGAATGCAATTTGCAAAATAGTAATAGAGAATTGCTGTTTAAACTGTTAATTTATTTAATTTTTAATTTATTTTTAAGCTATTTGCACTACGTACTTACCGACTTAACTCATTGCAAACTAGAAATACTTATTGCAACATATACTTACATACGTATACACGTCATGATTATTGACTATTAGTTTAGTTATAGCGTAGTTTAGACTAACAGTTTCATAATATAGACTAACCGTTTAACACTAGAGTTTTCCCCTACTAACAAATGTATTTAGTTTTTTTCCAACCAAATATTTTTTATTTATGCTTAAAATTTTCTTATTCTAGTTATAGAAGGATACTCGCAAAATTTTCCTTTATTATCTTTTGTGCCTGTAAATTAATAATTTAACTCAAGTATTATTTACGCAAGAAACTTGATAAAATTCAAAAATAAATATCAAAAACGTTTCCCTAAGAGGGTTTCAAACCATCATAGCAAAAGGGTTATCCTAAAATTACTTAGGTCAAATTTTCAATATTTTTAGCGAGGTAGGTGACGCGTTTTTAATTTATTAAATTATTTTATCAAAATACATATAACATTAACTTAATTTAAAATTATGTTACTTTGATATATATTTCTGATAAAGTGATAATCGAGGCCTTTAATAGATAATTTAACAAGTCTGTGACTGAGATAAAAAGTTACATGTGGCTTGTTTAAAATATTATATCATAATGAAGGAATACGTCGAAGAATCGCCATTTTTTGAGTTGAGACTCAGAAATGTGATCATATTTATGGAGGCTATATATGTAATGGACATATATGTATATTTGGAAGTTTTCCTAGTTCGTAAAATAACGTTATTTAGTAATTAAATATTATTAGAATTGTTAGTAATGAATTAACTACATTATATATAATTAATAGTATTTATTATCATTAATTCGACTTTGTTAACTCTCTTTTTGTTAAAAGTGTATTAATTTTTTAAGAACCACTAAACGTTTATTAAAGTACTACATTAAAATGATTAATCGTCAGTGATTAAGTTGCACATATTAATAAAATAATAATTGCAGTAAGTAAGAAAATATATTTTATACGTATCGTTATTTTTAATTGGCAGTTAATTCAATGTAATTCATTGTATATAAATTGCGTGATCTATACAAAATTTGAGTCCAAAATTTGAGTCTCAGTTTAATCTCTTTCTTTTTTTCTGTTGTTTCCACATGTTTTTTTATAAAAAGAAAACTTTTTTTAAACTCCTGTATGCGTATTGTTAAAAAAGATAGATTATTTTCAATATACTTAACTCCATTAAAATCAAAATAACATTTATAAGATTCAATTGAAAAGTAAGAGAAGTTTTATTAGTGAAACATGAAATTTATAAAAACCTTTCCGCTTATTTAAAGTAATCATTTAGTTTTACCCTTTTTAAAATACTTTATGCAAACATACTACGTTACTTAGTGAATTATCATTTCAATACATTTAGGGACTTATATAACCTCTTAATTTTCATGAATACTGACCTTAAAATGATAAATTTACGGGATAAAACCTTAATACATACTTCATGTCTCGTGTGAAAGCAACAAAATTTAAAGTCTTTGTGAATCAGAAACAAGGCTCTTTGCTGAATAGTAAAAGACTGGCGGTGTCCCGTACACCGTAACAATGCATTCGTCTGGCTTCATGGCACGTGTTTGCTAAAGCCCTCTGCCACTATCCACTTAGTGGATCACGTGCACGCATAGTCTGGATTGTGATAAAAATCAGTTTGAAGGTTTTGATTTCCTTTTCTTTCATTTTTGCTGGTCACCATGCAAAATATATGCACTGCTGATGTACAAGAAATTCATTTCAGGTTATGAATCTCATGATTAAAATTATTGTGATTTTCTCAAAAAAATATAAGATTTAGTATCATTGCTCTAGTTCAGGTAAACTTGTAATCGTTCAGTAATATGTTTTACGTAAATATGACTTCGGCAGTTTCAAAGATGGGGGCAACGGGGAGGAGTATCTGATTTAGTACCAAGTTGCAAGTTAAATAACAAAGATTTAGTATCATCTATTACTTTTCTGGTAAATTTTGGGTAATCTTCCAGTAACATTATTTTTATAATTATGACTTCAGCAGTTTTAAAGATGTGGGTGATGGGGAGGAGTATCTGATTTAGTATCAAGTTGCGAGTTAAACAACAAAGATTTAATATCATCGCGTTAGTTTTCTGGTAAACTTGAGGTAATCGTCCAGTAACATTGTTTTTTTATAATTATGACTTCAGCAGTTTCAAAGATGGGGGTGATGGGGAGGAGTACCTGATTTAGTATCAAGTTGTTAGTTAACTAACAAAGATTTAGTGTCATTGCTCTAGTTTTCTGGTAAACTTTGGATAATCTTCCAGTAACGACTTCAACGGTTTCAATGATGAGGGTGAAGAAAAGGTGTACCTAATTGTGTGGACATTTTCAGGAATATTTTTGGAACTACCTTGCATAAAATTCTGAAGAAAATAATATTGCAATCCCCAGAATTCACTCTTTAAATTAATATTACGCTATCGATGACTAAAAAAGATTCGAACTTTTATTTGCTTTATAAAATTTTGATACATATATTTTTGAGTATTAACTTTTGATCTACATGCATGTTACATGACTTTCTACTATAGTAAATTTCAAGTTTCTACATTAAGAACTTTTCGAGACAAACATTTTTGATTCAAAGACTGATGGACGTAGTGATTTAATATGAGCGTTTTATAGCCGGTTAAATTCTTTAAACCTTTAGCTAGAAATACAGGTATCATTATCGGTTCTAAGCCCGGAGTAAGTTTCAAGGAGGAACTGTATTTTTTTTAAAATATATATGCAAATCAAAAATCTACCTTTACCTAGAAATCTATCTTTACGACTAGCGCTTGGCGTAATGACTTAGCTTTTACTGAATATTTTCAAACTTTAGACTGTAATTAGGCTTGTAGAAAAAATATCTCTTATTCTTTATAATATCTCTTATTATTATCTCTTATTATTATTAAAATATCTCTTATTATTATTATTGAAAAAATTATCTTATAAGATATTTCTTATTGGATTTATCGGTATTATTTGACAATATTTAATAATTTGATATATGGATATAAAATATCAAGTATCGGAAACGTATCAAAATCGATATTTTTGTAATGGTGACCTTAAACTCTGTTGTCCGCAGCAAGCAACAATTCAATTTCAAGTTCAACCGGAAGTGGTATACTTAGCAACTGAAACAATATCTAGATCAACCTATAATAACCAGAAAAGTGAATCCAACAAAGTTCTGATTTGATAGTCGCCATTTTACCCCGCTCCTCACAGAAATAGCCCTAAAATATTTGATACCTACAGCGTCCTCGGTTTTATTGGAGAGAATAGCATCTGCTGTAAATCTTACGTAACCAATAACAGAAGTCGTCTTACAGCAGAGCGCATCAAGCTAAGAGTTTTCATTTTTTCTCCGTCAGAAAATTATTGGGTTGCCTCAGTGATTGTTTAAATAATATTAATTATTACCTAAACCAAGTATTGGAATAAAAAATATTATTTATCTATTTGAGTAATAATCAAGAAAACTATTCTTATTATATATTATATAAAACTTCACTGATTAGTATTTATTTAGTATTGAAATAAACTAGACCAAATATATTCGATTTTTTAGAACGCCAATATCATCCTTAAAGTCGATTTTTTTTCGATATATCGAAAACGATATCAATACTTTTAAATCGATACGATATGTATCGATACTTTTTGGAATTTTTAAACATCTCTAACTGTAACTCCAAATAATTTGGCAAATAATTCACAGTGTGTTTTTGTATCATATATTATCATATTAACATAAATTTTCGTGGAATATTTTCGTGAATTATAGTTTAAACTAAATTAATGAAAGGTGAATGATTATAATTGTTATTTATTAGAAAGTAACTTAAAGTAGCAGATAACCTATGATCTTATTTTCTATATATATATATATATATATATATATATATATATTCTATATATATATCAAATTTATTTGTAAAGCCTTAGCTTTATTTACGTAAATGTATAATTTAGATTTTATACTTTTTTAAATACAAGCTTGCGTGCTGAATGCAGGCATCAGGTCATAACAACCATTAAAACGTTAATTAATTATATTTTCCATTCAGGTTTAGAAATATTTTTCTCTAAACTCCGGTAGAATTAACATTTAGTATAAATTCCTTAAAATTAAAACGTATGTAGATAATATTTAGAACATACTGATATTTTTTATTCCTAAGTCTTCTACAGGCATGCGTTAAAATGTGCATTCCTAAATAAAAGTTCAGTCAAATGAATTGTTTTCTGTATGTTTACATTTTTTCATTTATTTTAATAATGAACTGGTATCATTTAGTCACGATAATTTCTTGGTCGTGAACTGACTATGATATTTTTTGTTCATTAAATTTCGGATTCTTTTATTTTTAATAGTAAGGTTCCGTCCCCAAATGGTAAAAACCAATTCTCTAATTTTGCTATGTTCCTCATAACTGTATGTATTCTCGTTCTTTTAATTTAAGATTGAATGTGAGAAAATATTATGAAAATAAGTAATCGATTTATATGCGAAATATCAAGGCCCCATAGTCCTGCCTAAAATTCAAGTTTCAAGAACTCAATGGGATAAAAAAATATAAGACCTAGGGTCTTGAAATTTGGTACAAAGGAAACCCTCATCGCAAAATTTAAGGAAAATCTAGTTAATTATTATTCTATGCAGAATTATTAAGTGAAAATATTTTTTTGGACTTTGTAATTTCCTTTTACTTGCACTACATCGTCTTTTTTTTTAGCGCCTCGACATACAAGGAACTCAACAAGCAGGATATTATTGAAAAGGTTGTTTAATAAATTATATATTTTCCGCAAGATACGTCTGTTACACTTTATACCCTAAACAAGATAGGTTTTATTCTTTACAAGCAAGTGACTTAATTAATTTCTTGTACCATTGAAAACCATTGTCTAGTAATATTAAAGCTAAAAATAATAAATATTTACACATTTATATGTATCTAAGTTGTAAGAAACCATCACAGTTCTACATATACTTAATAGGTGTATTTTTTTTCTAGTGCCTCTCTATATGATACCTTATACAATCTCTCGTTAGTGTATAAGGTATCTGATATACAGTACAACTTAATTTCATCTTTATCCAGTCAACGATACTTTCTCCTTATTAATATACATTAATCTTTCATAAATATTCAGTAAGTTAATTTGTAAATAATTCAAAGCTTTAAAGCTGGTTATACACTGAAGATGAAACATGTAAGTAAATGTTAATACCTGAATTGTAGTGCGTAATATTAAGATATGGAACTGTGAAATATACAGAAATATTTCATTGTTTTGGTAGAGACGGTTCGTCGCCAGGGGCGTACACTAATGCAGTTCGGTGCTCGCGGCGAAATTCTTGTTTTTACCTTTGTTCGCGTCTTGAGATGTCTGTGGATTATTTTGACTACAATTTGCACTCTGCTCTGCTATATGTGTTTTTATACAAAAAAACGTAAGTTGGTTTGATTTACGTTTCTTCGCTGGAACTTTTGTTTTACGTTTCTATTTAAATAATACATAAAATTCTCGTTATATTTTATGTACATTATATGCTATAAGTAAACATGTTAACCAATTTTGCATCCAGTAACTACTATAATGTATCTTAAATACATTTATGTGTAAGAAAAGATGATAACCTTCAGTTACCTCTTTTATATGCATACATACTTGGAATAAGTATATTTAGATTTGATCTGAATAATATATTTTCGGATTATTACTGATGTTCTTCTATAAAATCGAAACCACACAGTCTACTAGTTTCTTCACAAGTTGTATCGTGTCTGTTTTCCTGCAAGTGGAAATAGATGTGTGAAACATTTTTTTCATTTCTTGCTTGGCTTCTATAGTTATTTAATCTTTAAAATTTGGAGTAATTCATGATATTATAATCTTGATTTTAAAGCAACTTTTATTGTAATTATTATATTAAATATATATATATATATATATATATATATACATATAAAGATTTAATATATATATATATATATATATATATATATATATATACATATAAAGATTTAAATATATATATATATATATATATATATATATATATATATAATATGTGAAGAGAAACCCCTTTTTAAGCATATTACGCGCGCGGAGGAGTGTGAGATTAAACAATGTACCTTATACTTCTATGAATGTCACGTGTCATTTTCATTAACGTTTATTTCATTCAAGAATTAAAACTGGCAATGAATCGTATCAAAAAATAAGTTTAAATTTGAAATTTAATAGGTATTGCAAGGAATTAAGGCAAACACCACACGTTGATGACGTATTTGTATACGCCTTCAGCTGACGTAATTGAACAAAATTCAAACAAATTATATGCAATGATTATAGAAATATACCCTTTGACAAAAACACTTTTAAACTTAATAACGTTCCAACCAAAAATTTAAAAAATTGTGTACCGTACTCAAATTGTGTACTGTACCGTATCTTATATAAATTTATTGGTTAGAAATTTTATAACTACTAGTGGTCGCCCAGTGGTCGAATTTCGACCACTAGTAATTATAAAATTGCTTACCAACAAATAGTTTCGAATTATAAAATTGTTTGAAAAATTCTGACATAAAACTAGTTGTAGTCATTAGCATACGTCTGCACCGATGTGTGAAGTCTTAATGCATAATTAAGGAAATAACAGATTACGATAATTTTCTTTAAAGTATGGACTATGTAATTAATAAAAGAAATATTCAAGCCTAAAACAAAAAACAATAGTTTTTTATTTTTACAGAATAACGTTGATTTTTTTTAATTGTTTACTTTCTCTGCATAAATACATAAAATTAGTTATTAACATTTTAAGTACGAGCTAAGCGTGCATAATTAGTGCAATATGCAAGACATAAAGTAAATTTAATTACCGTATAAAATACAATATAAAATAAGTCACTAAACTTTGCATTATATTTAGTTCACAAAACAATAAAACAAATTTCATATCATTTATAATATTCAAGTCATTAATAATATCAATATACACCTATTTCACGTCTACCTTATCTTATATATAAGGAACGCGGTACAAATATAAAAATATGGTTAAATGAACGAAGTTCTTGAATTAATTATTTATTTTTTATTTTATCTATATATGCATAATAGCACTGAAATTAGTCAAGGGAATAATGAACTGTTGGTCTATCGATCTGCAGGTAAAAACCTTCATTAGAAAGAAGAAGTCGCATGAAAGGATAATACAAAATAGTTATAATAGTATTAAAAAATTTGCATGATAGTCTTAAATGACCAGGGGTGGGAATCCTTTTATTAATCTACATTATAGACTGTTTCTGGAATATATTTTAAGGCGATATTAAACACGATTCATGTAGTTACGGAAGACGTGGAATGTATATTTAAATACTTTAATTTTATTTGATTAAATTAATTTATGAATAGCTAGGAAATATTTATTCAAAAAATTGTCACCAATAATTTTGTTCCTGGCTTCTAACTATAAAAAAAATTCATATTTTTAGCCAGTAGTTGGCCCATGCGAATAATTCACAAGTCACCGAATGGTGATATAATGTGAAAATAAGTAAGTTATCTACTTAAAGAGTTTATATATATATATATATATATATATATATATATATATATATATATATATATATATGATAGGCTCGTGCATCGAGAGTTCCGCGCTCTATGTCAAGCAAAATTGTTTAATTTGTCACAAATCATTATTAATATGAACTTTCTAGTAAAATAATATTTAATAATATCTGATATAATGAAGTAAGGGGAAAAACATATGTATATTTAGTTAAACAGATAGTCAATAGATGGCGGTGTTTACGATATCAACACCTTTGAGGAATGACATATACAGAATAAAAAAAATTAAAAATTAATTCTGGATTATTTGTTTATTTTTCATCATTAGCAGTGAAGGTAATCCAAAATAATAGCTCCATCATTGGTTTTGATAAAATATTGAAGATATGGCGTACCGGCAAAAAAACACGTTTGAGAAATAATATATATATATATATACATTGCGAAGGTTTCCGAAGATATTCTGTAAATAAAACAGCACTGTTCACGTGTAACCTACATGTGAACAGTGATATTTTATAAAAACGTATTGCATTCCATTAATATTGCTTACATCAATCATATTTTAATAATATTTATTTCAGTTCTGTTTACGTTCTTTACACTAACCAGCTGTAACCTTGTAATTTTTGTGTCAAAAATATACGAATAAATTATTAATATTTGTTATCCGTTCGTAAAAATACATATATATATATATATATATATATATATATATATAAATATATATATATATATGTATATATATATATATATATATATATACATAAATATATATATATATATATAAACACAATTTCAATAGTAACAAAGGCAGCATTGGTGCGAGACTTGTGATTGAAACCCTATACAAACAACAAAACATAAAATATTTATAAACAATATATATTCTAGAATTGAAAGAATAATTTAAATAAATGTGATTTCCCGAAGAACGAGTTTTGCATTACCGACTTAATTTTGAATATCTTTTATGATTCATTTATTTGGCAATTAAATTCGTTTTTTTATGCTAATCCAATCCATTTCTTTTTTCACCAGTTTTTTACGTGGCTAGTATTATTTGTGCTTACTTTTAATGCCACTTATTATTTAGTAGCTAGCTTTTTAATATATACTGATACGAAAAAAAATTCGGGACAAGAAATTCAGAAAGCCTGCGAAGCGTCGCTGACTACTAGTAAAAACCTAATTGGCTTTAATTTTATTACATAACGTTATAGTAACTCCTTTTTAAAAAAAAATTATTTAGTAATGATTAATTAGTGAGATTTTTTTTGTGGATGTATTGAAAATATGGAATGAAATATAGATACCGTTCTCCAAGAAAAAATTTAAAAAACGGAATGGCGTTTTATGAAAACGCTTCTTGTGGCCATATAAATAAAAAATTATAAGCAGGCCATTTGTAAGGTTGAAATGAAGTATGTTTTTATTTTTTGCGAAAAATAAGGGAAAAAAAGAACAGAGAAAATTTATAATTTTTAAGAAATTTTTCCATTTCCATTTGTAGAATTTATTTTATCAATCTGAAACGGGCATTATTCTAAAACCATGGCATCAATTTAATTCATCTACATACAGAACCCAAATTTTAGATAATTAAATTAAACCACGTGATGTAGTATTATTTCTTTTTTTAATTTCTTTACCACGACCTAGGTTTTATTTTGATCAATAATGAATAATTATTATGAAAAATAATGGTTAATTATCAATAATGAATTTCTACAAAATTAACGCTAAATTTCTTCAATACCCAAATTTTAATCTAAAGTTTTTTTTCTAAGTGTGTCCCAATCCATTAACAAATATGGCTTCCGGGATATCATAAAATTTGCAATGTGTCTAGAGGCTGTAAACGAAGAATATAAAATGTAATCACTCCAAAATCTAACAGATGCCCTTTCTGCATTTATTGTAGCTTGGAATTCACTTAAAATTTTGACCACATAAAAATATTCTTAGCATCTAGTAGATTAGGTTTAAATTTCATAAGTACTTTCCAATAATTAGGGTGCGTATTTTAGTATTTTATTAAATAAAGGAGATCTTTCCTCCAAAAGTAATTTTATTCTAAAAATATATTGACTAAACTTATGCAATTTTTTTTAACATTCTGTATTAAATTGATGGATAGCACAAAATTTACAGTACAAAATTATATTCTTATGAATTTTGTTAATATACTTACAAATTTTTAAATAAAAATATTGAGTTCAGGCTTGTTGCCAGTGGGGATATACGTACTGAGATGTAGCCCATTAATATTTGCTTCTTAAAAATACTCCAAGTCAGCCAGGGAGTTATGGAAAGAGCTATGTTCGGGAATTCTTTACAAAATACGATTCATTTTAAGAAGATCAGTGGAAAAAATACGATTACCGATATGGCTCATAGTATTAGCAGATTATACTGAAAATAGGTAGGTTAGATAACGCACAGAACCGACGACCATTGGGGAAGAAAGAAGATCATAGGTCAACCACGTACTAAAAGACACAGAGTGAAGCGGCCTCATTTAGGTATAAAAATGGTAACCGGAAGCCATTGAGTGTATGCGGCATAGAATAAATTTAGTGGGGAGGCCTAAGAGCAACGGGCTACGTCTTTCGGCTGATGATTATGATGACGGGTTTGTTCCTAGTGCTGATCCAGTATCTGCAGATGATTATTTTGGTTGTACTTGTTGACCAAGTAATAAAAGCCATTTAGGCGGTTAAGATATTTATTAGTGCATTACACAGAATATGAAAATTGATGAGAAATTCTCGTAAATGTTCGAAAAAAAAATTTACCTTCGGGAAACTTCCAAATCATTTCCTTTCTGATACCTTGTCGCTCAACTTTATCTTTCCCTTATCCTTCACAACTGTGCCTTGAACGGTTTACGTCAGGTCTTCTTTATTACAAAGTATACTTTTGTGTCACTGTTATTTTCCACTTGTTGAGAATATTTTAAGACTCATTTTTCGAACCTTTGAATTTTTCACCTGCATTTCATTTATTATTATGAAGTTAGAAACCCAATACTTCCTGTCGGGTTTGCAGATTTTTTAACCTGTTATCTTTTAAAACAACCATTAAATAATCTTTTTTTATTCTTTGTTTTTATTTATGTAGTTTTTTTAAATTTTACCGATTTGATACAATAATTTGTTAATCTACATACATATATTAATATTATCTATGCTGACCGATTTATTGAAATAAAACATCACAAAAAACTAAAAAAACTGTGACTATATGACAACTATTTACATTTGGATTATTACCGCTAAGAAAAATCTAAGAACAAAATAATATGTACCCAATTACGTCAATAAACAATATCCAAGAAATCATTAAACGAGTAATTAACCAATGTAATTAATTACTGTTGAGGAAGTGATTAGACAAAAATGGTGTTAAAACGTTTTCATCTAAGATGGAAAGGAAAGTATTAAACTAATAAAATGAAAAAAATATGAATTTCAAGATTCAGTTGATCAAATTGGTCAATTAGTGGAATTTGGACAAATTGTGCCTCTATGGCTGACGACAAAAAATTTACATATTGAAAGTAATATCAAAGAATATTTATTTACGATTATTTTGTATAGAATTCCCATAAGTAAAACTAAAAATTTTACTTATAGAATTACTAAAGAAAAAATACAAATTTAATGTAAGGCATAAAACATACTCAACGTACGCGACTCGCTTACTATAAAGGCTAGGTAATATGGACTAGCACAATAAGTAATGACTTATGGTTGCTTGGGGAACAGTTGCCAAAACAATAATTGAGCCTCTTCAAAGTCCAGAAAGCTTTGATCAAAGTGATCAATAGAAAACCCTATCGCTATCCCACTGACTTATTACTGACAAATTTTTCGGTTCTTGATGTTCGACGAATACCAAGGTTGCCTATGTACATTGACATTATGAATTTCTTGTTCCAAAAATTTACAATATACTTACTTCTGGCCTCTCAGAGATTAAACATTCAACACATATCTCACTTAAAATATTGGTGATCCACAGGCTCCTTGACAAGCACAGATAGGATACGGAAAGTCTTGTATCATCACCATTCATAGTATAGGATATTGTTCGGTATAAGGTTTGTTTGGTTTATAAATTATTTTTTTTTGTACTCCAAAGTAGTAGCATGGTATGAATACTCCTCTATGTATATTTATATACATACACACACACACACATGTGTGTGTGTGTCGAATTCTTAAAAACGAGTTTTGTATACATTCGAATAATCGGAAATATTTATTTGCGTATTAACGAATAAAATAAAACGTTATAAATTTGAAAATTTTAAATTTATTTTAAAAAAATTCTATTGAAATTAAGATTTGTCCACGTTACGCGGTTAAATGTTATGTAGTTTAATTAAAAATAAATGTTTAAGTAAATTTAAATAATGATTTTGCTGTTAAACATTTTATTTTCCGGGACTATGTTTATAACGTACTATGGCAGACATGAAAGTAACCACAATAATATAGTGACTATTCCGGAAGAAGGCTGTACTCTATGTTATGTCTCGCTACGGTTTGGTGTAAATCATTATATTATTCAGAGGGCCGGTAAAACATTTCAAGAGAGCAAAAGAAGACCAGAATCTAGAAGAAAACGGTGCATAGAGCTCAGAAACGATTGATATATTATGGACGATTGAGAAATCGGAAGTCTACCAACACAAACATCAATCTCGAAGAAGTGATAGATGCAAATGTTAGGCTATGAACTACCAGGAGAAGACATCTAGAAGTTGATATCCACATAAGAAAGGCTAGGGATTCTTAATTATTCCATAGGTATCGTATTACAAAGTCGAAGTTTGCCCAAAATTATGCGACATGGATCAATGTGGAGTGAAGTAGTGTTTTATTTTCTAATGAAGCCAGAATCTCTTTATTGGCGGAGAAACGCAATCGCAGAGGGCCTAGAAAAAGTTAAGCAAATGTATGTCTCGAAGAAATCGCACCTTACAGCGAAGACTCTGTTATATTTTGGATAGTCATAACTTCTGAATATTAAAAGTTAGTTTTTATTGAAAATGAATGCACAATGATTAATCATATAGAGAAAGAATAGAAATAATCATAAAGAAAGAATAGATCTAATCCGCACTAGCAGTTACAGGAGCTGCTGTTGTCTCCATTAATGATAACGCTCAAGCACATTGAGTAGGCAAAGTATACGTTCACTTGCACGAGGTCAGGATTTATCGTTTAGATTTTTCAGCGTGAAGTCCCAACCTCAATCTTATTGAGAATTTGTGAAATATTCTAAAACGCTGTGTTATAGCTATACATTCAGCCCCACGGAACATCCGGGAGCTAAAAATAGTTATTACCTCCGAGTGGGGGTATATTCCCCAAGAAACCATTAAAAATCATCATAAACCTCATCCTGGGTTTGCCACAAAGATACCAGTCAATTCAGCAAAAGGAAGCCACCTTTTGATAGCTTAAAATTTGCCTACTGGAATATTTACCCTAGCATTCACACAAATTGCACAAGTCAGCTAATAAGAGTATTAGGTCATAGTGTAGTAATATAATATACATTTGATTACAATTGACTTAAGTACATCGACTTGCAACTAATGCTTTTTAATCCTTTGATGATATAACTGAAGGAAGCGACTGGCTAATTATGAACATAAATTATAAATTTACATTTTAAACGTCCCGGCAAAAAAATACGAAGAAATGTTCAAAACAAATGTACCATAAATACTGTAACATTAAGACTGTAAACCACCTCCAGAATCGTTTACGCCAACCATATATTTAATGTTATATTTGGCTCCATTTGTGATATTTTTAATTGTTTATTATTTTTGTCTACGAAATTTAATTACACTAAAACCACAAATCCCGTTTTGACCGCATCCTATCCCACAAAATACCAACAAGCGATTGATTTCCAATCACCAACCCTGACATTAAACTTATAAAGGTTAACCTTTCCGAAGATTCCGCGACGAAATCTGCGGCGAATCCGCCCTAGTCGGGAATTTGATTTATTCGCCAACCCCGCGTTTGCTAGCAACGCCGTTCGAGAAGCTGCCACCCTTTTAGACATCCGCTTACAACACGTGCTCATTGGCACGGAAGCGCACTGCGGCCTAATTTGTTTCCTTTGAAAGGGAGAAAGTGGATATGCCAACGTGGGAAAGTATAAATTAGTTATGCCACTGTGATAATGTAACTGATTTGAGGAAATTAATCATAGAAGCGTAACAGGGAATAAAGTGTGTCGTTTCCTTATTAGATATTGAAAAATTATGATGTTTCTTTGGTATCAAATAAATTTATCATGGGTTTAAACTATTATTTCAAAAATGACAAATTTAACCATCTCTAATAACATGAGAATTGTAATGAACAGTTGATAATTTCCCTTCTATGAATTCAATAATGTTTTCTATCCAAAATCGGATACTGCATTCCTCCGAAAACGTGGAAATGTTTAAAATCCGAATATCAATAGAGATACAGAATTAAAATACACCCGTGTCAGAGTTAGGATAGTGTTTCAATAGTTCTGCTACAGACACTATGGATTTAGGATAGTTTTCACTAACTTATCCTCAAGATAATATAATAAAATATTTTCATAATTTTATTGACGCATCATTGACAGTTCATGACTTAAATTTAAATTTTGAACAATGTAAATTACTAAAATTCTATGAAATTTTTATTACTCACTTTTGTAAGACTTGCAATTTCTTTTTATATTTGCAATTTATAGTAAATATAAATTGCAAATATATTAAATGTGTCCATTAAAATAAACTAAACGAGAAAATTTAAAAACCACAGAAATATTAATTTATGCTATTGTATAATATAGTTAATCGGTATTTTAACGATAAATTAAAAAGGAGCAAATGTTTCATAAGTATAAAAAATTGTTCTTATATTTAATTTTATTTGTGACAAACATATTTTCAAAAGATGATTTTCTTTTTTTTTGTAAAATTAATTATATAAACGAATTATTATAGCAATTATGGTAATTCGATTACAATAGATACTCCTAATAATAGATATTCCACTTTTTCACCAATTTTTGACTTGAACAAGTCAAAAATTGGTGAAAAAGTGAAAAAAGTGGCCATCATCACACCAATCACTTTGCAATGCTTTAAAAAATATAATATGAAATTGACTAAAGGGTTTAGATTTCTAATTGCAACCAATATAACCTTAAGATGTTTAGTTTCACAAATATTTTATTCCTGTGTGGGAGTAAATCGATAATTATGATGTCTATCACTATCTTTGTGTTTCTACATTTATTATATTTATTGACATGGAAACACAATAATTTACATTAATTAAACTAAAATACTGAGGGAAAATGAGAAGCAAAAAAATTCAAGTAATGAACTTACTTTTTTGTAGACGAGAGTAGAATTGAAAGTAGATATTAACTTAAAGTATTCAAATCAGATTTCATTATACCAAAGATTTGCGTCCTTTTTTGTTAAAAATCTGTCGGTTTTTCATTTCATCAAAGATTTTCCTTTCATTCTCTGAATTTTTTTTCAAATTTAATTTATGAACACGTGTATAAAATAATAGACACGATATGGTCTCTTTAATAAAATCGGAACAGATTGTTACTGAGCTAAGCACAAATATTGAATTTTGCAAGTAAAAAATTTGCTTATATTTAAACAATATGCTTCAACCCAGATTACTTTGGGTATTTTGTGGCTTATATATTGTTAGAGCTTTACTAGATAAAAAACTATTTTTTTTCAGATTTACTTTAGTGCCATGAATTTTACATAACATTTAATAACATAATTATAAATATTAACTACTATTTAATGCATACTTAACAACTAGGTACAATATAAAATCTTGAGATCCTAATAATCTATGTAGCAAAACGCACTTGGCTGTCATTTATGATCACGTGTACTCGATAGGATGCATATGTTTAAATATACAGAAGTGAAAATATTAAATATGTTTCTAGTCATTTCCTATTCCAATTAACATGGATAATATATAAAAAAACATATTTTCTTGTTATTTTAGCATTCAGTCAATTCAAAATAAGTCTCTTATGGGAAGATAATAAAAACTCTTATTGATATGTGGCGGTATATATTCAAGAATGAGGCAATATATTTCATTTTTTATTCAGTATTCTAGCAACAACTTATTTCTTACAGGTTTCGACTAGTTTTCTTCCTATTGTGAATGATTGTGGTAGCAGAAGATTTTCTATCACCTTTATTGCTTCAACAGAACGTGATTTTATCGTCCAAGATTGTTCTGTAATTTCTCATTATTTACCTACAATATTTTTTAATTTTTTTTTAATATACTAATCGTCGTAGAACTAGATTCTTGAACTGCGCATAATTCGATAAAAAGAATACAATTTAGATACAAAATTCCTTAACCAATTTAAAAAATTAAACAAATCCATTTCAAGCGGCGGTTCGCTCTGAATACAGAATCTTAAAATACTCGAAACTCCGGTATCCGTTAATGAAGCGGGCACAATTGTTTAATTAAGTTCCAATAAACCAACTCTTAAGTAAGAAATTGAAATTCCTACGTTGTCCACGATGAATTAAGTAAATCACCGGGCCATTATTGCCGAGCATTCCGCCTGGAATAAATAAGCCTGCGTAATGGCTGACCCTCACTAATCATAGCAGGGGCATTGTTTGTTGGCGCCTCACGGTCAGTTCTAATCTTGTATTTAGTATTAACTCAGAACTTTATATTATCTATATTAGTTTTGTGAACGTTTGCGTCAGCTTTAATGCAGCTGCTTGTTCATTAATTCTCAATTATATAAATTGCATATCCTTTTAGCTACTTATGTAAGCAAATTCATTTATTTAAAAGGTTTGTTCATAAAAACTTTCTTAAATTTAATATTGTTTATAAAGTAATAGTGGGAAATTGAATAAGCAATTTAACTGTAACCAATAATTAGAACGTTAGTATTTCTTACCACGGCAGTATCACATCTTGTGTACGGCGTCGCATCTTCATGTATATCTTTTGCAAAAAATTAATCGAAAGTTGCGTTTAAGATTCCACCGTCAAAGAAGGAATCCTTATAACTCCAACATATCCGTTTGTTTGTCTGGCCCAGGTTCACGTTTCCTAATATTTTCAACGTGTCTGTATTCAATTTAGCAAGTTCATACTTCATAAGTAGATCTCAAGATTGGTAGTATTTACTAAAACTTAATCAATATCTTTCTTTAATTTTATTGTCTGATTGTGAGATCTAGAATTCTATTGAACATATTTTTAGCATGGCCTGTCACCATTTAGAAAGAACGAAATAATATTTTTTAAATTGTGGTTTTTTAGTGTTAAAAATGTTTACTTCAAATAAAATTTAAATGACTTTATTAAATTTTATCACGTTACAATATTATTTTAAAAATCAAAAGCTAATTCTAGTCTTTTTTGGGTAAGCTAGGTAACCTCTAGTTTTAAAAGAGAAACATAGTGTATTATACGTACATCGTTTTGAGGAATCTTCTCTTCAGAATTGTAACTTCAACAAATGTTAATTATGTATACTCTCCTATTCCAGCAGGTGTAGTGGAGCTACGCGAGGACCTGCCTTTAAAGGCGACGGCTCGTGCATCCGGTGGAGGACTGGACGGCTGTCTGGGTGGGCTGCGACTCGTCGTGGGCTGTTTTGCCGCCCTAACCATAGCCGTGACTATCGCTCTTGCTACGCAGATCTATTATGGGGATTATGAGGTACGGCGCTAATTTACATGTTCCTTGACTTTATAATTCGTAATTTTTTATAGTTTCAATATTACATTTAAATACGAATATTATAAAAACAAAAGGTGAAACCAATTTTTTAAAAATAATAATGAAAATAAGGTATTTTAATGAATGGGCATACGTGGTGTTAAATAAAGTAAAGAATGAAATATAATAAGTGCAATGTTGTTTAGCAGATGATTAAATTTAATTTGTATTTGAGACATTAATTGATTTGTAAATTATGCATATTTAACTGACTAAAACCCATTTATTTATTCCTTTATTAAGCTTATTAATTCACATACCTCTTACCAGTATTTTTATTTATAATCTTTTCTTTCCCTCATCATAGTATCTTCTTTCATGCCTCAGCCTTTTCGGTGTCCTTTCAATATATAACATTTAGACCCTTTTATAATGAAGCAACTAAACAATTAAAAAAGGTACCTTTGCGATTACTCAAGCGTCTGTCCGTTTACACGTCTATTGGTCTATCACAACCATTTTCTCACAACTGATTGACTTGGAAGCTTAAAATTTGGCATGTAACAAAGCTTGTTAACATATATCCTAATGTATCACACATAACACACAGAAATATTCATATGAACATTGTAGTTGGAGCTTAAAATTAATTGAAATATTTTCATGATTTCATACATCGAGTAGGGTATTGTATAAAAATGGCCAACTACGAGTTCCCGTATCTCATTTTAAGTACAATTATTTAATGCGCTATAAGTAATTTGTAATATAGAATTCTTAGCTCCATAAATATTCTATGGTACCTAATATAATTAAGGGGACATTTGTATATTTATATATGTATAAGTAGACACACACACACACACACACACACATATATATATATATATATATATATATATATAAATAACACAAAAACTATTCCATCTGGAATCATCATCATAATTTTGGCTAGAAACACTTTCTATGAAAACCAACTTAGCTAGGCGGATAAACGGACATGTGAGTAATGTAAAAGTTCCATTTTTCCCTTTGAGGTACAGAACTCTTAAAAAGGCTAATAGATAGTCCAAAACTATTTATTTCTAAATTATTTAATAGGTAGTTGCAGATATACAGCTAAAAATGTCCAGAAGTGGTTGCTTTTGAGTGATAAGTGATAAGTCTGCCGTAAGTAGAAATTTTTCCTTAAAGACGAAATGCATAAAATAACATGTACATGTTCAAATAACCTAAGGGCCGCCAGAATTTATTAAACTTGGAATTATAACTCTTTCCTGCTGAAGTTCAAACACACGATTTATTATTATCATCATCCTAAAGCAGCGGTAACGAGGCCCATCACTTGACTATGCCTCTTACCTAACCCTTTAAAAACCACAGTGTTTTGAGACATTTGTGTTGGGAAATAAACAAGTTATTTATCAAATTCAACTTTATTATGCTATCTACAGATATTCAAAGTATAGCCGTGAATTGGAAATTATCTGAATATTCCAAAATTTGAAAACCGCTTCCTGGCATTGACAGTTTCCGCGGAAACGTTATTTTGAAGGAAGCTATTAATAAATCCTATCGTTAATGAAGGAGTTGATCTTATTTAATTTCCGTCTTTTACCTGTACTCTAAATCATCTACAAGTCTAGTTCTAGTTCCTCTGGAAAATACCTTACAGATTTTGGGTGATGTAATTTAAAACGGACTTATAACACTACTTACGTCAAACTGGTCGTATAGCTGTTTCTACTTCAAAAGTCAATATTACAAAGTCAATATTATATGGTTAGACTCAACGTCAATTACATGACAAGAACCGTCGTCGCTTTCGCCCAACAGTGGTTCCCGCCCGCCCCCATTTACACGATCGTACTCAAACAAAACACAGGGCACTCTTGTAAAATAAAATAGACGCAATTTCAATAAAAACGTTATACGCAGCGCTGCCCTCGAGTGGCGCACGATCCACTTCAATATTTGACAAAGCGAGTTTCGAATGACAAAAAACAATCAAGAGCCTATCGACCCGGGCTGTGGAGGCAAATTAAATTTCGTTTTATTTCTATCTTCACTTGCCATTGGACGCAAAATAATCCGTCGCATTCAATAAACATCACGAATCAGAAATCGAAGTCGCGAGAGGCCCATGGACCCGCGCACTTTAATTTCGAATCCTGTTGACAGAGCTGAGCGTGTACGAGTAAATATTTATATTACATTTTGATAGCAATCATAATACAGTTAATACCTTCAACTAATAGTCCTTATTTATTGAGAAATTGTATTTGTCTCAACGTTATCACAAAAGATCGCACACATCACACACGAGACTTAATAAGTGATAACACTGTAAGAGCTTTAGTGCATTCAAATTTAAAACCCGTTGACTAATTACAACTGTTACCCCTGTTAGCGATTCTAAATCGACTCCAGATCAATTCAATTCTATTTTCCCGGTCACACTCTATAAAATATTTTTTTAACGGATAAAAAAAGATTGTTATAGCACAGTAGTTGTAAGATTTTTATATTTAAACTTGTTGAATATATTTGGCGTTAATTTTGTAGAAATTCATTATTCACAATTAAATGAAACTACGTGATGTAGTATTATTACTATGTACAACATCTTCAGATGGGCTTTTGGTTGTAATACAACGAAACCTAGGTCGTGGTAAAGAACTTAAAGAAAGTAGAAATAATACTACATCACGTAGTTTCATTTAATTGTGTTTTAAATTTGTATTGAATTGGAATATATGATCTATAGATAAACATTTGTAATTGGATTTTTGAATTTGTATTAAATTGGAACATTTGATTTATAGATAAGAATATATAATTGCAGTTCAATAAGTGTATCACTACCCTATGGCGACTATAAATTTGTTAGATTTGCACAACGAGGTCAACTTACATATACGAAAATCTTTATTTTACAGAATAAATCTTCGCTAGATATTTTTTGCAGCGTCTTAGGTATTTAACAATATGTTAAAAATTATCCTACTACCCAAACCGTATTATCATAGTATATATTAACCTATAAAATTAATTTGGTTCCATCCTCTGAATATTCAGCCACCGTGCGAGAAATTAAAAAAATATCTACCTCATTCGTTTTGTTTATTAACATATCTGATAGGTCGCTGACGGGTTCAATAACATTAGAATGAAGTTTCCATTAGAATATCCTTGAGATAACTTAATTCTTGAGTTCAAATAAAAATTAAGACTAGTTTTTGATTCGTATTGTTTCTATTTATTAATGTCGACACCATTTTGTAAACATTAAAAATTTGTAAAATGTATCTGTAAATAATTACAGACAATTTAATACGTTGAACTTATGATTGATATGTTGCATATTAAATTTAACACATATGGTATTTCTACACTTCCAGAAGTAGCACCTATACTTTTTAAACCTTTTTTTACACCTATACTTAAATTAATGGGTTTACTTTAATAATGAACCCAGTACAGTGATCAGTGCAGTAAATAGAAAAACATAAGAAGTTTTTCCATCTACTGCGCTGATAACTGTAATGGGTTCATTAATAAAGTAAACCCAACCTAACATGACACATTTTTATCTATCCCATCAAAACATAACCTAACTCAGTTTAATCCAACACGACCCAAAAATTGCTAAATCAATTGAAAAAAAAGTTGCTAAATCAATTTGAATTAAAATAAAAAAAAGGTAAATTAATTTGAATTAAGCAATCACTCACAAATTTCCTATGATGCTGATAAAAATATACTGTACTTCTTTAAAAAAATAATACCGTAAATTTGAATTATCTAGAAATTAAATTATTAACACTCGGGCAATAGAGCCAATCCCGTGAATTTAAGACTAATGAATAGAAGTTATCGAGATTATTACAGTGATTCGGCTTAAAAAACGAAGAATTTCGAAGCAAATATTTAAGATACTTTTCCCCGATTGAGAGTACCTTTGAGGTGAAAACTTTTTTCAAGCTAAGATATAAGTTATTTTAAGTTGCTTTTTGAAACTAACTGCCCGATTTTTGGAGAGGAGTGTAGGAGATTATCCTAATGGTTACTACTTTTCTCCGTGGAGGCTCATAGTTTTTAAGAAAATAAATTTTTAAATTTTTCATTCTATGCCCGTTAATAACGTAAAAAAAACTCATGAAATCTGACGAAAAGTGAAATGATGGATTGTGGATGACTGAAAGATACAACATTTCCATCCCTCAGAAATGTTTTCTAATAAAATAACCATTAAATTACATGAGTTTAAATTAAAGTTAGATTAGGTTGTGGTAGGTAGATTGGCCCAGGTTGGTTATATAATAGGTTGTTGGGATCAGGGTGTATATTGGTTGTAGATTGGAATGTTGAACTAGGTTGGGCTGAGTTATTTCGAAACATGTTTGGTTAATTTGGATTAGGTAATAATGTGAATTAAGTTGATTGGGTTGGTCAAGTAAATTTGGGATAGATTGGGTTCTGTTAGGTTAATATGGCCTGGAGTGGGTTAAATTGGACCAATTTTGCTTAGTTTAGATAGGTTAAGTTAGATTAGGTTGTAATACGTTGGCCTATATTTGGTTACATTGGGTCAGGTTGGCTTAGTTTATGTTAGGTTATATCTGATTAGGTTGCTTTAGGATGGATTGCGATAGGTTGAGTTGGTAGGTTGGGTTAGACTGAGTTAGGTTATATTTTATTAGGATATATGAGATTGGGTTATGTCAGGTTAGGTTTACGTTATTAACGAACATGTACAGTTATTATTATAGTATTATAATGGAAAAACTTTTAAGTTCTTCCAATACAATACACATCTCCGCGGAGTGAGATATCCAGAAGGAAAAGCATTCCATCCTTCCTAACTCTCCCCAAACTCAGATAACACGTTTCTAAATTTTACCATTATTTTTATTCCGATTAAGAGAATCTTTACTATGAAAAACTCTACTGAAAAAAACTTAAAAATATACGAGCTACTTCTGGGAGTGCAAAACACCAGATGTAATATACACAAGATCAAAAATGTAACATATGACGCATAAGTTCGACATAAAAAATAAATTGTAATTATTTAGAGATAATTTTTACAAATTTCTTAATGCGTCGACACTTAGAAATAGAAACAATACGAAATGTCTCGGTCGTGAAAGAGGCTATTTATTTAGGGAGCGATGGTCTATCATATCACATGTGTGAAAGAGATGGAGAGATGAATATGTGAGTGATGACACATTTTTTGTAAGACCATGGCCTATCTATATCATTTAAATCAGTGGTTCGCCACATTTTCTACTTGCTCAATATCTTCCAAATTATTTAGCTCTCAATTCAAGTATTTGAAAAAATTATTCAAAAAAACTGATTAAATATCTAAATATCGTATAATATAAATACGCTACATTAATTTACAAAATAGTTTCCTGAACGAACCTGACAAAGTACTACTATTTAGCAACTAATTTAAATTGTTTCATATCAAATTTAAAAATTACCTCGATGTCTATTCATTTATATAATTGTAACAATACGTTTAATTAATTTTTCCGACAAAATTGTTCGATTCAAGAATTTGTATTTAACAGTCCTATGTCATGCTTATCCATATATTTATAATAAATCAAATATAATTATTGCGTGCGTATCCTTAAGAAAAAATATAGGTTTTGATAATTTTTAACAAATTATTAAATTGTGACACTAATGTACGGACAGGAAGATATTTGAGAAAACAAATTTGGAGAATTATGTGATTAATGCGAGTCCAAACATAAATAAAGTAGTGATTAGTTTTTGGGACTACTGAAGTTATTAAGCATTTTCATGCGTTTTCTAGTTCATTTTGTGGGTAATGAAGTAAGAGTTAAAAAAGGGTTTCAAAAATAAAACTTCTTATTACAATAAATATTAGACTTAATAAAATATTTAAAAATCCTCAAACGAAACCGTCAGAAATGGACTCAACGTTACAGAGATAAAATATAATTTTTAAAAAACTGGTATTTTTTAAATTTACTAAAAATTCCTTAATTAAAAATACCAAACTATTCCTTAATTTACAATCAGGAAAGAGCGGAAAACAAAATACAGTTTGTAACCATAATAACTAATAAAGAAAAGCTGTCTTCACATTGCTGTGCGCATAAATTATATTTTTAAAATATCAGTAATTGTTAATTAGAAATAAGAAAAAAATGTTAACTTTTTGAAACAACTACAAAAAATAATCAATGCCACTTACTGTCTTTAATATGTAGCCATTGCCTAAATGAATTAAAAAGAAATTATTAACTGACATCGACAATGACTCTATTGTTGTCAAAACTAACTAACTAATCCATTTCACTCTTATCAAGGTTTACGTAACATTTTTCGATGGCCTATCAAGCCTGTGAGTGTCATGAATTAATATGGTATTTCTATGGATGGAGGGTACATCGAAATACAATCTGCGCTTTGTTTTAACTTGTTAGGTCAAAGAATTTCATGGATATTATATTTACAATTACTCTTAGGAAAAATAACCTAACTGTCATAAAAAAATACAAGATTTCCCTTTTGTCTGACGATTTTGATAAAACTTTTAAGAGCTTATTTTTTTTTCTTTTCTCTATATAATAGTGTCATTTATATTCTTGTAACACCTTAGCCCAACAATATATGGACTTTTGCCGATCTCCTTTCTAAAAATATGTAGCAAAGAAATGTAAAAAATGTAACATGTTTGTAATAAACTTAGTTACAATAAATACAATAACAATTTTGTTAAGTGCGTACTTAAAGAATGATAAGTCGATCAGAACATTGACGTTAACAAATAATAAATACATGATTGCCTATAATATGGAAAATTTGTAAACATAAGACTAAGTCCCAACAAATTTTTCCAGCAGAAAATCAATCTACTAATTTCATTTGGGATCACAATTAAACTTTCAAAAGGATGACAAAATGTAATAAAAAAGCTTCATATTTGTTTACGAGAAGTCGTTATAAAGTTACGAAGAGCTTTTATTACTACGCCATATTTATACAATTTGCCTCTGTGAAAATGTATACAGTAATTTTTTTATATATCTTATACATATAACTAAAATGTACAAGAAACGTATTATTCTGTGAAAAGTGTGTATGATTCTATAATATTTTGATGAACATATAGATGATTTTTAAAGGAACAGTACAAGATTTTTTAATAATTATTGACACACACATATATATATATATATATATATATATATATATATATATATATATCATCAATGAAAAAGAAACAATCGATTCTACGTAATAATTTTCTACCATGAAAATGTATATATTTCGCTGTAATTGTAGGATATGTTAATTCGTACATAAAGCAATATGTGTTACTTGTAAAACGTAGTTTTCCTTGTTAATAATTTGCTTTCGTTAAATTTGTTGTAAATATCTTCGCTAATAGGCAATATACCCAAGATTTTACAAATTATCACATCGGCAGCTGGTTCCGCACGGCTCGGTAGCGGCGGATGCAGCTCAATGCTCGCGCGCCGGCACCGACGCGCTGAAGGCGGGCGGTTCGGCTGTCGATGCCGCCCTAGCAGCTGCCCTCTGTCTAGCCGTCGTCAACCCTCATACTACTGGACTTGATGCGTAAGTAACTTTATATTAATTTTTTTACGAAATGTCCCTTGTGATCGTCATTAATTTATTTTTTACATTTATTTATCTGATTTACATATCAGACATGATTATACGAAAACATAAGCTTTACATACAATTTCTACGTATAATTCCTGCAGACGTATATTACTTATACATGCTTATATATTCTTATATATAAGCATTTAAATAACCTAATAAATCAACATATAAATTACCCATTAGTAACTAAACAATATTTTATGACCCCAATTATTTTTTCTTTCAATCATTTTATTCCTTGAATTCATTATCATTTTCATCTTATTCCTTGAATTTCTCCCAGCGTTTTCCTCAAAGTTCACATTTTTGCTACATTTATATTTTACTGCTAATTACTACAAAATATAATGGACCATACAGACGGTATTAAAATGTTAAAGCACGTCTCTTTAGAAATCGTTTTATTTTTCATTTTATTGATTGTTGGACACATAATTTGTTTATATTTATAGACATTAATATACCCCAGACCTACATGCGCATAAATAACAACTGTAACACGTGTCAGTAACGATACGTCTGTGTTTAATGTTTTACCCAGCACCTAACATGTTATTCAGGTTTCATTGAAATTAATTATCCGAGGCCATTTCGACAGTAACTCCTACCAACTGCCACGTGTCAATGGTTGATGGTTACTGGAACGCGTACGTCCATACATGTTTGTGTACCGCCTAATCCAGTATTCAAAGAATTCATCGAGTCTAGCACAATTTCATGATAATCGAAAGTCGACAATTAAATTAAACTACTTAGTTTAATTTAATTGTGGACGTAGTATTATTATTTCTACTTTATTTAAATTCTTTACCATGATCTATGTTTCGTTGTATTACAACATGTTCAGGTGGGTAATTAGTGAAGATTCACTCTTAGAAACTTCCAACAGCATTTAAGTATTACACAAAACATTAGGGCAAGCGGGGTTTGCGCGGATTTTTCCACTGCTTATGTTAATAAGTTTATTGTAGGGGAGCGGAGTATTTTTTATTATATTTTCGTAAGTTATACGATATGGAGGTATTTTCGTGGGGCATTAAATTGTGAATAATGAATTAATACAAAATTAACTTAGTCAAATGGTCATTTTTTCTCAGTCCTAGAAAAAACTAATAATTATAGCACACAGTATTTCTGTAATATTATGTGCAAATAATAATATTATTTTCACTATATAAATATCTCGCCTATGACGTCTTTCACAGGCTTACTTTTTCTACGTCTTGTAACTCTGAGATTTAGAACCACCGCTTTAATTTCCCAGCATACTTTAATTGAACTATCAGCAATACTCTTTTACCATTATTTTGACTTGAGTCGTATCGCAGATGGAGGGAAAGCATGATTTTTGTGGACATTTTCAGCCTAAAACTGACCTAGATAAAATTTTGAAAAATAAATTATTTTGGAATTTTTATGTTTAGCTCTCTTATTTAGTATTTATTTTATTTGTCATCTGTAAAATTTTTACATAAATATTTTTGAATGTTAGTATATGTGCCAATTGATACGCTTCATTACTATGCCTAATTTAAAATTTCTCTATTAAACAATTTCTGAAACAAACGACTATAATAATTATATATGCAGACAAACATGTGATTGATATTGTAAGTTTATTTTTTCTTTTTAATTACGGAGTTTTAAAAATTTTAAAAATTAACAAATACTCAAAAGGCATTTGTTTAAAGATTAATAAATTTCGCAATTATTTCATTTGTAACGCTAGGTAAACTTAATTTTTCGAAATATCTGAATAACGCAAGCGAGCAAGAGAGAAATTCTTTGTTTTTCCAAAAAAACATTTTAAAATAATTTTGCCGAGAAATTTCAAAAGTGATTTTAATTTACCTGTCTTTCTCCGCTTAAACCGAGCAAAATTCAATGCAGCTTTATATTTAAGAAAAACGTTTAGATAATTGTTATGTTACTTTAATTATTGTGAAATATTTTTTTTTTAAACACTAATCAATTATTTCATATTTTTGATAACTTATTAGAATAGATTTTATTTAATGAAGAGATATGACCAAAAATAAATATATTTTAAAATTAGATCATGTAAAATCCTTACTTAAATATCAATAAATAATGGACTTCCCTTTCTTCTTATTGAATTTTCAAAAACAAAACAATTTTTAAATTGAACGATTTCAACAAAAAAGAAGTTTAAAACTCAATTTAACCTCTACATGGAAATATCCATATCACCAGACTACTACAAACTGTCAAACTGTCCGACAACTTTTCGACAGATTTAAAACAAATAAGTACTTGAAATTCGTACGTACGTTCAAATATGCAATACATTGGAACCGGGGATATAAGGCGGGCGGAATGAGGGATGACGGGGTGAGATGGGAGATCGGAAGCGATGTTAATATGGAGTCAGGTAACGACTTCCTGTCCGGGCAGGCGGTGTCATGTCGGTGTCTCTTTGCTTTAGAGCCGACTCGCAGTTTGTCACTTTTGGAAGTAACGCTAGACAATAGTAGCGTTTCTATTTCTTGTTATCGAATATACGTATTTTATTTAACACGAACATCGTTTGAATAGCATTGATAGTATTTTTTCTCTTATGGTTTTAATGGTTTTCAAAACCTAACCAATTTATGGTCGATGGCCACATAACTTAACAGTAATAAAGGACTCAATGTTTTAAATAAAAAATATTATTATTAATACATACTGATATAGTTATTTGATTTTTGAGAGTTGTGAAAAAGAATTTTGTTTGTGTACGCTTAAATGATAATAATGGGGTAGTTGATTACTGAAATTTGTTGTTTATGGATAAATATCAATAAAATATAAGTCAAATAACAAATAGCGAAAAAATTATGATTTTTTTTAAATAAGCGAGTTATTAGTTTCTATATTTAGTGATGGATATGGAATAGGGATATATTCCTGTCTAACTTGCTCTCGTGACCTCACAGTTTAATATTGCTGTCTTCGTACAGATGCTAAGTTTAAAATTTAATAACTCGGTCAGTTTTTAAGATTTGTCACAAATTTTTTTTCAGCTCGAATTAATTTTCATACAAAAAATTGGTCAAATACACTATTATGACAATAAAATATATCAACATAATCTTCACCACTAAATAGTTTTTTTGGAGAGGATTTTTTACCTTAATGACCTTTTTATTATTAATTAGTTTTATTATTTATTACTAATTGTTTTCTTTTGAGAAGCTCTCGAGTTTTTTTTGTTATTATTTATATCGTGTTTAATTATGTTTTTATTGCTATTTAGAAGATATGTTACAACGTAACCGTAAACCATGATACTGTGGTACTCTCCTTCGTGTATTAAAAGACGCAACAGTAAAAGCGCCGTACCAGTTCCAACATTTTCTTTGATTCAATTCTTATTAAAAAGACCTGGCTATTAAGAAATTTCTCTTGATTATTTACAAGCCAGTAATTCATTACAAGTTAGTAGTTCATTACAAGCCAGTTATTCTTTCACTAAGTATTCGTTTTGTAATTAGGTTATTTGAAACATTGGTAAAATTATATGTGTGCATGAAGACCAACTTTACCAAACACAAAAGTCTGTTTATGCATTATTTATTCGTATATCTAATTTATTTACCCTATAACAAAATTAATCTCCTAAATAATATGTGTGAAATATATTGTGTATATTTTTCGACTAAAAATCTTTCGAAAGTTAGTGGATGCAGGCTGTGTATTGTGTCTGGGTTGAAAGCTTATTAACACAATCGAGAACAACAATTAAGATCAAAATCTTAACACATTTAAAACGTATTCCAGAAAATTATATCCAATGTCGCAATTAATCTCAAACCAGATAAATCTTAATTCTGACTGAAGCTGTGTGATTGTATCGGCCTCGTTATTAGTTAAAACATTCTTAGGTGTAACCAAAATTTAATAAGGATATAATTTGCTGAAGCATTTATCGGAGAGATAGTTGTTCACCAGGTTCAGAAATTAATTATACAGGCGTAGAGAGTCGATCAAAGCAATAGTTACGGCTATAGTTATTTTAATGAGTAATCGTGGTGAATTCCGTGTTAAGTAGATTAAAGTATATTTTAATTTTCTTTCGTTTGTTTTTTTATTTTTGGAACATAAAATTAGGAATGCACGTCATTTGACATTCATTCGTTGAAAGTTGTTTCTTATGACTCGTTTTCTTCGTTTCTGGGATGGTATGTTTTGAAAACCCAAATTAAAAAAGTGGCCAATATGAAGTTTTAGACTCATAGTAAAATTACAAACCTATACGTTTTGATATTTTAGTGATGGTTAGTATTCTGAAATGAGTTTCAAAGACATGCAAATTTTTTTGCGGATTGACAGTGATTTTATTTTTAGAATTGGGCTCCTTGTGTTAAGTGTATACTTAATATTTGTCAATTTATTTCTCATACAAATTTAAAGAGGATTAGACCTATTTTTCAGAATATTTTTGCTAAAAATAAATGAAAATTAACGTATAAAATAGTAAATGAAAAGAAATAAATCAATATTTTAAGAAATAAAATATTATTCACTTAATTTGATAGCCATCATAATTTTTTTCTTTAAAAATAAGTATCAATCAAAATAATATTTATTAAAAAAATTATTATTATCAATCACTGCTGATTAAAATAAGTTCTTCAACTTTATTTCCTACTAACTTTTACGTGTGAATTTTTTTTTATATAATAAACAAATTTTATGAAAATAAAAACTTTAAAACTTATAATTTTATTCACATAAAAATTAATTATATAATTTTAAACATTCCAAAGATATCATAATTAGGCTAGGAAGATTTTTAAAAATACTTCTAGGAAGTTATGTTTTATTTAAGATTTCCTAATTTACTATTACATGAATTAATTAACCTACATATTCGTAAAATAGCACTGAAATCCATCCCGTTGTTCTTAAGTGTTATGAACTTAAACAAGCAAATAAGCGAAAATGTTTAATATATTGTTTTAATAAGCGATAAGAAAGGCATTTATGTTAATAAAAATATACTGGAGGTTTATTACGACTATGTGATGATTTAATCTCCAATCGAGCTTTGAAATATCGATTACAAAGTGTTAGGTTTCTTTTACTTGCTAAGATATCTCATTATTCCCTTATATCGTAAGGATATAATTTATGTCGACTATAATAGTGGAATACTAACTATAATTTAAAGGTGTAATAAGCGATAAGAAAGGTATTATGTTAATAAAAATATACTGGAGGTTTATGACGACAATATGATGATTCTATCTCCATTCCAGCTGTGAAATATCGATTACAAAGTGTTACATTTCTTTAATTGCTAAGGTATCTCATTATTCCCTTATATCGTAAGGATGTAATTTATATCGACTATATTAGTGGAATATTAACAATAATTTAAAGGTGTAAAGTTATATAATTTAAACGTAATATTTGTATAAAACGAGTATAGGCGGAATTTGTATTCACATTTTGTAATTAACTTTTGTCATGATGATATCGCACGATTTATCACGATTATATTTTTATTGAGATTGTCACGATTTATAGTTATTTTAAAATTACCAACTTAATTATTGCGTTTATGGTTACCGTGTGTATCCAAGAAAGCCGCGCCGAACGTTATAAATAAAGTAATTAATAATTCCACCGACAACTGTAGACTTTACGCAATCCGCAGTTACCCGCTGATCTCGAGAATGTTATTTTCTTTGCGTAAACGAATCGAAGAAGGGGGGTTATCAAACTTGTTTCATTAATGTAAACAAACAATTTCTCGACTTTAGCGTAAACTTTACAATTTGGAGGGAAAACGAAGGGCATAACTTAAAATTTAACGCTTAAAATAACAGCGTGTAAAGCTGAAATATCAATATTTTGTAAGGCGGCGCTGGAAGTTTCATGAATTGAATTACCTGACTTTAAGGGTTAACCCGTTCGAGCTTCAAAAGTCACTGTGTACTGTACACCAAGTTATATTTATCTTATTGAAATATATCGTTTCGGATACATAACAATGACCATTACTCCCTCAACGGCTTTTAAACTGATTTTGAAACTAATTTTCCGAACGACGTCCTAATATACCTACGAATGAACAAAAAAAACGCATTTATTATGGCAATAACAAGGTTAAATTTTATTGTCAAATAAACCCAATGCATTCAGTATAGGATACCCTTATGTTGATGGAAATAAAAATTAATATGTAAGTAATAGTTGCTTTGTTAGTAATAATAAATTAATAATACGAAGCTAATATATGATTTTATTATTTTAAATTTATTCGTAGATCTTACTGAGTCCCGAAAATCTTTTTTAATTTGTGTTGAAAACTTTTTTTAATACTTCCTTTATTTTTTAGTAGTTTCTTTAGCAATAACTGCGTGTGTACTAAGTATTTATATTTTCTTTTTTGCGTTCATTTTACTAATAATGCTTTCTTAGGGAAAGTTAGGTTTCATTGCGACTTTTGCTAACAATGATATTTACATTTGTCTGTATTTATTATAAGTCTCATTTTAATAATCTTTCTGAAGGTTTCTGTCATTTTAAGTAAGTTGAACAATTTCCATATTGTTGCTATATTTATTTTATTATTATAATTTAACGTCATCTAAATAGGTAAGGCAAATGAATCATTTTGATGATCATTTTGTTCATTTATCTGATATCCATATAGGATATCAGATATTAATGATGAGAGGTTAATTGCTAGACAAAGCCATAATGAGCTCCATAAATCGCTCTGGAATATAGAATACTTTGTGAAATCAGATCAGAAATTAGGTAATGGTTCTTTGTTTTAATTTATATATATATATATATATATATATATATATATATATCTGATATTATTTATGTATGTACTTTATTGTATACAATTGATACATATGGTAGACTTATTGCTAAGAACGTAATCTCTTACGTCCAATCAGAGCACTAATTCAGTCCCGGTCGAAGAGCGGCCGGAATCGATTTCTATTTGTTGAATATAATTTTGTAGAAATTCAATATCACTTAATTTTTGTTCACAATTAAATGAAACTACATGATGTAATATTATGTCCACTTTATTTAAATTCTTAACCACGACCTAGGTTTCGTTGCGCGACAACAGCTTCAGGTGGGAAATTAGTAAAGATTCACTCGTAGAAACGTCCAACAGCGTTTAAATATTATCCAAAATAGTCACAGAAGTGGGGTTTGCGCGGGTTTTCCCACTGTCAACATTAGTGAGTTTGTTGTAGGGAAGCAGTGTAGTTTTATTATATTTTCGAAAATATTTTCGATTTTGATTAATACTCGACAAGTCAGTTTAATAATATTCGCAAAGTAAATTATTTTCTTGGCAATTCAATAACAAATATTCACAAATTATTTTTACCGTCAAACATAAGATATATAATGTACTAAATATTTGTAATAAAAATACACTTATTTTTGTTAATCTCTTGCATATTTGTTTATTGTATATTTAAACATTTAAGTCCGCTCAAATTTAAAATATTTTCACACCAACCCTTTTCATTTTATTTTCCTATTTCAATATTAAATCTTATTTTGAAATATTCAGATTATATACGATACGTACTACCTAATAAACTTTACCTAGTATTATATTTAAAATTTAATTTAACACTTCTAATTAATTTTTTGTAACAAACTTGGAAAAAACTAATATTTCCTTCTTATCGTTAAAGTTTTGGTTATCTTATATCTGATAACCTAGAAGAACAAAACCTAGTATTGAAGAATTTCTAGTGTATTATGTGGGCTAAATCACGTATTTATCCCTATATCACTATTTATCCCTAATTTTAGGTACCTGGTGAAAGATTCGCTATGGAAATAAATTATATGTAAAATGATTGAATGACTACACATGATATTTATTCTATACCAACACAACGTTTTATTTATCCAGCCGATTATAAACTAGAAAGCATAATAGTTACAAGCAAGTTTTTTAAGTTGCATCTAATGTAGTTACAAAAACACCAAGAACGCTCGATCCCAAAAAGGTTAATATTTATTTAACCAACTATTCCTGATAGTTGTAATTTAGTTAAATAAATACACATGATATTTATTCTATACCAACACAATGTTTTATTTATCCAGCCTACTATAAACTAGAAAGCATAATAGTTACAAGCAAGTTTTTTAAGTTGCATCTAACGTAGTTACAAAAACACCAAGAATGTTCGAGCCCAAAAAGGTTAATATTTATTTAACCGACTATTCCTGATAGTTGTAATTTAGTTAAATAAATACACATGATGTTTATTCTATACCAACACAATGTTTTATTTATCCAGCCTACTATAAACTAGAAAGCATCATAGTTACAAGCAATTTTTTTAAGTGGCATTTAATGTATCTACAAAAAACACTAAGAAAGCTCGAGCTCAAAAGGGTTAATATTTATGCACGAAATGGATATATAATTAGTACTTTAATTATATACCGAATTCTTGGAAGCTATCTTATATACCGCATATACTTTATAACATCTTACGTCTTTCTTGGTAACTTTAGTTAACCTAGGAAATGTTTAATTTGTCGCGATCGCCGTAATTGTCTTTATTTAACTAAAGCTAACAATCTCGAAAGAGCTTTTGTGATTATTTCCATTTTTATCTATAGACTCGTATTTTGTCTTATCATCTCGCCCTTATATCAAAATCAAAATTTACCAAATGGGGTTATTTGGTAACTTTTGATTTTGATCCTATCGTATTTGTTTCCGCCTCAAATTGTGACCAGGAATTTGCCAATTCAAATACTAATTAAACTAAAAGAATTGTTCTATTCTTATGTCAATGTCAAAAAATTTATATTCATCTACTCGATTTTATGAAATACTGTTAAATCTATTTGTTTTTGGTATCCTGAAATACTGTTAAATCTATTTGTTTTTGGTAACGAAACATTTATCGACTCACTTTGGTGTCGTTTCTCCCATTCGTTTGTTATGGGCATTTCTTTCAGATAATCTCTGACATATAAAGTCGAAATTTTGCACGTTTTTACGGAACTTTGATTCAATTAATTAAATGAAAGTTGAATTTTTAAGTCAATTACAAAAATATTTATTTAATTTTGGTGAAAACAGTATTCTTATGGAATCACTTCGGCGTCTATATTCTCGCCTGTGTGTTACGGGCCTTTTATCTTACGATATTTTATACAGAAAGTTGACATTTTTCACGCTTTTAAGGAGGCTTGATTCAATTATTCAAATAAAAATTGAATTTTTAACCCAATTACAGAAATAATCTATAATTTTGGTAAAAGCAATATACTTATTGAATAAAATCGGTGTTTCTACTCCAACCCGTATGCCGCCGTTCTTTTTTCAGGTGATATTTGACATGAAAATTTGAAATTTTACATGCTTTTATATTGAAATTTTCTATGCTTTAAATTTGAAATTTTACATGACTTGATTCAATTATTCAAATAAAAATTGAATTTTTACCCAATTATAGAAATAAGTATTTAATTTTGGTAAAAACTGTATACTTATGGAATCATGTCGTTGTTCATACTCCCGCCTGTGTGTCACGAGCCTTTTTTCAGATAATATTTGACATAGAAATTTGAAATTTTAACCCAATAAAAGTTAAATTTTTAACCCAATTACTTTGGGGAAAACGCATTCTTATCGAATCACTTTGGTAACTGCATTCAAATCTGTAGGTCACGGTTTTTCTTTCATATTATCTATAATATAGATAGCTGAAATTTTGTATATTTGTTGAGAATATTAACCCAATAACAGGAATAAAAGCTGAATTCATTATTATTTTTAGAGTAAGTTTTGAGGATAGAGCCGGAGGTGGTAGAAAAAGATGAGAAAAATATTTTTTCAAGGTCGTCACACAGGTTATCAAATAAAAACTTGTTGAAACACGAATTCGAAATATTTAATTTGTGTTGTAATATAAATTTTTATTACACTTTTTTTAATAACATTTTTAATAATATTTATCCCACGTTTTTATAAAAGACATCGTTTGAAGAAATAAAAAAAAATTCACGAACATCGTTTAAAATAAAAATTATCAGCGCCAAATTTCCTGAATTATTTTTTCGTTACTAGAAACTTAATTATTAAAATCTAAATTAAAATCAAATATTAATGATCTGACATATAAGTATACAAATACAAACAAAACCAGTACAATCTGCATTCTTAAACTACCTTAATACAAAAAGATTGTCATTATAAGCGCTCCTAAAGAACGAACAATATTACATTCGATATAATATTCATAATGGCCTCTAACCCGTCACATACCAATGAAACTCCAGTGAAAATGATCAATAAATATTAGGTAGCCAATTTCCTTTACTCGATTTCATCCCTCCATTCGATTTACCACGAACGGCCCCTATATTGCACATTTTTATGCAATAATTGGCAGCGCTGCCAACTATTCCTGATAGTAACGCCCTCTAGGCTATGGTTCAGTAATATTCAAGTGCCGGTTTCGGCCGCAACAAAATCACATTAGGTACGTATTTTACCAATATTGAGTTTTGTTTTCTTTCATATCTCTTTTGTTTGATATTATTCAGATAATGTATAAACTTCAAATATTACTTTATGGACATTGTTTAGCATCATTTTCAAGAACCTAGAGATTAAAATATTATAGGATTTAACAATTATAATATTTCATAATTCTATTGATTTCGAGGATTTTTAATTAACCATTATTATATTTCATGCTTTTAATTTTATTTATTTATTTTTATTTGAAGGTTCTACTGAATGTTTTAATGAATGTTTTACTAGAATTTTTAATTTTTAATTTTTTTTTTTCAAACCCATTGTTGAAATTTCAGAGTAGGGCGAAGACGACGTGTCGTCGTAAATAGGATCTAAATATGAAAAAATGAGAAATAGGAGAAAGAAACCTCCAAATCCTATAAAAGAATAACCGATTTGATATGATACACATAAAAATCATCCCTACTTTACAAGCACGGGGAGGAGCAATGAGAAAATAAAAAAATATAATAAGAAACTTCTAAATCATTTACTTGCAAAATGTTATGCCAAAATAGTTCAAATTTTGGGGCTGTGGCTAATGGACATGCAGATGGACAAATTAAATTATAAGGATTACCTGTCTCGCTGTTAAACCCTTAAAAATTTTGATAACATTTTTCAACAAAAATTAATTATATTTTGATGATACCACATAAAAATATCTACATTAACTTCTTTTCCTCAATATGAATACAAAATATAAGTGCGACTACTATTGCAGCCTAATATAATGAGTAGAAGTACAAACAAACTTTTTGGATGTGAAAAATTACGTATATATAGTAAAATTGTAAAAATATTCAGGTTGAATAAAATTCTGACAGGATTGAAACTTCAGTGTACGTATATTTAATAATTTTAGTAATGTAATAAAGCTGGAGAGTTTTTTGTTAGTTTCACATCGTTTGGCACAAAAATAGCTTATCTCACTGTTAATAATTTTTCACTATGTTATAGTTTATAGTATTCCGAGGGATATAAATTGTTATAAAATAAGGGTTATAGCTAAGGGTGATAGATTCAACGCTATGGGTGAATTTACATAGATATATAAAACCATTACGGCAATATTAATATAATACATGAAGGCGTTACAAGTAATGTGAAAATCTACAAGAAGTTTAACAGGTTATAATATCAGTTGTGATTCATTTTCTTTCATGAAATTAAACTATAGTTGGAATTTAGTTAAATAAAAACTAATTATTTCTACAAAAAAAGCTCCAGTGTACTTAGTTACTTGGTATAGATGGTTTATTATTAGCATTATTATGTTACAAGATTGTACTACTTATTGTACGTTTCTGTATTTGACTAAAATAAATATAAAAAAATACAATTACTTTTTTTTCTATACGGGCAAAGCCAGGCCCTAGTTACAAAAAAATAATTACACTTTCTGGATAATAATACTGACCTAATAAGTGCATATTACTCTTGTAACGTAATTTCTTTTTCACTTATTAATAGTGGTCTGTTTACTAATAGTTCATCATAAATATAATCGTATTTCAAGGGACTCACAACTACGAAAATCCTAAAGGAGGAGATATTATTTTAGTAAAACAACCATAAATGTTTAATTCGTTTCCTTTATAATTTTATGAATTGATTACATTAATATTTTTTTAACCATTGGGCTAAAACACTACCATTTCTGATTCTTCTAATAGTCAAAAAAGAAAATGACTAAATTTTTATGCTAAAGTATTATTTATTTAAATATATATTTACTCCCTAAAAGAGAAAAAATCATGTCACAAGCAACCGCCGCTTAATATACCACTTAATATTCTACGCAGATATATTTAATATACGCCCAAAGGACACCTAGGGCCGCGAGCCCCCAACTACGAAGCCCCGCCTGCCGTAGCACCCGGCGCACCTACGCGCCGCACGCCGCGACGCCAAAACCTCATTAATTTTATCTATTGCATTAAGCTTTTGTAACGGGTTTTGTTCGAGCCATTACAACCCTTGTACTCCGGAAAGAGACGCTACATTTCTACGATTAAAATCTAAATCTATAGCTGGAAGCACGCGTGTATATAAGTATATTGCGGAAAATGTGTCACTTTCGTTGCTATTTCTGGTTAATCCTTAGTAACTACACCTTCTTCGCGTTTCCCATTTAAAGAAGAAAGGTACGGTAATGGGAAGCAAAATATTTGTACAGTAATATATTTTTTTCTTTGTACGTTCTTAAGCCTGATTTAAGTAATGTCTCTCTATTTCCCATCTTTAAGTAATTATTGCACGGAGAAAATAATAAAAAAATATGTAATTATTTCTCATTTTTATCATAATTATTAACTTTAACTTCAAAATATTCTACTACTAATATCATAATATTGTTATTTGACAAAACTGTTTTCAATGTAAACATTTACCCTATTACACTCAAAGGCGATTGACTTTATCCTAAGAGAGAGTCGATTTTGTGCCATGGTTTTAGATTTTCCTCAGTCTCAAATTCATACAAGATTTGATACAGAGTCACATAGCAATCGACAAAAATCGACATCTAACGGACGCTAACTGAATTAATATTTACGTATTAGCCGTTGTGTTTCATTAGCTTAATACTAGATGGCGCTTTACTCTCGTGCACGGCTCCATGGTATACGAACCAAGTATTACGAACATACCTAAAAATTTCGTTCTTTTTATTTAATTAAATTTTATAAACATTATACATGAATGACTTATTACAACAGAAAAAAAGGTAGCTAAAATATTTTAATTGAAAGACGGTATGACCAGATTATTTCATCAGAATATTTGTATTGTTTGTTTACTGGTATAAAAAAAATTTACTTTGCGAATAGTGTTTGATTCCATAAATCAAAATGAAAACTAAATTTTAACCTGCAGCTTTGTTTGCGTAATATGTTACAATCAACTAAATTAGACTTTAAAAAAAATCAAACATGAATGGTTGAAATCTGTACATTTAATAAAACTGTAAAATTGGTCTGTCTATGCATTGAAGGTATTTATAAAAAGTTATTTAGGGGTACATAATACAAATAAAAGAAGGCAAAAATTTTGTTTTTTCTTTCTATTATTTCTTAAAAATAATTTTCACCCATTTTTATTTTACAAAGTAGCCAAAAGTGATGAGATACGCTATTTTTATTTTAGTCACAAATAATTTATTAAATATTTTGACCTCATTCGCTATAAGGATAATATTAAAATTACATGAGTATTTATCATGTGATAAGTAGCAAAAAGTACATAAAATAGACAAAAATTTAATGAATTTAAATCTTTAGGGTATAAACTTAAAAATTGAATTTCTGCATCTAATCTAATCCATAAACAAATTCCTTTAAAAATTTTGTTATATTTATGGATAAACTACTAAAATATCAATTCAAACGCAACATAAATATCAAACTACATCGCTTTGTCCCAGTGACGATTATCTCGCATCGCCATTTGCTGTCAATACAGAGAATCTCCCAACATTACCTACAACTAATCCGATACTCGTTTTAAATGTTTAGGTTATAAACTTAAAAATTGAATTTCTGCATCTAATCTAATCCATAAACAAATTTCTTTCAAAATGTTGTTATATTTATGGATAAACCACTAAAATATCAATCCAAACGCAACATAAATATCAAACTACATCGCTTTGTCCCAGTGACGATTATCTCGCATCGCTCTTTGATGTCAGTACAGAGAATCACCCATCACTACCTACAACTAATCCGATACTCGCTTTAAACTTAAATGTGCGATTACTGCATACGCTCGTGAAACTGTTGTGTTGTGGACTGGCAACGCCGTCGTTCTCATGCGGTTCCAACAATATTAGCAGTCGCTAATGAGGCGGCATTGTCGCGGCTAACGCGTAATTATTCGCGTCCGCACTACCACGGCGCTTCCCCGATATATCGAGTACATTTGTGATCATTATGCGGTAGAAAACCTTTGGCAAGTATTTTAATGCAATATGAGTGAGATACAATTGAATCGATTGAGATGACCTGCCGTTAGTTTGATTAAAAGACACAAATCGAATACACAAATCATGAAAAAATGTATATAAAATTATGATAAAACATAAATGAAGACCATTTTCTGATTTCGTCTTCTCCTGGCGTAAACGTTCAGAATATAGAATATTTTGTACTACAACCTTTTACTGCAATCTGTTGTTTAAGGCAATATGTGGATTAAATTCAACAATACGACAAACTGCAAAATGAAATGATCTTCTCGTACATGCTTCCAATGTGCATTAACTCGATATGCTAGGAAATAACTCTTTCTCCTTTCAATGCATACACATTATTAATATTTGTAATACTGAAAAAGAAGTAGTGAAATATATCACCAGACTCTTTAATCCTTTCGTCCGTTACCTCATGTAAGTAATAGGTTTGATTGTCAAATCTGTAAAACAAATTCTAAATAATAAAACAAACAGTACCATTGACCTTTAATTTTATATTCACCATAATAAAGGATAAAATATTTGTAGCTAATGTGAGAATAGCTTGTATGAATACATATGTTAATAGAAAATGTATACTAAATTAACAACCCAAATATATAACAAAATCGGTTCGCTATTCACAGCAGCATGTAAAGGGTAAAGATTTGGCACTTATTATATAAATTAGGATAAGTTAGTAGTGATCGATCGACCTACTAGCATTATGAAATCTATTATAGATTTTCTACAAACTGAACTTACCAAATTATTTCTTTAAGTATCACATACCTATCCATTTTATAATAATTTTTCGATCCTTAATTGAATAAATCCATTAGACTTCACTAGCGACGTCGAGACGGTGTCAAAGTATAAGTAAGTGAACCTTAAAGTTAGGTTAGATACATACATAAAGGTAAGTATTATTATGAGTTGATTAATATGGACTGTAAATAATTCGTGCCAAACAATGTTATTTAAAATTTTAAAGGATAGAACGAAAATAACCGAGCTACAAGTGATCTCACACGCAAGCATACAATATAATACTAGCCATGGCAGAAATAGTCTTACCTCAATATCTTGACTACATTGCGATTCAAAGAGTTTCAACCACTTCAAATTTCTAAGCAACATCACAGTTGTACTCACATGCAGTATATGCAAAATCCGGCAAAAGAAGAGATTTTATACCTTAATTAGAGATAAAAAGAAAATTTATAAGCTATTTAAATCCCATTATATCCAGTCTACACATATAAATATTAAAAACGTCATCTCGTATTATAAAAGGCGATTAACAAAGCGTGGCCTCTTCTAGTAATGTATGCCAGTATTTAATATCTAGAAGAAACTCCAAAATCTTGCAACACAATTGGAAAATCGAATGTACCATATCATTTACTGTTCTTAATGTTCAAATAAAGTGCACCTGATTTCACGGAGAAGTATGCAGAGATAGTAGCACTCCATGTAATTTGGGTAGATCTGCTCAAATTATAGTTCTTTTATTCTCTTTTGTTATAGTTCTTTAGATCTTTTGAATCGTTTTTCGTTTTTTCATTGCTATTGTTCCAAACGTATTGTACAAGTACCTAGGGATCTAGCAGGGTTTTATAAATTTAGTTACTTGAGACAGTTAATAAAAAGAGTATAAGCCACAAACTTTGATTCTTTTTATTAGTTTGAGTTACAAATATTGTTTTATCTTATGGAGCCCTAAACTTTTGTGAATTAAACATAGCTTATATCCATCCAGAATAATATAGTTTTCTAACAGTGTCAGAATTTTAGGAATAAGTTGATGAGTTTTAAGCTTACATGTAAACAAATAAAAAACAAACTCACACTTTCTTTTTATAATAATAGTATAGGTGAACTAACTTATTTCTTCTTTTTTCCAATTTCTACCCTATTTTCAGGGGAGGATAGACCAATAAGTTTTTGGAATTGGTTTTGATTGGACTGACTTGATTATATAAAACCATAGTTTCCTGTGGAGTAATAATTTTATTGACTAGGTTTTCCTTATTAAAATGAGCGTTTGACCGTATTCTAGATGAATCACTAAGTGAAACACGATGAGAAAAGGATCAAGAATCGGAAACCTGAAAATCTGCTATGCTACCTCTGAACTAATTATATACTTTTAAGGTTTTGTTTTCCCTAGAACAAAAGTAGCAAAGTTAGACATCTACTTACATATTTGCAAATATATTTTATCGATTTCAATTTCTTACAGTATTCAATGTCCAAATTAACGTTAAACTTCTTAAAAGGAAAAACTTCTTAAAGGGTCATAAGGAACCGCTCAATGGAAAGGGATATAAAGAAACATCCAACGGCTGCCAAAATCAAGTGTGTTTACGGTAAAACCACTTTTGTGTGAGAAATGTCCACATATTGTGGATAGTCATCCTCACTGGTCTGCGATCCACTGAGTAAAGTCCCTGATAACTTTTACTACAAGTGTAATATTTCATGCTTGACGATTTATAATTCAGTCTTCAACACAGAATGTATATCATGTTAGCTATCACTTTTTTGATTTTTTTAATCTTGAACATCCATTTCCGTCAAAGTTTAATATTAAAAAAAATCCTCATTAGTTGCTTTTTATAATTAATCATTTAGCAATTTTACTCGTTAACGAAATTTGAACTTTCATTCCACCCCTTAACAATTAATTTCCAAAAAGAACTGTAAGTTAAATGTTTCAGTTTTAATTTTTAGGATACTTTTTACAAAATTTCGTGTTAAAAGGGCTATATAATATGTTTATTCACACAAACATTGAACTCCTAATATCATCTTTAATGTTGTTGTTAAAGTTGCCTTCATTATGTGTTCTCTCCAAATCTCCACTTCAAAATTCCATTTCACATCTTCATTCTTTGATTTCCATAAAACTGTAAAACATGTGTTTAATTTATTTATTATTTAGAGTAATTTTATGATTTCTAGTAAACAGAATCAACTAAAGTTTTTTCTCCATATGAATTTTGACATCAACTCCCTCCCTTTTCACCTTTATGGGAGTTGATATTTTAAAAATTCTATTTAGTAGCTGCCTACATCATTTAATTAATTTCCAAAAAAAGTATAAAGTGTGGGTTTAGTCTACTTTAAGTTTCGTCTTTAGTTTGTTAGGTATTTTAACTTTCTACTTTAATAAATTCTAGAGTTAATCTCTAAACCTCTAATGTGTATTCCATACAATTTTTCACCCCGCATTTCACGCTCTTAAAGTAATAAAATAGTAGAATTTTGAAATATTCTTCTTCTTTCTAATAAATTTCATATCTTTGAGGCTGAACTGTAAATTACTGAAAAATTTAGCATTTATTTTTATTAAATATATATAAATATGTATGTATATATATATATATATATATATATATATATATATATATATATATATATATATATATATATATATACATACAATATACAAAATTATTTCTAAAATGTTTAACTCGAAAAATAATTAAACCAAAACTAAGGTGTTATTGGAATAAATAGTAAAATTTCTGAAGTTTTGTACAATATATAATCTTAAAGGACACAAACAAGGATTTTTTTAAACTTTTTGTTAGTCCTGAATATTAAAATTTACGTAATAAAGTAAGCAGCAAAATATTGGAGTGTAACAAAAGTTGCAAGTAAACGAATAAAATAAATTATATTAACATAGTTTTTTATAACTGGTTGTATAATAGCATAAAATAAAAATCAATACACCACATTCCCGCAACTCCTTTCTTGTCAGGGTCGCCGCAGCCCGTCGCCGCAACACCGATAACTCTAATCTCTACTTCTCCGAGTTATTTACCTCGCGTTCCAAAAAAAAGCCAAGAAATAATTTCTAAAATGTTTAACTCGAAAAATAATGAAACCAAAACTAAGGTATTATTGGAATAAATAGTAAAATTTCTGAAGTTTTATACAATATATAATCTTAAAGGACACAAACAAGGATTTTTTTAAAACTTTTTGTTAGTCCTAAATATTAAAATTTACGCAATAAAATAAGCAGCAAAATATTGGAGTGTAACAAAAGTTACAAGTAAACGAATAAAATAAATTATATTAACATATGTTTTTTATAACTGGTTGTCTAATAGCGTAAAATAAAAATCAATACACCACATTCCCGCAAGTCCTTTCTTCTCAGGGTCGCCGCAGCCCGTCGCCGCAACACCGATAACTCTAATCTCTACTTCTCCGAGTTATTCCCCTCGCGTTCCAAAAAAAAAGCCAAGAAAATAACGCCGAAACACGTGTCGTGTGACAAGATCCATTATCCCAGCCGATGCGCATGAGCGGAGAGATAAGTTAATCTGCGCTCGTTACTCGCCCGCCAGCCTGCCCGCCCTAGTCGCACCGCCCTATCGCCGCCGCGTCGCCTGGCTTCAATCGTAAATCGCCAATTCCAACTTAACAAACCATTGGTCAATCTCATTATTTACCACCGTCCATAGCATGCTATGGATCTGTGGCCGCGTTGCTGGACAAGTGATATAGAGCCCGACCGGGATGCAGATGGCCGTCCCGATAGTCCGCTGCGGCGTGTTAAACTGTGATGCAAACGCTTGTGTACGTTGCTTCACCGCAATTCCCATAAATTGATTGACCAATAGTCAGACGCATTATTAAACATCGCTTGTTGCAAAAATGTATAAAAGGAAGAAAAAAAAATCAAATGGTAAGTAATTAAAATAAATACTAATTAATATTGCTAAGAAAATTATGTTTAAAGAAAATGAAGTAAAATTCAAAATGAACGTCTTAATTATTCCAGTTTAAACCGTTACAAGAATGATACATATTTGGGAATTATAATATACAGGTGCGAATCATAATTATTTCAAATTAAAAATCGAAACAAACTACACAAATGAAGTATAAGGGAATGTTCAAAAAAATGGAGTGATTCCTGTTTTTAAGTTTTTATTCTAAAAAAAATAAAGTAATTTATTCGTTTCAATAATGGTAATGACACAATTAGATCAAATCAGTTACACGTAATGATGACACAATTCAAGCAGATTATTCTCACTCATCACAAATCCACCTGATCTTTACCACCTGAGCATCACCTGATCATTATGATCAGGTGGTTCAACAATTACTTACCGTAGGAAAGTGAGAAATTTTGTTAATTTTTTTTTCCAGATTCAGGTATAGCAAAAAGATTGTGACTACGCGATCACATGTAGTAAGACGAAGAGAGAGAGTTTTTTCTAACAAACTAGGGCGTGAAGTAACCATGGCTGATATGCTACATTTTATAGTAATTTATGGCTGCAAGATACATTTTATAAAAATAAACTTTTATTTTATTTTACTGAAATGTAAAATTATCCAGATATTCAAGAGAAAATTGGTAGGAAATATACAAACAAAATAACTACATCAAGAGAAAATCGGTAGGATTAGAAAAAGTACGCTTTTTAGACATGCTCCCTTATTAGGCTGTATTTAGTTTTAAGTGGGCTCAAAATAATAGAGCTAGCTTCTATCTTACTTCACAATAAAGTCACAAATAATATATTAATTGAGCAAACACATCGGAAATCTCTAGTATGAGACAATGATCGAAGCCTTTTCAACGACGATTTTCAACACATCCGCTAAGAAGAGCATGTAAAATTTGATCGTGCTAATCCACTCAGATGTAGATTTAGGAAAAAATAAAAAACGGCAAGAAAACCAATACTCGGGTTTATAATATAATTAGTTATGGATTTAAAATATAATTTGTTGTTCCGACGAGACTTTGTTTACGCGGAACTCGGTATAAGAAAAGTCATAAAGAATTTTTTGTATTTTTGCTTCTTTCAGAGATTATGAACATAAAGTTTACAGAAAAAATTAATGGATAGCACTGGAAGTACCAACATCGTAATATTCACCAAGCCAGGGTGTTTTTTATATATGTTAGGACCATATAAAAAGTATCCTAAATGTTGATCGACAATATAAACTGTTTCCATGCCAAATTACATCAAAATCCGTGTTGTAGATTTCACGCGACTGGGAAAAAAAATTAACACGCGAACAGACAGACAAAAATTCTAAATTCAATAAGTATTTTTCAAATATTTTCAGGAACAGAATTCACTTTGTTACAATTTTATTATATGTATAGATAGGATAAGCAAGTAGTAAATAGTCCCGTAGTCATGTCATAAAATATTTTTTTTAAATGAAGTATTCCAGAAAATATTCTCACCACACATCAACTCAACAGCCCCGTAATTCCCATCTGGCTAAATGAAAACCTATAGAGTGTCAAAAAATATAAATGCTTAAATACGTACGGCACCCTCGTAGTGCGAGTTCCACTCGTGCTTGACGGGTTTATTTTTACAGTTTTAGTACTGACGAAGTTGGATTAGTCTAAACAATACAAATTTCAAAGTATTCATCAAAACTATTTTTAGAATTTTTCCCGGATTTTTTACACTCTTGTTTGGAAATGATAGGCACATACAACTAACACGAAAATTTATTATGTGTTAAATCAAATTATAAATCCATTTTATTGAGCCCAGAAAAACATATGGTATTTGGCTTCCTTATCTCCATTGCGTCACGTTATTTGTCAGTCCCAATTAATCCAACCACGATTAGAGGCCATGGATTCCTTAACAAATCTGATTAGGCTCTTTTCTTCTACAAGCGTATCAAAGATATTGGTAAATTTGGCTAAATATAAAATTAATGTAATATATTTACTATGTTAAGGTAATATTTTATTGTTTACAGTTTCTATAAAATATCAGTGTTTAATTTCCTATTATGAAAAGACACGCCAAGTAACCAAGATTGTCATGCATATTATTTTTTATGTTCTCTTACATGTGATTTTAGACAAACGTAGTTCGCAAAAAATTCCGTTCTAAGAAATATAACTCTATGATAGTTTTTAGGCGTATAACTAGGAATTTTGTTTCTTGATGATTTTTAATTAAATTGGTTTAAAGATTTTATGTTCAAAGTAATTTAACTCTTCAGCTTTCATCATCTCTCTGTCATAGCCGGTATGCCATATTTAAATGGTGGAAAAGAATATTATTTAAATAAGCTTTTTGCTTTTACCCCTGTGATCACATTTTGCGGTAATATAAATACTAACATTGTGAAAAATTTATATTTGTACATAACTTGAAAGAAATACTATGCACTCTTAATTCTTTGTAATTCCTCAAAAGAGAAACTTTTTCTTCACATATATTAAAATAAAATATATAAATATGTTTTTTTATAGTAACACAGCAATTTGTAAATTAGTGGTGATTTATTTGCATACCATATTGTGTAGGATGTCTTTGAAGAAGTCTTTTAACATTATTAGGACATGTAAAGAAATGTATTTGATACAGGGATCCGTTTACAAAACGTTAAGCTGTCAGTGGACACTTTTGTTAAAACTTATATCCTCAGGCCCTACAACTAAACTCTACTTTTTTGAACATCTGAAAATTTTCACAAAAGTAGAATATATAAAGAAATTAAAAGAAAAATGATGACATTTAAAAAGTTCATAGAAGCTACATACAAGTGACATGAATAAATTGCAAAAATGACTTTGTATTTTAAAATGTATATTTAAATGTTAATGTGAAAGATATACTAAGCAATTCTTATAACATATATATATATATATATATATATATATATATATATATATATATATTTCTTCTGTGAGTATGTATGTGACTTAACTCCTAAACGGCTGGACTAATTTTTATGTACATGATTAAGTTGATTCGAGAATGGTTGGGATTTACAATTTGACCCGGTAGACAGCGGTGTGATCGTGTTTAACATTTTTTTTTACTTTTTGACATCGGGCGAAGACGTACCTACTTCTAGTATATTTATGTATTTAAGTGGTGGGAAAGAATATTAATTAAATGAGCATTATCTTTCTATACCTGTCACAGATATAGGCAATATGTTTATGTTGTGCAAAATTAATATTTGTACATAATTTATTTATTTAATAGAAATACTACGCACCCTCAAATATTTGTAATTCCTCGGAGGAAAAACATTTTCTTCACATATATTAGAAATTTATTCACAAAAAATATCTTGGAATTTATATCACAATATCTGAACTTATGAAGCCAATAAGGACAGTTTTGGAATTTATATCTTGTATTAGATGCTAGAAACGAATTTTATTAAATTTAATAGAGCTTCTTAGCCTTTGGTCAAATTATTAATTTAACGTCCAATGTAACTGAATTATTTCTCGATTAATCGGTTTTCGCATAAAATTTATTATCATTGAATTTGTAGAAATTCTAAAATTTAAATTAAACTTTACAATTGAAATAATATTGAATATATTTGGCGTTAATTTTGTAGAAATTCATTATTTACAATTAAATGAAACTACATGATGTAGTATTATTTCTACTTTCTTTAATTTCTTTACCACGACCTAGATTTCGTTGTATTACACCATTTTCAGGTGGGCTATTAGCAAAGATCTTTGCCAATAGCCCACCTGAAGCTGTATACTACATCACGTAGTTTCATTTAATTGTGAATTGAAATAATATATCATAGCTTAGATTTCCCGGAAAATATGGAGACGGTACCTGGCGCGGGTTTCCAGGTTTTGCATTGACTATATTTGTAAGCCCAAAAATGAAATAAAATTGTACTAAGTATCACAAAGTATATATGTAAAATTGTTTTTTGTTCAAAAGTAAGCGCAGCACATGAGTACCGTTTAGTGTAACCTGTTGCAGGGGTCTCCACTTTTCATATGACTTCACAATAAATTGTAAAATTACCTCAAAAATCGCCAAGTAGGAGGTGACGTTGAAAGTTATTATGTGTATATATATATATATATATATATATATATATATATATATATATATATATATATATATAAATATGCATACACATATGTACATATTTGTAAATGTGTTAGTATATATAACGAATACATTTTAATGGCAATCACTTTTCGGGTTAATGATTGTTCGCTTTAACAATTACGACTACCGTATTATAATTATTAAGTCATAATCAGGTCATATCAAACTAGAGTTTTATTTGTGTTAAAAAAAAAGGCGCACACTACCAGATTATCTCTTGCATAATTTCAGTTAAAGTAGATATCACTGCACGAAGCTCTCTAAATTATATTTCGTATAATTTTTCAGTATTCCATGATAATTCTATATTTAAATAATAATTCAGGAGTTTCAAAATATTTCTGCAACACCTTGATATTTTTTCAGTTACCACTAAAAGAAATAAAAGAGTAAATATTACATCTATTCTCACAAAACTATTGATAACCCTGTGCCCTTTAAGACAGTATATATATATATATATATATATATATATATATATATATATATATATATGTATAATTAAATCTGTGGTTGTTTGAAGAATAAGATTTGTAAAACATCGGCGAAATTCAAGATTTAATTTTAGTTTTAATAACCTTTATTTTAGTTCTTTACGTAAAACAAATTTAATTTCATATTATATAGTTCAAACTATTTTGTATGAAGTGTAACAAGCATTGGTATTATATACTGGATACCTTGTAATCAGATACCAAGTCTGTTTACACGTTAGATACAATAATTATACACGTCACGCTCCGTCGTACGTGAAGTCAATATGAACGGTTGCTTAATATTCTGCATATATTAATTTAACAAACACCTATGCATTGCAAGTAGTACATAGCTAGATATCATATAGTACTACATAGCTATACCTGTTTAGAATTTTCATGTATCTGACCTCTCTTTCATAAGATACGTTGTGAAATCAGAAGACTTTCCTCATATATCATTTTCATCAGGATGTAATGATTATACTTTTCCGACAAAATTTATGTATTTATTTCAACTAGGCTAAAATCAAAATTTTGCATGTTTGTATCTAATTATCCAGCAGATCAGCTTAAAATATTTAAATATATTTAGTTAATTTTAATATCAAGTGATTCGTCCTAATTCTCTAAATAGTACTAGCCCGGTGTGAAGAATTTTTAAGAAAAATTAATGACTTCCGAAATATGTTCATTATATGTCAAAAATATTAATATAAATTGATTGAAAAGATAACTTGATCTGGTATGCCATTATATCGATTTATATGCTAGTATACCGGTGTGTATGCGATTGCAAGTTGGTAATCTATAACCATGCATAGCCCGTCACATTGTACAAATAAAAACGAAGTCAAAAAAAATAAAAGCAGATGTGTAAAATTATGGAAATGGTAACAACATAGTCCAATTTTCTTAATATGATATGAATAAAAAACGAACTTAAATGAGTTTTACGTTTGAGAAATTCAGAACGTCATTCGCAAAATTACTTTTTCTTTTCAAACCATTTGAAATATAGAATCAAAGTAAGAAAATAAATCTACGATTTCAAAGATATCACTCGCCAAGTATAATGTTACCAATGTGATAAATTTGAAAAAAAAACAACATGAAAACTCTTTGTAAGCAACGAAAAAGTGTCACAATAAATAATTTGTTATTAAAAATTTATATAATTATTTGTCGATGTTAAAGTTCCATATTCTGAATAAATAATACTGATTAATAAATTTAATTCATATTACTAAATTAAATTAATTAAACGGGAAAAGATTATGAATTTACTTTTCTTGTATTATTATTTTATAAATTACTTCCATGTTTTCAATCCGTACTGGATATAATAGTTTTTAGGATTCCGTATCTCAACAAAGAAAAAGGAACCCTTATAGATCACTTCTTTGTCGTCTGTCGATCTGTCAAGATCCTTTTACGCAGGAACACGTGGAGGTATCAAGTTGAAATTAATATCAAATACTTTGATCTACGATTCCTTGGAGTTGTAAAAACAAACTTTTAAATCCAAATCAAACTTCCAAGTCAATGCAATCAAGGAGAATAATATAAGTACGGCCACTTATGCTGCATACTTTGACAATCGAAAATAAATTAAACCTATAGGGTACTTACTTTTGATCTGGAATCACGAATTTTGACAAAAAGCAAGGTCTCACAACATAAGTAAAGGAAGAAATCCTTAAATCGTTAGTTTGTAGTTATAAAACATAATTTTTTTATACATGCGCCTGTGAAAGGTCTAGTACGCAATATATTTTCTAAATATTTAAATAGAAACATTATGTAACACTAAACGTTTATAAATACCTAAATGTATTCGGAATACTCGTAGTGCGAGTTTCACTCGTGCTTGACTGGTTTTTTATCAATGAAATTCAAAATAAACATATAATTTATGTTCTATAACTTTAAGCTGTGTGACACTGAAAATTACGTTAATATTATGTTGAGTAATTATTACGTGCTATGCGTATAAACAAAAGCCTTAGAACCGATTGTGTTCTCTACGATTTATTTTGTACGCCCCAACTAATTTTTAAAAAGATATCTTCAGTATAAAGATAGCTTTACATTTACCATTATAATATAATTATGGATAAAATTCTGGGTTTAGCTTAGAACTTTATCATAAAAATAATATATACAACTAAAATTTTATGCAAATAGATGCAGCAATTTTCGTACTATAAAAAAACAAATTTGATAAATAAATACACGAATAATCTTTCCAGATAATAATTGTTAATTTATTCTATTTCTTTAGACATTTTCATTCATAAAATAATTCCTCAGGCATTCGATAATCACTGACAGCATTCCCCATTGTTTTCCCAAATATACCAAAGATAAAAGAAACACATGTCATTATATAAAAAAATACGAAATGAATACGTTTCACTCGTTATCATCATGTTTCATGCACTGTCAGTGCTCAAACACCTCGTTACCATGCAAATTTCAAATATCAAATCACGCCCGGTATCCCACGTTTTTTTCTAAATGACAACCCTTAATACACTTACTTATCAACATAACAATGATACAAAAAAGCTTTTTTGCGTCCTTCAGAATAAAAACAGATACTGTTTTAATATATTTAAACTCCGTCGACGGCAGCCCTTATCTGTTCATCCTTCGCGTTTCGGGGGATGAACATAATGTGTCCTGCGTAATGACGGCATCCTGATATCCTTTTCAGATTATAATCGCACTGATGATACTGTTCGCGATTGTATCCTTTTTCAAATAAAAATAATACAATAAGGATTTCGCTTAAATATTCGGAGTACAATAACGAATGGGACTCGACGCTTTTAAAGCGGTGATGACGGTATTAAAATACGTTCTTTCATTGTTGAGAAAATTTGATATCCGTAAATAAAGTGTTTTAGGAGTCGAGATTACGATTGTGTTACTGTTATTTTATTTTTAGTGAGTGTAATTAAAACGAGTGTGTATTGTCTTTGATGTGAAATGACAGAGCTTTCGCACTGGGTAATGCGCTTGGTTTTATCGATAAAACGGTACCTTGGAAGGAAATTTGTGTCATAAATCCTTTAAGCGATGATTCGTAATAATAACAGAGAAATATGGTTGTAAGTTATGTTAATTGTGAAGATAATACTAAAAAAAACCGTTTTACATTTTCTTTACAATCTCGAAACAGTATAAAGTTACGACTTATTGTCTGCAATGCGACATGAAATTAAATATAAACGATCTGCAAATATACTCGGGGATTTTGTTATTATGGTAGCTTATTAGGATAGTTACGAGAACATTTTCCATTAAAGTATAATTTTTACCCCAATTTGCAATCGATGTTTAACTATACCATTGACCCCTATTCACAAATTATTAAATATTTCCTTTAGTATTATTATACTAAATAAGAATATATGGTAGATAAAATGTTACGCCGAATTCTATCTATATGCTACTAAGCAATAATGCTGAGAGTTAAGTATCTACGTGTTATGGCGTATTGGTAACTGCTTCATAGTATTTATCATGATAAGCGATTCAGTCTCTTATAATAAACGTTATCTAAGTAATAAATTATTAAATATTTCCTTTAGTATTATTATACTAAACAAGAATATATGGTAGATAAAATGTTACGCCGAATTCTATCTATATGCTACTAAGCAATAGTGCTGAGAGTTATGTGTCTACGTGTTATGGCATATTGGTAACTGCTTCATAGTATTTATCATGATAAGCGATTCAGTCTCTTGTAATAAACGTTATCTAAGAAATAAACGTCAACTAGAATCCAAACTTAGAACAGCAAAATACCTTAGCTTCGTCATTTGCATAATTATTAAAGGCTCATTTATTATCTCGTTATTTAGTTGTAATGTTTAACTCTTCATGCGATTGGAGTTTTGTTTATAAAATGTGTAAACTGTGAAATATTAAAATTTTTTATTTTCAAGGTTTTTTTGTCTGATTTTTTTTGGATAACTATAGATCTTTTCTATTGAATGGCAAGTCTCAGTTCAAATATAATAATTTTAAAATAAAAAGTTTAATTTGGACAAGTATGTACCGTCATTGAAATAAAATTATAACTTCTTTGCTCTGATTTCATTGGCGAACAGTACAACGTTGGGTACTTTTGTATGGAAATGAATTTACTAAATATTGTTTCATTAGTAGGAAATATAGAAAACATAATTTGCTGGATTATAGAGAACCGATTAATCATAATGACAATAAATGATTAACGATTAAAAAATAATTATGTATTTTATTTATGTTCTTAAAACCAGTGATACAATATAGGAACATTTTGGACAAAAATTATTTTAACAGTAATATTTCCCTTTTTATAAAAAAAGTGGAATGTTAAATTAAAGAAAGGATATTTTGTTCATTTTAGGGGTGGAGTTATAATGATATACGACTACCAAAGAAACCGCCAGCAAGGACCCACGGTCATCGACTTCTCTAACGCCAGTAATTCCTCGAATGGCACAGCAGGACCAGCGCCAAAACTCATCAAGGGTCTAGCCTATCTCCATCTTAAGTACGGGAGGTTGCCTTGGTTCAGTCTTGTAAAGCCAGCTGCGGATCTTGCAAGGTATTGATTTTCTATATTAGTGTTGAATATATATGGCGTTAACTTTGTAAAAATTCATTACTCACAATTAAATTAAACTACGTGATGTAGTATTATTTCTACTTTTAAATTCTTATTCCAAAAAACAATAGCGGAAGCTGGGTTTCTGCGGGTTTTCTCACTGCTTTCGTTAGTGACTTTATAGTGCGGTATAATATTTACGAAAGTTATACAATATAGAAGTATTCTAGTGAGGATAATAAATTAAACTGATGTTATTCTATGAGGTTATACAATGCAAATGTTCCGATGTATGTAATAAAGTTAAATGGATATTATTCTCAGTAATATATTTATACAATAGCAAAGTTATCTAATGGTTGGCACAAGGTTATACCACTAATTATACATATCTCCCATTTTATTTTATTTTATTTTTTATTTTTATTTATATATGTAGACGGGCAGAAAGCGTTTGAAGTGTACTGCAGTATTAATGTTGTCTAACTATATTATGTCTAGATGATATTAAGTATGGATGATGATATTGTATTTCGTTGTTCGTTTAATATATTAACGTTGGTGTCTTTTTTATGTCTGTTTATTCTAATATTTCTAGGATATTGAGTTTATTACCTTTTGTATTTATCTGTATTCTAAAGGGGGCACTGTCGGTACGACGGTGATGTTTATTTTAAATGAGGTGTTTTGCAAAGTAAGATATGTCTGGTTTGTTATTTCGCCAGCTGGCAATGTATTCTTTGTATCTGGTATTAAAATCTCTTCCTGTTTGACTTATATACACGCTATTGCAGTCGTTACTTTTAAGTTTATAGATACCCCTCTTTTTATATTTATCTATTTTTTCTTTATTATTAATAAGAGTTTTATTTATTTATTTATCTACTTTAATGTATCTAATTGATACATATGGCGGACTTATTGCTACAAGAGCAAGCTCTTACAACAGTTTACCCAGTTACCACAAGTTTTACCCAAGTTATTTAAAGTACTATGCTATTATTTATATCTTAATTATTAGTTAAAAGTTTTCCTAGTTTAATTGATACATTACCTACGTATGGGATGGATTTATAGTAAATATTATTATTATTTAGTATGATTGGGTATATATCTTGGATTATGATTTTTCATAATTTATTCTTGTAGAGTTTTGTGACAATTGATGGGTTATAATTCTAATTTACTGTGATTTGTTTTATAGTTTTATTTCTTTACGTAAATTAGATTTCTCTAGTGGGATGGTTAACGCTCTGTGAATTATCGATTGGATGGCTGCTAACTTCTTTATTAGTCTTTTAATGAAATATTATTCACATTTGTATTTTTTTCCATTACTGGTTAATGCTTTTACATTTGCGTATTTTAAATTTACGTCATTTGCACTCTGTGGAATTTAGTATTAAACTTTGTTGAAAGCTGTAATTTAAAAAAATATAAAGCAAATTTTAATATCTGGTTCGATAACTATACTTACAATTATTGTAAATAAACAAAAACCACTAACACTCACCACTATGATGTTTCTTTCTTAAACCTAAATCTTACTTCGCCTGGTCATATAAATATGTCACTGTAAACTTGGTTTGTTTTGAGCTTTAAAACTCATTCATACAAAATGAAAAGCTTTTGAATATGAGACCTAAACTGAAAAAGAAAATATATTTTGAAAATACTAGTCGCATAAAATTTTGAATCTCAACGTATAATTCTAATGTGATAATATCGATAAAATCTTATATGAACGGTTTTTAATAAAGATAAATTGAGATGTTTTTTGTCCTGTCAAAGCGAATGAAATAATAGCTCCACAAGTGAAATAATATATATATATATATATATATATATATATATATATATATATATATATATATATATATATATATATATATATATATATATATATATATATAACTCATAAAGGCATTTGTAAATACGTTCCTCCATCTTAGAAAGCGGTAAATAAAATGTATTGTGATAAACTTTATGTTTATGGTAACCGAGCAGTATCCAGACTTAAAGTTAAATGACCGAGATGTACATGGTAATTACAAATAAAGAAAAAATGGCAAACTTCGCAGCGATTATTCAAAATAAGTAAATACAAATATGCATTATTGCAAAAATTTTACAATTTTTGTGTTTTTTTATTACCGACTTGCTGTATACTTCCAGTGACGTGGTAAATTTCTTGAATCTTTGAGAATTTTGTCAATTTTTTCTCTTCGTTACAAATACGCCGAAATTGCATAAATTACTGGCAGGTTCAGTGCCAAAGTATAGGTAGATCTTTTGTGTAGAATGCAGTTTTTACTTATATGCAGTAGAAATTGATTGCCTCATTGATCTACATACAGAATTTGAATTCGGGTAATTTTTTTTAATGTAATATTTGGAGGTTTTTATTCTCTATGATTCAATGTTGGGCAACATTGAGTCATAAAATTAGTCAAATAATTTTAACAGTTTCAAAAAATTGCAATTATACAAATGTGCTAATTGCTAAGAGTATTTGAATTAGTATAAAATGTCTTAAGCATATGCAATATTCGTGCATTCTTCGTGCCCTCTAAAACAATAAAATACTTAAAATAACTTTGAACAACAACGATAGGATGTCATTTTTTTGTTTTAAAAACGTTTTGCTTCTTTCAGTCACACAGATTTTGACATGCACTTTTATTCTTGTCTTTTATTATGTCTCTATATTGATATATTTCAAAATCCTCATAAGACAAATTGCCCTCAATTACATCTTTTTTGATACACAGATATTTTTTAAATGTTGAATCAGACGTTTTCTGTATTTATTTTTGAGTGACTAAATTTAAATTTTCTTGTCTCTAGCTTCAATTTTTTTTTCAAATTTCCCACAAAATTCTACCCCAATTCAACCTCATTGGGGTTTTATTTTCTCAAAAAGTTAAAATAAATATTTTAACTTTATAATTTTACCCAAAAGCCTAGATACGATCTTTCATGTATATATAACTTTAAATACTTCAAAAACGCTTCAATTGTTATTTTTTTAATTTATTACTAATGCTTCCACATTATAGTTCCTAAGCACATTCTGCCTTTTTGAAACTACTTTCAGGTATATTTTCAGATATAATTGTTACTTATATTATCTTACTATGTAGTGTTATCCACGATTAATCTATTTTACTTTTCTTCCAGTAAATTTATAGCGAACAGTAAAATTACGTTTCAAGAAGTTGTGTACAATAAATTATTTGTAGTAAGTCACCCCCGGTTGTTTCCTATACTCTCTGTGCGCGTCTTTCATTATATAAAAGCACTGTGATATCACGAGTCCAATCTTTAGGGATTTTACTCTCAACCAACGTGCGTGACATAAATACGCAATTGTCTTTAGATAATTTATTTAGTAATTGTTACCCACTAGTTTGATCCGGCATTGCAGTGAAGTTAAATTTTTATACAAAAAATAAAATGAAAGAAAATAAAATTTTAACAATACCAATATATATATATTTATATATATATATATATACATATATATATTTATATATATACATATATATATATATATATATATATATATATATATATATATATATATAAATAATGTAAGATAATCGTCATAACAATGGTTTACGATGAATTAAAATCTAATTCTTTAAATGTGTTATCCTTATTTATTGCAGTGTCATAAAGATTTATAAATAGAATATTTGATGTACAACTAATCCACTTATTGTTACATAGATACATAGACATATAATTGTTACTTTTTTCTAGGATTATAAGTGTTTAAAAGATGAAACCCTTTAATTAAGTTATAATTAAGATTTAATACGAAAACGAAGTATAATTTAAATAAAATAAGACAACCAGACAATCATATACTAATTTCTAGAGTTTCATAGTGAAATGGAGAATTCTTTTAGCTTTGTCACGCCTATCCGTCCTTTTGTTACAATTTTATAGTCTTACAGTTTAAACTTTCATGCCTATGTAAGTGTTTAAAGGTAAAAACCTCAACTAATATGTAACAAAATATTGAAAATAAAAGTTTTTTTAAAGTAACTTCAGCTAATTTTTCCGTTCCGATTGCATCAGCAAATTTAATAGGTATAGATAACCTCTCGATGGACCCCTGTATATATATATATATATATATATATATATATATATATATACATATATATATATATGTGTGTGTGTTAATTCCTTAGTTTGTTTATTTTACTAAAAATATAGCATCCAAACGCAAAATCGTATGAATTCTAATTAAAATATTTAATACTAGTGTATTCAAGGTTTTTATAAAGTGTATAACTGAAGTATTTATTTTATTAGATTTTGAATTATAATAGCTTTTAAAATACTTTCAAAATAGGACATAATTTGTTGTATCAAACTCTGAACGAGGTCCAAGTCCAATGCCAAGTGAGACATAGCTCTGCGTCAAGTCTTAATAAAATACCTTATTGCATTATTAATTGTTTATTCCCTTAATAAGTAATTACTATTATACTTATTTTTTTCCTTTAAGCATATGATAGTTATAATTTATATAATAGTTATAATTATTAATACATGAGATGTGTAAATTTATACATGTTTAGGGGTTTTAGTTTTACGATAGTTTGACTTAAATGTCGTGAAATTTAGGTTCTTAATTAGTTTCTAATGTATTATAATAATTAAAGCTTAAGTGCAAGTTTGATAAGTTTGGTTATTTTTTTTATACATACATAATGCTCATAAATTCTAAAACAAATTCATTAGCGCGGGAAGCACACAATCCATATCAACTAAAATTAACTGGCATTAATCTATATCCGGAATAGAGGGACCATTAAGCAAACGCGGAAGCTGATAACTAATAAAGCTATTCCACTCCGGCTAATCAGACCTATGAAATAATAAGGCGTCCACGTCGAAGGCAGGATCCTGTTCCTCCACGGTGCTGCCCATTAATTTATCACGAGCCCGAAACAGATTGCCTCGATTGACTTTCGACCTCCCAATCCATACATATGTCCGTCGGCCGCCCGCCCAACTTGCTGCCCGCCCATATATCTCGCTCTCATTTATTTTTTGCTATTTAAGAACCCCGCCCTGTCTAAAGATAGTTTTGGAGCTAAGTATGACAGCTGGGGATGATGTAATTTTTGATCTCGGACTACGATTTATTTTTCGTCTTTCTTTATCACTTTTATTTTTTCGATAACTTTTATAAAATAGTAAGCGGAATGTCCAGTTATATAAATATTAGGCAGGCTTTGAAGGATATAATTCTTTATTTTATTTCGGTGATAATCTTTCAGTATATTTTTATGTTGTCAATATTGGATCGTATTTTTTGACCGAAGCTTCATTTGGTGACATTGAGATATATAATCTAAGGTCAATAACGTTATGGTTGTTAGAAGGCTGACAGTCTTTAATTTTTAAATTTCCTGACATTATAATAAAATTATTGAGATTTCAACATTATTATGTTGCTTTTCTCAACAAGTTTTTTTTTTAATTTCTCTATTTTTCTGCGTCGAGCCAGGATGATCTGTTTTTACTACAATATACATAATAATTGGAAACCTAATTAAAATGCATCTATTATATTTAAGTGATGCGCAAAGTAACAAATAGCTAAACAGGCAAATAGAAATTTTTCGTTTCATATGGAATCCAAATATGAAATATCTTCAATGCAAGATTTTTTTTGTAAATTGTTTTTAATAAACCAAATGGACACCCAACTTTTTTACAATTTTTCAAGTCTATTTTTCTTAAACTCATGAGCTTATTATCATCTCAATGTTAACGATATTATTTTCTATTTATTAAATAAACGCTAATTGTGACACTGTAAAATGAAAATCATATACATACAACTGGTGTCGTTGTCTATTTCCTAAATGTTTCTTAAAGTACGTTTAATTAAATTAAGCTTATATATAATATACATCAGTATAAATACCTATCCTGGAACGTAGGTGGGAAACACGATTGAATTAATAGACATATGACAGTAAAAACTCATCCTATTCTCTTGGAAATAATTGTCTTCTGTAATGTTTAGTGTTCCGTATATTATAAGGAAAAACGGAATCCATATACCTAAGAGCACTTACGTGTCTGTCCATATGTCAGTCGTAAAGGTTTTTCTCTGGAACTGCTTGAAGTAGAAACTTGAAATTTAGCACAGTAATAAAACATATTAACCCGCATTTTACTTTATTACGCAATTACTTATTTTCATATGTAGTGCAATGTATTTGAAAAATTAATTGTCTTTTAAAGAGGCTAATTATAAAGGTTTCAGAGATATACTGAAAGATATGTAAAAAAATGTATTTTCCCCCTTCTTATTTCGGAAAGTACTCAATCGAAAATTTGGAAAAAATATGATAACGTTGGTATAATAATACATTTTATTTACCCATATATTTTGACACAATTAAAGAGGAAGTCAATTAAAGCCTTGAAAAATATTTTTTTCCCATTTTGAATATCACGTGGAGAACTTGGAAAGGCTTATTATAAGAGGTACAATTTTTCACACATATATCATATCACCCATTATTTTTGGAACTAATGACCCAAAAATCATAAAAAACAGGGTTGATAAAACCTGACTAGAAGATTACTGGAAACTGTTAGGCAATGATTATCCCAGATCTTTTAATTTTTAAAGTATGCATTATGTTTTTAAACCTATAAAAACATGGTATATAATAGGTTGTGATTTGTAATAGTTTATATTCGTAAATACCTTAACAGAAATGCTATGTACGTTTAGAGGTTTATAAGTACTGAAATGTGTACGGAATCCTCATTTTGCGAGTTCTACCCGTGCTTGGCAGCTTTTTATCTCTTCTTTTCAAAGCGCTTTTCTATTTAAATAAATAGCGTTTTTTGAAATGTAGTTTCAATTGAATTCTGTGTACATTGTCTTCAAGTTTTCTTTTTTAACCACGAAATTTTTTTCTTATCCAGATATTCGTAACCATTGTTTTAGTTTCTAAACTGGGCTCAAAATAAATTGTTTTAGAATATAGTTTCGGTAACAGAACGCGACAAGACGTTAACCTATGTAATGACATCATAATGCTACGTTTAAAACTAACGTTAAAATCAATTCATATTTTTCAACATTTCCAAGAATATCTCGTATCACTACTCGTATAAAATATTTGCCACTTATTACTTCTTACTAAATATATATCAAAAAGACAATTTTTAAAATTTTCGTCACAAAACAGTTAAATAGGTTTTAAAGGAATGTTCGCTGTTACATAAATTAGCGGCCTGGTTAATATCTGAACCAATATATTGTGATGATGAGAAAAGAGACTTATGCAAGTCAAATGAGTAGAGTAGAAGGAATTTTATTCATAAAATAATTTATAAGAAAATTAGCGGTATTCAAAATAGCCAGGATAATATTTCACTCATAAAAAACTACGAAAGAAAGAAAGAATTTGTCAAATCTAAAAATAAAGTAAATGTAATATTATTTAGATATCCTGTAAAGATGTCGTTTTTTTTAAATATGAGTATTTCAATCACAGGGACCGAGCCACTTTTTTATTGTATCTTGGGACAAATAGCAAGTGTTCAACCTCGAAACACTTTTCAGAACAGCTTTGAAGTCGAGAAGACATTTAACTAACATTCAATTTTACATTTTCTTGATTACAATGGTTATGTAGATCTATCAGACGTCGTCCTCAATGGCTTTATCTATAATATTATCTTAGGAAAACTTGCTAATTTCTATTCTATCCATTCCTGTTTTATTTTATATAACAAAGTAAAAGGTTGCATAAATAATGTCTCAAACACTAATATAGTAATTATAATGGGTTATTAAAGTAAAGAAATAGGGGGACAACACATACTAAATTTTAAAACTGATATTAATATTATTTAACAATGAAACATGTAAATTCCTTTTAAACAAAAATTGTTTGTTCGTGAATTCAAATAAGGTTAAATGGTTTATTCAAAAAAAATTTTCGTTCATTTTTTTTGCCTGAGTGTACATTAAGTCTGAATGGTTTTACAACCCGAAATGTAATATTGGGTTGGTAAATATTAACCCGACACTTTTTCCAGCGATTTCTGGAATGTTATTGAAACTTCTCGAACATCTCTGGTATCTAAGAGCGCTGCCTCTGATCTTCACATTGGGCATAAACTTAGTTTCAGCAAGTAAAGAACAAACGAAATATATGGAAATTTCACAAAGGGGACCTAGAGTGTCCTTGCTTCGTGAATTCCGTTTAGGACGAAAAGTGTTTGCTGTGGGCTTTGTGTCCCGTTCATTATTGTTTTTAATATATTTTATCACAATTCATTTTATGGTGCTTTCACGTTTCCAAGACAGTGATTATATCTGTAAGATAGGACATAAGATTGCAAAGAAATAAATAAATTAAATTGAACATTTTGTTTTGTAGTAAATTTGGGAGTCTCCTTATATATAACACTCTATCATGTTTTAAAAGAAAGTCTTAAATGATAGTGGATATCATACATTAAAAATTATCCTGAAGAATCAACATCTAAATATGTGGAAATCAATCTTACGTAGGCATTAAGTTAAAATTATGTAATGGTCACGGTTCATAGCAATTCTCATCATTATCATCGGAATTATGTTTGCCATGCATTTCCTGGCATTGTTAAATTTTTATTTTTTTACCCTTCCATATCGGATGGTGTTTTATGCTTGTGGTATTTATAATTAACCCAACATTTTTAAATTACATTAACGGGATCGCTAGTAACGTTTAATATTTTCCAGGGCTCTATGTTGGGACTATCCTTTTTCTTAAATACATTAACGTTCTTCCTGTTTTTGATAGAAAAATATACTAAAGTAGAGTAGTATTTTTTTCTGACAACATTACAATGAAAAATGAAATTGAATTGAAAATTTGCAAAAAGTTGTTAATACATCTTTTTATTCCGATGGCTATTTTAAAAAAATATTTTGTCTGTGTATCTCTGATTACATTTTTAAGTAATTTCTTTTTTTATATTATCATATATTCAACGTTTTAAATCAATTTAATACAGTTAAATAAAAACAAATTGTGTTGTAAATATATAAATGTGAGCAAAACGTAACTAGATACTAGTTACGTTCATTTATTTACATTGATGAATCTATACACCTGGCGAACTCACTGCTACAAACGGAATTTCTTTCATTCAACCAAAATTACGGTGTACTTATAAAGTATAAGATTGGTAGATAGCAAAATGTGATAAATACTTGTAGAAAAAAATCAAAAAAATAAAAAGACGAAAAGAATCGAATTTTGAAATGTCAAGATGAGATTTGGACGAAGATTGAGGGTAGGAAAAGAAAGGAGAAGGATTAAGGAAAGGGTTATGAAATGAAATGAAACGTGGAAAGTAAAATTAGGATCACTATAATTTTTTCAGATGACTTTTGAATTCTTAAGTGGACGGTGAAAGCCTAGTGTCAGTATTGAGTTTCCTTCAAAACCTGAACAGTAAAGGAATCGTCAGGAGCATGAGAGGTTACTCAGAACTTAGACCCAGGTAAAGTGCTGTAAATCTAGTGATAAAGTAGATGTAACTGTAAGGATATTTTGAGATATTACAAATCAACGTAAGAATACGAAAATTGCGCCGGTCGCGAATTCCATCCACCTAAGCCGCGATCCCTAGAAATACGTGTATGATCAACAATTTTTCGAGCTGAAAATTTTTACAAATTCCTACTTGTTGAAAGGATTAATGTTGGTTAAGCTTTTAAGGTCAAGGTAGTACACATCTCCATAGTATAATAGAGGTAATTGCAGTCCTCGATACAGCTGCAATCCACTTACTGTTGTATCTTTATTTGTGTACATAATATTTTAAGGGAATCTTTCCCCATGTTCATTACATATAGCACCAAAATTTTTGAAGACAAAATACGCAAGTGAATGAATGTTTAAATACGCGCCTCATAGAAAAACTGTACCAGCACTTAGCATTCATTTCAAAAGATCACGTTTGTTCTTGATCACAACATTTGATCCTTAAAACGATCTCATATTTGAAGGTCAACAAATATGGTTTCCTTTAGATTAGTCTCACTTCTACGTCATTTTTTATGAGATATAATACAATAGGCGTTTTTTTCTCACACATAACACAACTGGTGTGATTTCGCAAGCTGTGCTATTTACTTGTTTTTATTAACTATCTGATATCTGGTTTGAATAGTCTAAGTAGTGATTACATTTAAAGGATTTTTTTAGAAAATATTAACAAGAAATATAAATCGTAAATATAATGTGCTGGAGAAATTGTAACTATTGCCAAATATTGGAATTCGGCCTTCATATACCTGTAAAATCCACATATAAATTAATTTTGGTCAATATTATTATACGGCATACAAGCACACAAGTACTCATGCACGCTCTCACGTACACACACACACACACAAATGAATATATATATATATATATATATATATATATATATAAAAATATATATATATGCATATTACCACGATATAATAAAAAACAACAAAAAGAACTGAAAACGTATTTTCCCTCCCTCTTTCTACCGCGATGCACAAATAACATCCGCCGGCTACAGAAATATGAGCAAATGTCAGAACGCGGTCAGCGAAGGAAACGCGGTTTCAAGGAAAACTCCTTAATTCATCACCGGGTAGAACAAATCGGCTCGTTTATACCGCACTGCCGGCCGACACTAGATCGACATAACGACCTCATTTATACAGAGTCCGGTGCGCTAATAGAATTTTGTCCTTCGTTAAATTTTATAATGACAGCGAGCTTTGAGGGGCCGGCTCTCTTCGTGTTTATTCCTAGTTTATTAGCACTGACGTGGGCTATAATGTAGATATCTATTAATACACAAGCAAAATCTACAAATTAACAAACCTAAATTTATTTTTTTTGTACTTACACCATTTTATTTATACTTACACCATTTTATCATATAGAACATTTCTTCAAATGTCTGTGTTTAGTACTCATGAGCCTTAATTCACATTCAGTAACAATTATAGGTTAGTGTAATTCTATGCTCTTAAATTGTGACACATCAATATGCAATTTAACTATGAGAAATTGGGTGTAAATTTGGATTATTGGTTTTATTACAAGAACAATTTTTTATCAATACTCGCAACCCTAACACATGAATTTTAATGCTGAAACTCGAACGAACCTTTACAGGTTGAGTCATTAAAACTGTATTATTTTCTTTGAAATATTTGTTGTAATACTAATTTAATTAATTATTAATTTATTATTAATTTAATTTTTTTAAATTATGTAAACCGTTAATTAATTACTAGATATTATTTGAATGAAACTAACAGTTGAGCTTTCCGTGGAACCATGGAGATCAGTGCGTTCAACGAAGAAAAATCCAGATACATTTGCCTTTTGTTTTTAAAAAAAATATTAACATTAACATTTCAAGTTTTAACTTTACGCAAGCTGTAGTAACTAATAATAAATCGCTTAATTTACTAAATTCTGTAATCATACATTATTAATAACGACGTATATATCGTTTCAATAATGACAATGCATTAATAAAAAATAATCCGATATAATTCTCAACTATATCATTAATAATATATATATATATATATATATATATATATATATATATATATATATATATATATATATATATATAGATAAGTTAATCGTATTAAAAACTACGTACAGATTTATATTCCAGGCCGTCTTCCTAAAAAAAAAAAATTGGCGCCCTATTTAAGGTAATACCGTCAAAAAAATTTAGCACCCTATTAAAGTAACATAAGGACAAGTCTTGCATTACTCGCGAAATGTTATATGTGACCTTTGACTGTCTCTAATCTCTAATTTACGTTTATTTATATATCCACCTATTCTGTAACTGTGACTTGGTTGTATACATTCTAATGAATAAAGGGCTTAGTACTTACTATCGAAACTAATTTAACCTCACCTAATATTGAAACATATAAAAAGTTTCTAAGATTTCAAATTGTGTTTTTATGCGTGTTAGTTAATTTTTTAAGGTTTTACACGATTACGTATTTTAAGAAATCCCGTAGATGATCTTTATTTCTTATTTCATACGCTCACTAATTTAGTATGAGTAAAGTTTTATAAGTAAAAAACAATATTTGATAAAAATATAATATACTAACGCATTTGATATATAGTACGGTATAATGTATATATGTAGTTATAGTTTTACTTGTAAATTCTTAGTCTTGTGAAATATAAAGAATATATTAAAAATTATCGTATGTTCTCGTAATAAACTTAGGCGTATATATAAACAACAAATCATTGTAATCGGGTGTTTTTAGAGACATACTCTAATGGAAGACAATCTTTAAGTTCAATTCTCAACCACTTTTTTGATCAATAATTTGTTCAATGAGGAAGCTCATTCTTGGTTGAATGGTTATGACAATTACAAAATTGTCGTACACAATAATTTTTTCATTAACGTATATATACATATATATATAATATATGTATATATATATATATATATATATATATACATATATATATGTGTATATATATATATATATATATATACGTACATATATAATCGATATCGTTAATTTTAAGGGTTATCTATATCTTTTTAAATTTGCTGAAGCAATTTGAACCGAAAAATTATTTGAAGGTGCTTTAAAAATTATTTGTTTTCAATATTTTGCTATATATTACTGACTGTTAGTGCTTGTGAGTGTACGAGCTTGTATCCGTGCGTGTGTCTTTTTTTACTTAGCTCCAACTAAGAAAGTTTGTATACAACCTTGTAAATTCTAGCAATTATGACGCTTAACTTCCATACTTCAGAGACCATTTAACCTCCTGTTAATAAACATAAAACCATTTTCATACTAGACATTTTTACGTAATAAAATATTTTAATTCCTTTTAGAATAAGCATAAATTAAAATATTCTGTGAACGAAATTTTCGATTAGAATAAGCGTGCCAAATTTAATAATACTAGGGCAGAAACATCTATTGTGTTGTACCACGTTTAATTATTTATACCTTTGTTCTACGTTTTCAATAACAGCAGCCTGTACAACCCTCTCTCCGATCTTCGCTATTTGAATAAAATAAACTTTTCATCCATATATTACAGCCCCTAGGTCCTATAATAACGCACGATACGCTCTATACTTTGTATATCGCTATCATATTATGTTATAAAGTAAACACGAACCTTGTAAGCCCCTTGCCCTTCCGTAAGTCAATTCAAGCATGACGCATTTTCAATAAGACCATTACGCAAAAACGAAGTTGCCTTCGGCGTGGGATGATGTAAGAAGATGGAAAGCGCATGCTTTGTATTTTACGTAAGTATTATAATTTGTTTTCTGTGTGGAAATGAATTTATGGTAAATTTAATTTTATTCGTGACATTTTCTCGTTTATTGGTTGAACTTGATGGTATCACAATAAGTTTTCGTTTGTTGAAAATAAGAATGGGATGAAAAAAATAATTTCAAATTTAAATATTTTTATAATATTTGTATATAATATCTCATCGTATTGTATTGTATTATTGAAGTTTATGTTTAAAAATTTTAATTTGTCAGAGTCTTTGAGATAAGTGAAACGCTAAGTAGGTTTGACAAATTTTTCGTCCCTTGCTTTTGCTTTTATATATTTTTAAAAATATTTTGTGGGTTTTATTATTATGGTTACTTTTTTGAAAACCTACAAGAAAATGTTTTTAATATTGTAATAGTTTCAATAAATCTAGACAGTAAAATTTAAATATTTGGATCAAATAAAAATCTTCCCACTGTAGTATATTAAAAAAGTTTTAAATATTTTGATAAACTTTTAGTTTTTAATTAAATATTAAATAAATTCATTCATTGGTGTATGTTCAATAGTTATCACATTTGGCGGACTTAATGCCAAATAAATTTTAAAAAATAATTATATGGAAGTCTATAAAATACTTCAATGACGAAAATTTCGAGATTAAGGACAGACCCAGTTAAGGGGAAAATAAGGTTGAATCATATAATTAAAAAAATTTATTAACTTTGGCATGGTATGGTTATCGTTAAGATAGAATTAAATATTTTTATTTCATTATAATTTTATATTTTTATTCCATTATAAGTTTTAATTCATACAAATTATAACATGGTAGAAATTCGTCTCTTAATTGAAGTCTCTTGTTGCTTTGCAAAAAGTTCCAGCTAGTTGTATCGCTAAGTACGTAGAACTTTTAGTTACGATATATTAATGTGATCATAAACCAAACTTCGAGTAAAATAAAAGATTTAAATTACGAGTTTTTCTTAGTTTTCCTTTTGATATGTATTTTATGTAAATATGAAATTAAATTTATTTATCACAGTAATGTTTGTTTAACTATGAAGACTTACAATTATAATATAGTCGCTAAATTTTATCTAATAAATGTACGAGTACAATTATATGCGTGTATGGTTGATATTTACGTTATTTAATTCAAAATTATGGAAAGAAACATTATCGTCTATTGGAAAACGTAAATATTTGGACAGAATGTAAAAAAAAAAAGATGTATACTATTTATTTGTTGTGGTTATGCTATTTTAGTATATTTGAATCGTATTTAGTTAAAAAATATTGCATGGTAATTTTTTTTAAAAATGATTCAAAATTTGTTTTTTACTCAGTTTAACGCGCCGAATCACCTGATGAATAATCATCTTCCAGGCTCCAGTTCTTCCATAATCAAAACAAACTTTAATACAAATAAATTTTTATATAATAAAAAAACAAATGTATTATGTTTTGCACATAAGTTATTGACAGGGTTAATAACTTGTATAATAAGGTTTATAACATTTTCAAATAGTTCTCAAGATGCTCAGATTCTCGAATTTGAAATCCTTATACAAGTATGACAATGCCGCGTCCAAACATTGCTGCATGTCCATGATATTGTATAATAAACAACGTTTTACAGCTCATTCCAGTCATAAGGCTCCTGGGTGGGGAACAGGTATAAAGTTTTCAACACGACAAGTTAATCAGGGTGCGTGTGTGTCCCGGGGCGGTGGTGAGATCGGAAGTCGAAAGGGTAGGTTAATGGGGCTTACCGCGTGCCAATTTTTATATTCTAAAACCATATATATTTATATTTATAGGTTGATATTTAAGAGAGGTAACGGGTCGTTCTCGTGAAAAATAATATATTTGGCCACGCGGGTTTAGCCACGATTGGTGACAGTCGCAAGTCATAGACTCATTGAGTACAACGATTATTACGTACGTTGCGTTCTCTTTATAACGCTCGTACTCCACTTATTTAATGTAATATTTGCAATTTAATGATAAATAGTATATAGTTGCATTTTTCTTAAATGTGGTCTTCGCTGATCTTGAGCGCGTAAAAATAAATTAAAGACAAATTGTATATTGATTTAGTTACATATAAAGGCTTCAAGAACCACTTATAGCAGCTTTAATTTCATTTTGAAAAAACAGACGTCAACTAAACCTTTTTCTATGCACTTCTGGGAAATGTCACAATGTTCTTCGATTCGACTATACGATAAAACGTATTGCTACAGTAGTGGAGCCAAGGTAAAATAGCGTAGATTACTATTATCAATTTAATACTATTCCATATTGTTTTGCGATGTAATGTCTATCGACTTGTTGAAGTATACATTTCTCATCAAACATTGGTCAGTCACGGACGTCACGGAGTGGCATACATTTCTCAGTCACGGAGTAGCATACATTTCTCATCAAACATTGGTCAGTCACGGACGTCATATACTTGATCAATTGTATCTCTTATGAAGTTGACCTCGATTTCATATTAATATTATGTATTTGGACAATTATAATACGTCTGATTGCTTGAATAATGACAAAAAACCACTGTGGTGAAATCGTAAGTCTTTTTGGATTTCCAAATATCTTTCCTTCGTAGTATACGTATGACGGTTCCAGATACTCAAAACGTTCGCAGGATGAAGACAATGGCAAGTGTGTTATTTGCTTATATAGTCATTAATGAAAAACTCATTACTAGTGTATATACCAAGTTCCAACCTAACTGTGTTATTAACCTCTGAGCTATCATCGATCAAGCAACATATTCAGAAAGAAATCATGGACTGTGGAGAAAATCGAAGCTTAAGTTGCTATAAAATCATCAGTCAAAACAAAGCAAGGAAAAAAACCATAAGTTATATTAGATGAGATGTGATCAGTTTACGGTGACCCTTGCCCAGTGGAACTTTTATTTACAAGTTGCATAACCTCTACAAATCAGGCATTGTTTCGATCGAAGATAATCCACGACAGGAAGGACGAACGAAGTCACCACCTAGCACTATTGATGTAGTTGAAAAACTTAGTTAGAAAAATGCCCGAATAAAGAAGAATCACTTAGAAGAAATGTTTGGCGTATCTCCAGCAATTTTTTAAAATATTCTTCATGACCATCTAAGGATGTCAAAACTCAGCCCAAAATGAGAGCCAAAACTGCTCACGTCGCCGCAAAAGCAACAATATGTTGAGTGTTTACACTACTTTTTGGTTCTTTTCTAGAGAGGATTAAGTTGAAGTTCTGAGACAAATTTTTAAGGGTGATGAAATTTGATTTCATCATTACGAGACTGAATCCAAGCATGAGTCCATTCTGTGGCATAAAAATATTACTTTAAAAAGTACCTTAATACAAATTGTACATTAAACTTCATAGGGGTGGCCCCTACGAAGTTAAAGGTATCTCAATCGGTCGGTAAAGCCATGGTGACATTTTTCCGGGACACGGAGGGCAGGACCTCATTGACTTCAAATGTTAAATATTACGGTTTTTAACTTCCAGGGATCTAGAAAGCTTAAAGCTTATTCACTTCACTTTTACCACCTGCATCATTTGGCTTAATAAATACAAATCCCTTTTGATATAGCTCGATGATTCATATTTCAAATTGTCACGTTCAAAGCTCCACGTGATTATGAATACTCAATGATACCTCAATACTAACATGAAAAAAGACTTTGTAACTGACTGAAATTGATTTTTCTTTATTTTCTTTGGCTTTAACAATTTTTTAAATACAATTTTTTTCGAACGTTACGTTATGCTGTGCCATTCACACGTAATGAAGTCCTTATGTCAACAAAGCGCTGACATCTAAACTGAATCTGTTAATCTTAATTCTTTTATCTAAATTGAAGATATAATTTTTAGAATTACCAACAATTAATAAAAAATATTTTTTTATTCTTATCAATGTAGAGGTATTTTATTAACTTAACCCAACTGTATTTTTCATTACTCGGCCTTTGTGCTTAATAGCACAGTTACTAATGTAGACAAATAAATTAAAGAAAACATATCACAAAGCAGTCATGACTTTATCTAGAATAGAATTTGTCAAGGAAAAGCAATAATAATATTCGCAAAATTCACTATCGAGATATTGCTTTTATTGTTTCTTCATGAGAGATCTACAAGAGTCGTTATGAATAGTGCTTTAGGGAAAATATTTGAAGATCCTTCTAACAGAACCGATCATTATTAATGTTTATATATAGAATTGAATCACGGGTATTGAAACCAATAAGAGCTAGATAAATGTTATTAAAGCGAGGTAATATATCATTTGAAAGTAGTTTTGATATGACGATGTACTTAAGTTATTGGAAATTTTACATCTAAACTTATAATTCAATATTTTCACAATTTCAGTGTCAATTGTGAGTTCTGAATACAAGGTAAGCAAGATTTTCGTAATTTTAATGAAAATTATAAGTATAATTGAAAATTAGTGTATTGAAATCTAAAACTAGCACGATAAAATATATTATCTTTTAATTGAACCTACAATGATATTGATACTATCTTGGCAACAGCAATCGATACTATTCGTATTTTTTCTAACATAAAAATCTGGCCGTTAATTTATTCACATTACTGAGTAGAGTTTGAGGTTAGAAAATTGTGCAATAATATATTAAAAATATTTCAAATATATATTAAGTATCACAATTTTTTCCTAAATAAAAAAATTACCAAAAAATTATGCCATTGATTCCGTTATATAAATGAAAATAAAACATTTGACAAACTCCAACTGTGACCATTTATTAATGGTCACAGTTGGAGTTTGTCATATATAATTCGACTTTATGTTATTTACGGTTTCTTGAGATTCTTAAATTATTCTGGGTTTAAAATAATTTTTTTTCGGGTATGTAGGTGGTTTCTTGTTTGAAAATTATGTGCCGTAATGTGAGTTATTTACATATTAATTTATCAAGAGGGAAATTTAATTTTTTTTAACTCATTCTCCCATAAAATCTATACCTCTGCAAATATCTCGGCAAATAGCTCTGATATATCTCGTAGATAAGGCTATGATGGACCATTTTAATATATATTATGGCTTATGTATTCAGCGTTATATAAGTCTCGGCATTTATGAAATACAATAGAATTTAATTTTCTTTTAGGTTTTAAATATGTCTTGATTTTGTTCTATGTAGGTGTAACTTAAGTGGCCTTAAGGGATTTTCGGGTAGTGCCAAATTTAAATTGCCCATAAATAATCACCTTCTCCCAGCTTAGGTCCAAACTATATACTAATATTTACTTAAATATAATTCGGTATAAATTTGGATAATTTTCTATATGTATATATCAAACTATACGCTAGTATATATTAAAATATAACTTGGTAGAAATTAATAATTGCAACAACATTTAAACTCATTGAATTATCAGCTATTTGTGTACATAAAATTACATTTTAAAATTTATTTAAATATAAGTTAATACAAATAAATAATTTAAACGTAGTTTAAACACACAAAATTGGTATACACATATGTGGTGATTTCAATTTTAATTTATATGTACAGCTACTATATTCTACTTTATTAGTATTCGGACACTTATTTGCTCAGTATTTTAATAAATATTGTCTACATATAATAATATTTTCATTGATAAAAAATAATATTAATAATAGTAACATATATTAGGTGATAATATTCTCTATATAGCGATCACTATCTAATTTGATAATATAAAATAAATACTATTACACAAAATTCGTTTGAAATAGCGATACACTTTTATTTTTTCGCCTCGTCTAACGATGTGAAAATTAAATATTTCAATTATCACATTTTTGTTTCCAAAACAATTATTGTAAATATAGAAAATATTGTAAATAGCTTTGATTATTAATCTTTTTTACTTAATTATTTATTCAATATTACCCATCCCATACATATGTCAAACAATTTCATTACAATTTGTTACGGTAAATGGGATAGTGGTAAATAAAGGACGACAAAATATCGTTTAGCTAAAGCATTCTCAAATTACATTTTTATTATCGCGTTATATATGTAATAACATGTTAGCTTTTCAACATAAAGTACTTTGAAATAAATCAAAACTATTGGTTACAAGTCATAAAACGAACACTTACATTATACACATTTCCTACTAGCCCTTTGACCGCAACACGCTAGTTCGCCACAAAAAAAAAACTATTTCAACTTCGAAAATAACATTTTCCGTCTCTTATTTGTTGCCATATATCATCTTTAAGTGTTTCAACGGTTGTTAAAGAGCAATTTGATAGCGCTGAATAAATCCCGAGGGCGCTGACGACGTACGCTTTCCGCCGCTAGTGGCCGGCCAATGCGCTACCAGGCTAGCGTATTTGACAATTACTGAATGTCTGATATCCTTACACGTTAGCTACATATAACACCTGTTACGTCGTAAATTATACTATATACGTTTAAGAAGACTTCGGAATCGATTGTGTCTTTATATTTATGGACATTGCGTAATACGTTTAATTTCTTTGATGTTTTGTAATGTATCACTGAGGACTTTTGCTTTAAAACGAAAATGGAAATATTGAATTACAATCATCATATATATTAATACGCTAAGGTTAAGATGTTACTCTCCCTTTTTAGAAAAAAACCTCACAACTAATCCACATAAATTATATATCATTTTATAGATAATTGCTTGCTCTACCGGCATCCACAACTAGAAAATTTATTATTGCTATTGTTTTTGCAAATTAATTAATTATTAAAATTATATACACAAAACAGCAATGCTGCCATCTAACGGCTCAACGTCAATATGATTAACGGTCGGTACAATTTTTGTTTAATTTCAAATCCACTCCCGTATAAATAAAGTGGCGCTTTAGCTCAATGCTTTTGATACTTGCGCCTCTATATGTCAATTTTAGTAAAATATTTGTTTGATCTGTCATCTGAGCTTCATAATGGAATAAACAATAATGCGAAGACTTCGCACGGGTCACGCTAGTTATACTATATACGTTTAAGAAAACTTCGGAATTAATTGTGTCTTTATATTTATGGACATTGCGTAATACGTTTAATTTCTTTGATGTTTTGTAATGTATCACTGAGGACTTTTGCTTTAAAACGAAAATGGAAATATTGAATTACAATTTATTAATATCATACATTTAGCTACCCAATTTGAATACGCGGATTGATCATGCATTTTATATGATAACATAATGTTGGCTAATAAGTTTTTGCCACGATTTGGGACTTTGCTTGAATGTTTGTCGAGTGCTCCAGCACGTTTTATTTTAAAGTATAAATGGACCAAACTTTGCGAAGTTAATGAGAATAAGTTACGTTAATGAGAATATGTCAGAAAATGGATTTAAATTGATATCGAGCAGTGATTTCTTATGTCTGTAAAAATTAATAAAACTAATTATAAGTAAATGGAGTTCCAAAATGTGTTATATGCGTTAATTACACAGGTATTACAGGTATTAGGTTAATTACACATAAATGCTAATAATTCAGTGGAGGGCAAAGAGGAGTTTCAATAGCTAAATTTGAACAGAACCCAGTAAAAATAATGTTGAAATACTGGTACAATATAAAGAGCTTTATTCATCAAAGTTGCTTCCACAGAGTTTTACGTTGAATGCAGATATTTACAGTTAGTAATTGGATCAACAACTAACAAGTTAAGTAGATAACAGAATCGATATCATTTTCTTCTTAAAACTGCTAGACCACATACCGTAAAATAAACTTGTCAAAAATTATATTAGCATCTCTGGGTTCTGCTAGTATATCCATCCTATGCATCCGATATTGTACTATCAATCGGATGGTTTGGATATCCACCCTATTCATTTGACATTTTACCATTAATCAAATCACTTGTTAAAAGCTCTAAGCTATTGTTTGCAGAACAAAAAAATTTACAGCTTGGAAAACGTTCGCGAAAGTCTTGTTAAGTATTTTTAAACTAAATCACTAGATTTTGTATTGTCTCTGCTTACCATTTGGCGGTAAGTCATAAATAAAGATGTCGCATAAACAGATTGATTTCTTTATGACATATAGATTTATAAAAAAAAATTAAGAACCAATCGGATTAAGAACGTATGAGTTAAATCTACTTTAAAATAAATTGTCAGTGTTTTAGCTATATGTTACGTTATATTTTCTGCATATCTAACATTGTGTATTTCTTTGGCGAATCTAATACCATTATTTTATTCGACCAGCTTTAAAGGAATAATTTTCAAACAGAGGTGTATTTATTTTTCTCAATAATAATTTTCTACATTTTAATCTTTGCTAATAGCCGACCTGAAGTTGTAATACAACGAAACCCAGGTCGCGGTAAAGAACTTAAAGAAAGTAATAATAATACTACATGACGTAGTTTAATTTAATTGTGAATAATGCATTTCTATAAGATTAATGCTAAATATATTCGTTATTTTTAATCATAAATTACCAACGTTTAAATCGAACGCCTCAATGTGGAGATACTTCAGAAAAATTTCATTTCATTTTAAGGTTTGTGTGATAAATATAATATTCACTTTTTTTTTAAATAAGCTATATTTATAGTGTTATGCTTAAGAAAATGGAGAAGCATAAAAATTACCATCATGTCGTTAGACAAGTTTTTTTTTCAGTTTGGCTTATCTGAAAAGAAGAGAATTAGTAATTTTTTGAAAAGTCATAAGGCCTAATTATATATTATTTGTTACAACATACACTGACAAAATCATAATATATTTAGAAAAAAATTCTGTAGTGCTTTAGAAGTAGCCATTTTCAATATATAAGAAAACTTCTTTAACTTAACTAAAAATTTATTTGATCGGGTTTTTGCCTACAAGTTTTCTTGCCTACTAGATAGAATAATTAAGAAAAAATTGGGGAAAGGATTGATTGAAATGAATTAACAAATATTATTACTTTGGAGCAAATTAAGAACTATCATTTTCATTGATTCTTGAGTTTAATTTTTTGCAGTATATGAAGCATTTGAATGAAATAGGCGCGCTTAGAGCCCGTTGATGACAGCCGCCCTTTCCAACTATTACTAGAAATATTGTAAATTTCGTATTTTAGCGAAATATTTTTCGAAATTTTAACAATTTCTTTTGTAGACAATTTCTTTATGAGTATATGTTTTGAGTACACAAAATATCGCTTTTTCTTCACAATGGTTATTTGTCTTACAAAAAGCAATAAAAATATGTCATCAATGCTAATAAGGTAAAAAGCTATTACTTGTATAAACAATTCAAAGCAATATATATAACTAGTTTAAAATTGGTAACATTTATGGTATTTGAAATAATGGGCCTAAAATTGTAATCGTATTAGACTATCGCTATAAGTTATGTTCAACACCATAGTAACTAATACCGTGGTTTTTTGTAATTTTATCTGCCTGAAGTTTGTTTAGAGTATTACAAATATTCAAAACGTATTTTAAAAATATGATAAATATGATACATGTAACAGTAAATAGTAGTAACAAAAAAAAATATGATACATGTAACAGTAAATAGCAGTAACAACGTGTATCTCTTCAAGTCTCTTCAGTTTTAATCTCCCAGTAAATCATTTATTAATTATAATTGTAATCTCCCAGTAAATCACTTATTAGCTACAGTAACTCACTTATTAATTATAATTGCAGTCTCACAGTTATCAATAATTCTCGATTCTTTTAATCGTTAACAATGGTTTTGGATAAAGCCTTTCCTAAGATTTTGTAAAAACGCTTTATTATTAACTGTTTACGTTAGGAAGTACTTTGGAAAGAATTGGTTGTGATAAGTATAAATATTGATATGAAATTATCAATTAATTAAAATTTGCACAAAATACAGAGTTACTTCTATTGCCAAGAGATATTTAAAATTTTAAGGTAGGAATTTTTTGTAATTCTCAGTGAAAACCATTTAGATAATTTTGAAAAACCTACGAAAAAGTGCCCTTCAAAAGTGTTACGTTACACGACTTGTTTAATTTTTTAAAATGTACAATTTTAAATTATTTGCAATCATGAAAGAATCTTTTTAAGTCGCTTATTTATTACTTTAATGGCATTATTTTTCTTAAAAGCCTTAAAATGTAACCTAATTCATAATAATATGCTTGCCAAGTTTCCTGAAAATCGAAGAAAATATTTCTTCGCTATCTTAAAAAAAAGTGACCACATAAAATTAAACGTAATTTAATAAGATAACTTATGAAATCAAAGTTAGCAGAGACGAAAACACCCCTAAATTTATTTCTATATCAAACACAAAGACCGATGATACGTGTTTTGCGACTGCGAATACATTTCCGATTTAGAAAATAATAAGATAGATCTAATTTCTATGTATATGCCTTTACCATAAAGAGATTAAAAATACGTAATGGTTGACATTACGTAATTGGTTCTCGAAAGCTTTTAGTTGAAAAGTACTCTTTAATAAATATATCCGCACGAATTGACCCAAACCTATTTATATCTAATGGTTTTATTGCGTCTTCAAAAATATTATAATTTTCCTTTCAATCCTTATCCGCCAATTCGTTAAAATTTTCCTGAACATTATCCTGCAGTACGCGCACTTTAACTTTTAAAAGCATCCTTAAGATCCAAAGGTTAATAAGACCTTTGAAAACGTCAATTCAATGGATAAAAAAGAGAAGAGAAATTAAGAACAAACGCCGTTTAATATTGTAAATATTAGTATAAAAGTCTCATTAATTTGTGGATCGCTTACTTCGTATCACGATATTTTAATTGCTTCGTCATAAAAATAGGGTGCTTTAATTTGTTAGCCATAAATCAATGTCTCCATGCCTTGATAAAGGAAATTAAAATAAATAATTAATTTTCTTTTGATTGTAATTATTTCAACATATTGGGAAATAAATTTGCCGTGAACGTTTTCATAAGTGAAAATGTTTAAGAATATATTTTACGGCAGTAATATTTGAACTTAAATATATTTATGTTTATATTTTTACTTAATACTCTTATTTGGCACTTTCACAAAGAGCTTTATTTGGTGTTTAAGTATACTTAGTATTTTCATTAACTATATACCTACTATTATGTCTATTAATTTTTCATGACGTAGATATATTGCCTGCATTGTATTTCACTGAGTTCACTGAGTACACTGATGGTGCATTTTTAATAAATTATAAGATCTAAGCTTATAGTTTATGTGTATTCTTCTAGTAAGATTTTACCAAGTCTATTTTTTCATAATTATCGACTTACTAGTTTCTGAAATAAGGGAAGGGGAGAGAGGAATGACTTTTCTTTCATAAATTTCTTGAAATATTGCCTTAAATAGGAACCTTAAGCGTTCCGTTTTTTAATTTGAAGCTAGAGGCATATGCACTAGGATATCTGAACGACTTTTTTAATATTTATATATATATATATATATATATATATATATGTATATATATATATATATATATATATATATATATATATATATATATATATATATTGTAGATTACTGGTAGCTGTTCCTGGGATGAACAACGACTTTGTTCAGTGAAAGTTAAAGGGTATATTACATTACCCTCAGAAAAGATGATCATGACCACATTAATAATGCTTATTTTCAATTACAATAATTCAAGTGATTATGCGATGCTTCCAGCATTTTCAACACTGTTTTTAAGCACAATTAAATGAAACTAAGTGATATAGTATTATTTCTACTTTCTCTAATTTCTTTACCACGACCTAGGTTTCGTTGTATTACAACATCTCCAAGTGGGCTATTAGCAAATATTTTCTTTTATTTATTTTTGCAAAATATATTTGCTAATGGTCCACCTGAACATGTTGTAATACAATCAAACCTAGGTCGTGGTAAAGAACATAAAAAAAGTTTAAATAATACTACATCATGTAGTTTCATTTAATTGTGAATAATGAATTTCTACAAAATAAACGTCAAATATATTCAACTGTTTTTAATAGTAAAGCAGAAATAAAGTCAATAATTTGTTACCCATAATTTATAAGAAATATGGTAATAATAAATACGTTTCACCTCTTTTAAAATAGGCGGCATTAGTCGTAAGTCCTCGGTGGATTTTTTTTTGTAGCTTTATATATATATATATATATATATATATATATATATATATATATGTATATATATATATATATATACACACACACATATATATATATATATGTATATATATACACCTTTTTTCTTTTTTCTTTCCCGAGACTTTATTACGCTTCATGCCGTATTTTATAACAATATATTACATGAGCAAATATTTTTTTCAAATATTGCACAACCCATTGACGTTGATGTGGTCATAATTTTCATATGAAATAATTTGCCATCACATGAGGGATTTTACTGTTATCGACTAACACAAGGGTACAATTTAAACTATGTATTTTTATGAAATATTCTCTTTAAATTACTTCAGTTTATTAAATATATTTGAATAAAATGACTTGAAAACCATTCATATATTACATTGAATAAAATGTATTATAATATGTATTAAAAATTCAATTAGGCAGAATATTTAACTCAAAATTTGATTTTACGATTTATACCAGTTTCTTTTCGTTATAGTCCATATATCATAAAAGATATTTCAATTAACTGTTTTTTTTAAATATTTTCGAATATACTTCTTATAGTATCACTTTGTTTACAACTGATCGTAAAAATGTACAAATCGTATACGTAAAGCAAAATCGTAAAAATATTTTGATTATATTCTAAATGTCTTTTAGCAAAAATTCTCAAGTTAATTATTATATCACTTACCATCGAGAAGTCACTGGAACCTATTTATGATAATTTTTTTTTAATATGCCTTCAAGATATTACCTGTATCAAAACAAATTATTATTAAACTTTGACTTACATTAAGCGGTATTATTCTGTTTCGTAGTCAAGGAGAAATCTCGCGAACTATTACTACCGTTAATAAGAACTTTTTAAAAAACGTTCGTTGAAGTAACGAAAGGAAGAAAGCAGCTAAATAACGCACTAATAGCAAAGTTTATGTATTAAAATAAACAGTACGGATACTCGACGATTGCAAACAGACGGAAAGCTAAAGTATCTTGAAGTAGTTTGACCCTATTGAACATGTTGTCAGACAAAAGTTTTTATATAAAAAAGATGAGAAGCGAAAAGAAAATTTGAACGAAATGAAAGGCATGGATAATTAAATTTGAGGAATTTATGAAAGATAGTAATATAAAGAATTATTTGAGAATACCTGAAGTGAAAGACGTATAAAAGAATATGAGACTTTATCATTTTTTACCTTACCTGAATAAAAGATGGTCTGAAATTTCTTTCAAAACCATTCTTCGTAAAGTAGACTTTTGATTAATTATTTTTTTACTGGCATAAGAGCTTCCTATGTTTTAGTAGATAATAACTTAATAAAACAGGAATTAACTATAAATATAAAATCATGAAATAATAAATCCAGTTTCATAAGCTACGCGGCAGAACGACGTTAACCTTAAGAAATTACAAATCTGGATTTATAAGTTGGTACGTGATGAAATGACAAACTATGGACTTATGATGGAAGTTAGCCGTTCACGAATTAATGAATGCCATTAGTTTCTTCCATTTGTTGACCCACAGAGGTCAATTTTCGAAATCACCAATTTCCTTCCCATGCCTTATCGATTTACTATTTGATTTCACTCATCAAAGAAAATATGTTAATTAATATTTTCATTGCGACATTCCCTTCCACAGCATTGACAGTCGAGGAAAACAATTATTACCGCACGTAAATACTATGTATACAGATAAATTGTAACATAGCTCACTGAAAATATTCGTAACATAAATGCCGTGGTAATTATTTTTATTCATTCAAAAACAACGAATTATTAATAAATATCATTATCACTTAATTTTTATTCACAACTAAATGCAACTACTTGATCTAGTATTATATCTATTTTATTTAAATTATTAACCACGACCTAGGTTTCGTTGTATGACAAAATTTTCAGGTGGGCAATTGAAATAATTCTACAAAATTAACGCCAAATATATTCAGTATTTGAAAACAGCCAACTTGGCTACATTGGTGGTATTTTACCATCGACTAAGAATTAAATTTCGGAACATGGTACAAATCATTTCTCTTTTAATTGCCACCTGAAGGTGTTGCCATCCAACAAAACCTAGGTCGTGGTTAATAATTTAAATAAAATAGATATAATACTACAATTAATTCAAGTAGTTTTATTTAGTTGTTAATAAAAATCAGGTGATAATATATTTCGACGAAATTAACGCCAAATATATTCAGTAAATATCATAACTTAAATAACCGTAGTTTCAATTTGCCTACTATATATATATATATATATATATATATATATATATATATATATATATATATATATATATATATATATATAAATATGCATATTTTTTTGCAGACGTATTGAAAGTGGGATTTCAAATATATTGTAATACATCCTAATGTCTTCGGAAAAAGTATAAAAACATTGAAAACTTTTTCCGAAGAAAAATATTAATGAACGATATGAAGATATCAATATTACGTGGTAGACATCCACCACGTAATGTTATTCCAGTAACCATGAATTTTGTTGTGATCTTCTTGCGCCAATATTGTCAAAATTTCTCCATTTTTACTGTCCAAACGGTAAAAATTGTGACAAAAGAATACGATACTGCAAAAACTTCAAAACACTTAAACACACGTCGGAATTACTATTACTTTAGGAAAAAGAATAACCAAAATAATACTGAAAATACTCGTCCAATCTATTTTATTCTTGATACCGAGTACATTAATATTGGCTTTGAACTTAATCAAGACCAGTTTTCGCGATCTCACAATATTATGCTATTTCTTGTTGTTAATTTCTTTTATCTCTTTTTTTTAATGTCTAAATTTAAACTGAAACCGAGTATCATCATCATATATATTAATACACTAAGATTAAGATGTTACTCTCCCTTTTTTAGAAAAAACCTCACAACTAATCCACATAAATTATATATCATTTTATAGATAATTGCTTGCTCTACCGGCATCCACAACTAAAAAATGTATTATTGCTATTGTTTTTGCAAATTAATTAATTATTAAAATTATATACACAAAACAGCAATGCTGCCATCTAACGGCTCAACGTTAATATGATTGACGGTCAGTAAAATTTTTGTTTAATTTCAAATCCACTCACGTATAAATAAAGTGGCGCTTTAGCTCAATGCTTTTGATACTTGCGCCTCTATATGTCAATTTTAGTAAAATATTTGTTTGATCTGTCATCTGAGCTTCATAATGGAATAAATAATGCGAAGACGTTGCACGGGTCACGCTAGTTACAATGTGATAGATTTCAACATCCATCCATTGTAGATAGTATTTGATAATTGTGCACAAGGTATTTATCAATGAACTTTTTTAAAAATTAATGAAAGAGCATTGAGCGTTCAATGATATATTGACATTATTGACATTAGAAAGAGCATTCAATGATATATTGACATGTTTTTGAAATATTTTCTATAATTAAGTAAAATGTCTAAAGAATTTCTTGTTCGCTAAAAATTACTGCTTTAAACGAATATATAATAACTTAGTTATAAAAAATGATAATCAAAAATAATTTTAGGAGATTTTGACAAAATCTAAAGCTTTTACTATATATAATGTATCATTTTTATTTCAAAAATGAAACGGTCGTCATGAAATGACCAGCTGTTGGAAATAAAAACTCAAAGAGGTTAAGAAAGTAAAGGACATACTGATGAGGTAATATACCGATGGTATTCATAGATAAGCTATTATATGAATATATTATTGAAATAAAAAGAAATAATTCCAAAAATTAAAAACACTATGACTGCAAGAAAAAATCGAAGATAAAATTAAAAATCAAGGCGTCACCCTAAACCTGTCGTTAAGAAACATGATAGAAGAATGCTCTCTACTTTTAACTATATCATATCATACCTACCTATCATCACAAGGAAGTGTACGTTTATCGATGAAAATTCGCATCACATTTGAGAAATTTAATAATAATTCTAAAAAAGTCACTTTTGTAACTAAATTTTTGTAGCCGTCTGGGTATCTGCATCTAAGATTATTTAATTAAATAAAATATATAGTCTCCACAACTACTATAACTTCTGACTTAGATTTAAGTTTTGAAACTTCACGTGATTAAGTATAACTAAAAAAGATATGTATTTTCTGCATTAAAAATCTAAAACTTACACGTTTACTTCAACTTTTATACTGTTTTTCCATACAAATATTTTGCCAACCAGTTTCAAAATTTGTTTGTTTTGGTTAAATAGGTAACTAATAAAATAAATTTAAAACAGTTCTTTATTTGTAGACGTATTAGAAACAAATAATTGTATTTAAATCTTTTAATATTAGTTTGAATGCCACGACTAAAATAGTTCTTTACTCTAAAATAGTTTTTTATTCATAGACCTACTAGAAACAATAATATAATAATATAATAATTGTATTTAAATATTTTAAACTTAGTTTGAATGCCACGACTAAAATAGCTCTTTACTCTAAAATAGTTGTTTATCCGTAGACCTACTAGAAACAATAATATAATAATAATAGAATAATTGTATTTAAATCTTTTAATCTTAGTTTGAATGCCACGACTAAAATAATTCTTTACTCTAAAATAGTTTTGTATTTGAAGACCTACTAGAAACAATAATATAATAATAGAATAATTCTATTTAAATTTTTTAATCTTAGTTTGAATGCCACGACTAAAATAGTTCTTGACTCTAAAATAGTTTTTTATTCATAGACCTACTAGAAACAATAATATAAAATAGAATAATTGTATTTAAATATTTTAATCTTAGTTTGAATGCCACGACTAAAATAATTCTTTACTCTAAAATAGTTTTGTATTCGTAGACCTACTAGAAACAATAATATAATAATAGAATAATTGTATTTAAATTGTTTAATCTTGGTTTGAATGCCACGACTAAAATAGTTTTTTATTCGTAGACCTACTAGAAACAATAATATAATAATAGAATAATTGTATTTAAATCTTTTAATCTTAGTTTGAATGACACGACTAAAATAGTTCTTTACTCTAAAATAGTTTTTTATTCATAGACCTACTAGAAACAATAATATAATAATAGAATAATTGTATTTAAATCGTTTAATCTTAGTTTGAATGCCACGACTAAAATAGTTCTTTACTCTAAAATAGTTTTTTATTCGCAGACCTACTAGAAACAATAATATAATAATAGAATAATTGTATTTAAATCTTTTAATCTTAGTTTGAAGGCCACGACTAAGATAATTCTTTACTCTAAAATAGTTTTTTACTAAATTTAGTTTTTTACTATTTTTACTAAACAAACCTTATATCTACTCTGTTCATTTCCTCTTTGAGACTACTTTATTTCCCAGCGCCGTGTACGAGAGCAACGTTATTGCAACAGTGCTTAAGTTTACGTTCCATTCTTTGTAAGACGACACAAAGCTTTATGGGGAACTTGATAAAAGTACACCGAAAGGAATTAAGCGATGCACCGGGCCGAATGAACTAGCAACTGTATCTCGAAGTGGCGCAAGTTTGTTGCGAATTTTATTGAATAAGATTATACTTTTAAGTCTTAGTTAGTATAAGTGATAGGTATTTAATCGTTTACTGAATTATAAACTGATTTGTATTGTACCGTACCAAAATTGGAAACACGAAAAGAAGTCAATCTATCAAAGGGTGTTTGAGATACCGTTTGACATTGAAAGTTTAAATTTGGTACAGTTATAAAAAACAGTGGGATAAAATACAGGCATTATGTATTAAGATTTGGTTTTTGATTTTGGAGTTGAATTTTGGTGGGTAGAGATGGAAGTAAAAATGTTGTTCAAGGTTATATGGAATATAAATGGAAAGCTGGTTAAGATATAATCCTAAAACATGAAAAAAAATCTCCCATATTGGAAAAAATGTATAGATTAAACGAATATTATCATCGTCACATTACGTATAATAGTTTTTATGAGACATCCAACAAATACTGAATTAGAAACTTTACTTCCTTGTTTGGTGTCACTTTGTGGTCTTCTTGAAACTCGTAGAGACTGTCAATAATATTGACAGTCTGTACTAGCTTCAAGTAAATGATACATATTATTGACAGTCTGTGCTAGCTTCAAGTAAACGATACACAGTACCAGGTACCAGGTAGGTACCAGGTAGGTTTAAGGACATGACGTTTTCATGCATATTTCATGTACTCGATACAGTTATAATTTTAATTACCAGAAACTTATGGAACTTTGATAAGAATTACGTTTCTTTTGACATACCACTTCGTCTTTTACATCACGATTTACGTTGAACTGGAAATATCTCGACATGAGATTGGTAATTTTGATATTAAAATATCTGTACCAGAAATTTTTAAAAACATATTTTTTTAAAAGACCTCACTTGGCGAGTTTGAATTAAAATAGTGACGTATCATTAGGAGTTACAATTTTGTTTTGTCCGTAATTTTTTTAGCTATGGCTAAAATCATAACATATAGTGTTAAAAATTTAATTTAGGACTTTGAATTCTATGGAATATACATAGAGTAATCAAAAGGTATTGTAAGAGAACAATTAAATAAACATTTATATATTCGGTCGAAATAAATAAAACATCTTTGCATTTGTTTATTTCATTTGTATTTAAAAACGGTTTTTAAAATATTTAAAAAAATCCATTTCAGTATAAAAATATTTACCATTTAAGTGATACTCGCTGAGTGTAAATTCATAATTATGTACATATATATATATATATATATATATATATATATATATATATATATATATATATATATGTTTATCGACTGACTTATATCCATCGTAGCTGTAATTAACAATAATTCAACTTGTTCAACTTCCGGAAAACTGCCGGAAAACGAAATGTTTGAAAAATAAAGATAAATTCAGCTAATATCATGAATATGAAAGATCACGTTTTTTTTTGGGTTTTTTGAAATTTTAAGAAAAGAGAATGGACTATCTCTTACTATATACCGGATTAGCGTATGAAATAATGTTAGTTTGAAAGAATTGTCTTTATTTTTTATATCTTTTCCCCAAATTTATATTTTCTATACTTGTTTCTATGACCCGAAACTCATCCTCCAGTGTGAGCAAAGCCGCTTGCAATAATTTTTAAAGTATAGTAATTTTTAAAGTATAGTAGATATATACTAGATTTGAATGATAACATCAAAAACATAAACATGAATAATTAGATAAGTTCTGTTTAAATCACCATTTTGTCTGAAAAAGGAAATTAAATTAAAGTAACTACCGAGTTATAAGTAGTTTATAATTAAGAGGTATACATAATTATTTTCTTTAGTACACAACATAAATTTTATTTATGACTCAGCAAATTTTTAAAATCTAGTAAAACCTATTATTGTAGAAAAAAAATTAACCAAATATTATTTATCAAATAGGTCTTGAGTTAGAATGGTGTTAAATGAGACTTGAAATACTTCTTGTAAATATACACGAAGTGCGCGAATGAGACTGTCAAGAACTTGCTCGCGCTCTACCGCGCATATAGATTAATTAAGTGCATGTGTACTGTTAACGTGACGATTTGAATTAGAACCCTCTATCCACAAGTTTATAGCTTATATTTAATGGTATATTAGAATATTGTCTATGGTTTTAGATATGTATATATATACACACACACTCGTGGACATACCGATAAAATCGTCAATCAATTGTGTCATAAAAATCAAATTGTTAACACCCAGTGTGCCTGCTCTGCCAGGCGTTTAACCCTTGCGTTAACGTCGAAATAGTGCGTTTCGGGAACGGAACCAGTTAAGAAAATTGTATTATTCAATATGATCATCTTATTTCATACTCAGGAACCCGTAGGTGCTGGTTTACTATACCCAGTTTAATAACAACCTCGTCTAAGAAACAGTGCTTAACAATATCATCTAAAGCATATAATTTAAAAACATATAAGTTATAATACATTAAGGATAACATTATAAATTTATTTCTAATGGCCAAGTAATACTAATAAGTACGTTGTGGAATGATAAACTAGTGTGCTACCGCTGAGATAAGTAATATTACTTAAAATCTTTCATATTTTCATATAGTGACAATTATTTAGTGAGCGCACTTAAATTTATAGTCTTCTACTACTTTATAATAGGTAAATTATAATAAAAAAATTATAGAAAAGTTTTCTGTATAAATGGTGTTTGAACGCTTGCATACAAATTTTAATTACTAATACAAACAGCTTTTATTGATATAGTAAATCATACAGTTTATTTCTTTATTAAGTATCCGTCATCCGAAGTAAATATAACTAACATATTTATTATCGCTGGGGCAAGTAATTTTACTTAATGTGTTTCATATATCTGTATAGCAATAACTATAATTTAGTAAGTGTACTATTTAACAACAGGCAAAATTCTAATAAAAAATGTGGAAGAATTTGTTGAAGGGATTTCATCACGTGCATACATAATTATTCTGACAGGGGCTGATATGTTCAGTTTTGACTACTATAGTATATCATATAAATATCCACCACTTAAATTACATAATTTTAAATACAACACAATAGCTATTGACATAAAATATTTCCTTGCCTGAAAATTTTATAAAATTTATTACCCGGGTGATAATCGTTTGTGACGTAAGTAATTTATTTTAAAGAAATGTTAAAGGTTTGAGACACAAGCAGTAAATAAACGTCGAAGCCTTAGTTAACCAGCTCTCAATAATGGTGATAACTTTTTTCGGCATTCTACACATTAATTCATTGTGATCGAACAAGTAATTATGACCTTTAGGCTATTTAAAGCTGATATATAATAATAATAATATAAATAAAACATTGAAAATATTTGAACTGAAACAAGACTTTAGAAACCATTTTACAACAATGTAAAAGGCAACCATTGAAGACGGTTTATAACAAGAAATACACCATTCTTTGATGTATGGGATTGGAAAAGCGGAAGCAGAAATATACAGAAATAGATCGTAGCTTTTATTATATTGGAGACGTTTTCCTTTCGTATTGATGAAAGAAAATATGAGCTGACTATAAAATATTGTTTTTTTGTTTATTTTTAAATATACGTAAATAGAAGTTACTAAAATGAAATACAGGATTTTGACAATTTCTTACCAAATAAACCAACTACGAAATCTACTAATTAATTCTATGAATAATGTAAGTTTATGGTAGGTGGTATTCGATTTTATTAAAATTTATTCCGTTTCTATTTTAGTATATTCATTAATTTATGACCAAAGTAATCTTAACCTATACATTTTTAATATTTTCAATTTACTGATTGGTTGTTTAAGTATTATCACTCTATAAAAGTGGATTCGAATTTATGTATTTTTATAATAATTTTCCCAATGTTAAAAAAAGCCACATAAAATTAACAATTGTTAAATAAATTAAAAATAAATATTATAAATTATTATACAACAAATATTCGCCAATATTTTTTTTTCTTAATTTTTGTTGTGGTAAGCAAATCGTATTAAATATCGTTAATACGAATTTATAAGTCTTTTTTTATGAATATTACCTATAAAAATCGTGTAGTTACTTGTATTATTTTTGAAGTTTTTGAGATAGAAGCTTCAGCATGTGTGTATATATATATATATATATATATATATATATATATATATATATATATATATATATTTACTTCACTTATATAAACTTCAGTTTAAATAAATATATTAGAAAGCTTGTTCGTTAATACACGGCATCAGTAAATTAACCTTCTTACAATTTTTCTTGACGTCAACCTAGTCAATACATCAGTGTATGTTATTTCAATATTTCTTATTTTTACAGCTCCCCGCAGGATGCAAAATGTAAGGAAAGACGGATTGATATCATGGCTTAAATACATAAGCTTCAATACTTTGTCATAAATTAAATTTATTACTATTTTACGATACATTTTTAAAACGAACGAAAATATCTTCCGTCACAGACCAGTTCAACAGAAACCTCAAGAAACATTATTTCTATTTTAAAAACGAATGTTTTTAAATAATTACTTGCTGAGACTAAAATGTGCAATACTTTAATATAAATTTATACCATTTAATATAAATTTATACCATTTAATATAAATTTATCCTCTCATTTTGACTTTCTAGTTAAACAGTTTTATTTACTTTCCCCCTAATACGAAAGCAACCTAATTGCCACCAATGGTTAAGTTTACATTCCGTTCAGTGCAAGTCGACGCAGAGCTTTGCGAGGAACTTAATGAAAGTACACCGATGGGATTAGTCTATGCAACCGGCCGAATGAGTAGACGCCCACATCTTAATCCAACAAAACATTCTTGCTAGCTTTATTGGACAAGATTACAAAAGCGGTAAATCTATTGAAAGATTAGTCTAAGCCGCATAATGGAAACAATTAAATTTACAGTTAGAAAAGAGATGCCCTAAGTCCGTTGTATAAATAAGTCTTGCAGTTTTAGAATACAGTTTTCAAGCTAATTTCTAATTTAATTTTTTACATACTTTGAATTCCGTTATTTTCAATAAAGTAAATCTGATTAAAGTACGTAAATATATAAAAAATCAAAATACATTTAGACTCGGTTTAAACTGAAAATATTCGGAATTAAATTTGGGAAGAAAAATTAATTCCCCGGCAATTTTTGACAGATAGCAATTGTAAAATTGCTCTCGATAACTACGGTCCATTATTTATGTAAACATAGTGCAGGGAAAAAAGCCTAGTAGTCTAGGAAAATATTCTACAAAAAATGTATTCAGCCAAGAAAGGTTGTTAAAAAATTCCGAAAAACAATTTTCACAACATAGGAGTACTTTCATAATGTTTCTTTTTTATGCAATAAATATGTTACATTTGAAAATATAGTGGAAGTTCTCTGTATCTTTCCAATATACTAAATAAATCTGCGTTATAAATTATTTAATTTTTTTTATAATTAATACGAGTGAAAATTACTTTAATTTGGTTTGTAAGGCTTTTGTAAATACCAAGAAATAAGATTAGTGTAAGTAGGTTAGAATCAAAATTGGACAATGAATATTATATTTAATACAATTATGGGTATCAAAATAATATACATAATATGTCTGAGTTGACTTAGGAAATAAATATCACAAATCCCAAGTATACTTAAAAAAAATGTTTATTGTTCAACGCGTCTTAAAACTATGTCTACTACGTTTTTACTGCAGCAGCCAATGATTTGTTATCGAAACGGTAAAAATTAATTGAATTATTTTCAGGATTTTTATAATAGCTTACTGTGACTTAATGCCACATAAAGAAAGTGACAAATTGGGGCTTTGTCAGTAATATTCGAATTAACAAGCATAACAGAAAAAAACTGGTCGGAAAAGTCTAAAAATTTGTAAGATGAGAACAGCTATGTCGATTCCAAAGGAAATTTTTAACGATTGTAATTTCACGTTTTTCTTAAGAGAAAAATTATAATACAATGTGCGAGTACAATAAAGGCTGCGGGAAATAAAGTACACTAATCCGCATGGCTGCATAATTTTTAAAATGGCCTAATTCAATGAGTCATGACCTAGTCGATTTATTCAATATTCCTATTTTTAATTTTTCCCCATGCTCTTATATACATATTCACACACACACACACGCACGCGCACACGCATGTAATGAAATGAAAGACATCTTAGTTGCGAAAATACCACAAAATTCTAATTAAATTTTAATAATGTGTGTTTCATACACATTATACATACAAAGCAATATATCCTGATAGTATAAATTGCTAACAACATTTTGTTTTTGTATGTAGTACCCATTGATGTAAATAAAAATTATATGCGTTTTTATTAAAAGCCCTTGATTTTTTAAATTTACACAGTGAAGATAAACTATAAATAGACGTCACAAAATGTTAATGAGAAGAAAACTAACGTTATCAAACTTGCTTACTGGGAATAAGACAGTGGAATGTCCTTAATATAAATTTAATTAAATTTCTCTTGTAAGCTTCCAAAGATCAAAAATTCAGTCTTCATAAACTTGAACATCTCGTGTAAAATCTATTTTAGAAAAGCGACGGGATCGTTGAACTTTGGAAAAACAAGTATTTTATATTCATATTTACAATATTTAAAAGTCTACGTTTTTAAACATTCTTTCGATCCTTGCTAACGCTATTTTCATCATCATAGTGAACGAAGAAATAACGAGGGCTTTAGAATTACGTGGTCGCCCTCGGTCATAAAATACGAGAACTAAGCAGATAATATTCAGAAAGATTTAACGTGATCTTGTAGATAAGTTTTATAAAGATAACGATAATAATTTCGAATCTTGTTACAATGTTTAAAATTCCTACTTGTGTGGCATATGATAATAATTATTGAACTCAAAATATTAATGGAGGCAGTTGTAAACCGATTACTTAATGAACGGATTTTGTGAAGAAGTCGTAGTGTTTAGCGCCCCAAAGATTTTCTAAATATATTTGTTGTGAACTTTGCAAAATATATATCTCAATAAAATGATGTTTTATAATTTAAAAAAGTACTTACAGTGTTACGAAGTTTTCAAGTGCCACAACCCGTAGAGGGTCTAGATCTGGTGTGCTAATTTTTTTCTCCAATCACCTCTTGATATTGATAATTTTTTCCAATTCCATGTACACAACTTTAATAGGTCAACTTGTACCTTACTGAGACAACGTATTTTTGTCATCCCACTGGGGCGGTTGCCTTTCAGTTTATATTTGTACATCTTTTCAGGTACCTATTTGCATTCCATTCTTTCTATATGATGCCGCTATATGAACCTTCATCTTTATTTCTCTTCAGCCTTCTCTGGTTGCGGCATAATATATTGTATCTATCTAAGAAAGATTCTAAATATCATTAAAAACATTCGCATACATGTTGCACTTCCAGAGTTATAATCAAGGAAACACATTATTTTTATAATCAAAATGTCTTCACCTACTTATAAGAGAATTAAGTGGAAAACAAATAGACATAAATAATTAACAGCACAGGAATACGAAACATCTGAAGTTTAATCGAAGCGATATTATATTTTCTGTTAAACTGTATAAATAACATAGAGGAATACAAAAAATACGTGATTAAAATCAAATCACTGACGACTCTATTTTACATAAATGAAGATAAGCATTGAAATGTTCTCTTGAAACATGATTTTTCCATTTTAAGATTCCTTAGTACAAGTATCCTTTCAACTGTTGCAATTTCGTTATATTAGACCTCCATCCCTCATAGCCCCAGGGTTTCTACATTTTGATGCCAATCACTTCACGTATAGAGTATTTACTCTATATGTGAAGTGATTGGCATACTTAAATGTCAGGAAGGTTTACTAATAAAATAAACTGTTAGGTATGTTCCACATTTATTGATTTTGAGACCACTTTAGCGAGAAAACGTGGTTAAAAATTGCAAAAATAGGCAAAATTAGTTTGACACACAAATTTGTTTACGTGGAAAAGGAAAAAATATAAAAATACTATAAAAATATCCTTTATTTTTTTTTCATGACATAAGTTTTATATTTGCAAAATTTTACAGAGGTTAGTTAAGTAGTTGAGGTGCGAAAGCGAAACAAACTCACATCCATATTTATGATATTGGTATTTTTTTATATTTAAACTAAAGTATAAAAATACAACAGTAAAGACAATGTCAATAACATAAGAAATATAATTGGGTGATGATATACAGACAGACAGACATAAAGAAACTATAAGTGTTCCTAGTTGAGACTACAGAACGCTACAGATGCAATAAGAATGCTGAAACAGGAAACATCTACAAACTATCATGGCTCTATTAATGATTCCATTAAGTGTTTTAGCATATATTCAGGCAATTGACTTGCAAGTATTAGTCACTGTAATGTGCTGTTTCATTTTAATTTCATGTGGGAAAATATTATGTCTTTACTAACTAAATTAAGGCAATACTTTACTAAATTAAGGCAATACTTAACTAAATGAAGGCAATACTTAACTAAATGAAGGCAATACTTAACTAAATTAAGGCAAAAAGGTGGACAAATTTATTCATTACAATTGTCCTTATTAATAAATTACTTAAACGTTTCTTCCAAAAAAATAAACCATATTTTTAAAATTTGAAAAATCTTGAAAAACCAGAAATAAAATAAAATAATAGACTATTATAATTGCAGCCTAAAAATCAGTAAGTGTCATTTATTTTGGAATAAAATTGATTTTCTTATCCTAATAATTAAATTTCTAGTTGCAATAACTAACGTTGCACTAAGATTTTTGAAGAAAATTATTAAAAAAGCATTAAAAACGGACCTCTACTCACTGTTACCATCAAATGAATGTAACGTATAACCTGCAGCATTTTTCAAAATTTATATTTTATACGGATTCATTATACAAAGAAACGAATACGTATTATAACCATCCAACAACGAACGAAGATGCTAAGATAATTTATTTTCCGATTTATTCTGATAAAAATTCTCACCCTCATAATATTGGTATAATAAGATAAGTCGAAAAATATTTACACAAATGTTTGGTGCTAAATTTAATTAATTAGGAAATATATATATAATGCAATGTAATCTCAAATCACATTTCGTTAGATAATAGAGGTAGCTTAAATCTGCAATTATATATATTTACATATATAAATATATAATATATATATATATATATATATATATATATATATATATATATATATATATGTATATATATATATATATATATATATATGTATATATATATATATATATATATATATATATGTATTTGTATATATATATATATATATATATACATATATATATATATATATATATATATATATATATTTATACACACACATACGTATATACGTATTTGCAAAACTACAGAATTCCACATACTACAAAATTCCTTTAAATATATGCATGTTTCATTTAAATAAAATAGCTCCACCCCATGTTCTAATAAAAAGTATGCATTCGGCAATAATCAGCGACACTACTGGCTGAATTTGCGTTCCGGTTCAATTTACTGTTTTACAAATTTAACTGGAAAAGTTTTCCCCTAAGTAATTAACGACAAATTACAACAATTACAAGCGCCGCCGGCAATCTAACCCCTAATCACAATTCATCAAGAAATAAAGTGCGTCTGGAGCAATTCTGCCCGAATAAAAAATGCAAATATGACGTCGCCCCTCCGCGCCAGCGACACAGTTCACGACTTTTTGAGGCACTTAAGCTATTAACCTTACATCATATTTATATTTTTACAGCCCCCACTCAGACTCAGAGGCAGAGTCAAACAATTTACGATCTGTGTTCACGAATATTACCTGCGTCATAAATGCCGACCACGCACACTCCATTCCGGGAAGGCCCGTTTTAATGTTTCATACATAGCGCCTTATATTCCTACGTATGAAAATGGTATATAACGACGCAGTATATTGTGAAGCCGCCGTGCCGTTTTATTCGCGCCGGCGTTAGGGCCTCGGTGAGAGTGTTTCTCGTGTTATTAAGTCTAAGCTTTTGGTGTTATGTAATATTTTTTGTGGGTCTGCAGGTGCTTTTATACGTTTAAGTGTGATGTATGCGAGGTGCCTGCCTGCCTTGGCCAAAACGTAATTTTTGATGGTTATTTAGAGTTGAATACAAGTGGTATTGAGACTGATATTGATTGAATAATAGTGAGATTCACCGCTAATTTGATAAGTCTTGCCGCTCAATTTGTAGCAACAAAAGAATAAATTCCGGTGAAAAAAGCAAAAGATCGGCATTCTCTTTTCTAACTCATATCTGGTACTATATGCACTCCGTCATATTTCATTCATTTCATAATGTTACTTTGTTTGAAAGATTTGAATAGTAAATATTAATATATTCCCTTCACTATTATGGAAAATAAAACAGAATCATGAATGTCAAATAATTGATCACTACATAAGGGCACTCCATATTTCATTATACCGTGTTTATTTATCTAAACTGGTAAAAGAGAGTATATAAAGTAATGAAATTTAATAGTATTTATAAGAAAATGGTTATGCATTATAAAATATTTCTTTCCTTTCATAACGTTATTTTCTTTCGATATTTTAAATGATGTATATCGTGGTAACCTTGTCCGTTATTAAAAATCACATAGTATCATGAATATTAAAAAACTGATTACCACGAGTAAATACTATTAACCCATTTCGTTGGATCATATTTACTTCATCTAAACATTGAGAAAGAAAATATGTGAGGTAGTAGATAGAAAAATATTTTCAGAGTTACGAGTAGTGCTAATTCCATCCTAGCCTTGACTCTAAATAATTCTATTATGAGAGGTTGTCTAAAGAATTATATTATGATTCTTTTACTAAAGGCAAAAAATTCAAGACGATATGTTGGCCCTTCATTTATATTTGGGAGAACTTGAAGAATTTTTTGTATTAGAGTTTAACAAGAAACAATGTAGAATTATCATTTGATTAATTATAAAGAACAGAAAGTTGTTGTAGTCAATTCGTTTTATACCAACTAGTATTTATAATCATAGTTGGCGACATTATCTAACATTGCAATTGCAAAAACTAGTTTAGACGAATATCACAATATGGTTTTATTGATTTTAGACTGTAGTTTTAGCAAACTTACTAATCTTTATGCCATTAAAATATATTTTAATCAATATGCTGTTATTATTTTCTCCAGGTTTTTTTTATTTATAATCTACGAGAGAGTAGATACAAAAATAAGCGAAAAGGCAATGGATTCTACGGTCATTATATTCCTGAAGAAAGAACGAAATTATAGAGCCTTAAACGAGAATAACGGATAATTTTTAATATAAAGCATAATTTATCAATTTATTATATTGTACACTATATCAATTTTTAACGTTTTGGCATGAACGTAGATGGAATTCCTTATAAATAATATATATATATATATATATATATATATATATATATATATATATATATATATATATATTATCTTTATTGCACAGATAATAGGTGAAATTATTTGATTTTGCAAAACTTATACTATATTTCTTTATTTTATTCTACATATTGAAATTTAATGTCGCAAAAATTTTATGGCAATTATCTTTTATTATATCTTTGTTGTATTAATTACTTTCCCCTTTTTATACTGCTTACATTTCTAAGTTTATTTTATCGTCGTCATTTTTTTAAATATTTTTAGGGCATGCAGTTGTATCTAGAGTATACAGATTTATGAGGGTGTACCTGATCAGTGTGAGGATGATACCTCTTATATCTTCATTATTCCGTATCTCTTTTCATATCTTTTTATGTTAAGTCACGTTTAAGATAACGTAAATTTTTGTTAATAGGCGGTTAAAGATTCTGATATAGCCTTGAATATATTTTAAAAGACTTTTGCAAGTACATCAAAGTTTTCATTAATAATTTATTTGTGTTCAGTAAATTATCATTATGGAGTGCAAGTACATCAAAGTTTTCATTAATAATTTATTTGTATTCAGTAAATTATCATTATGGGGCAAATATTTTAAATGATAGGAAGCGTATAAATTAATTAACGCTTTCATAAATTTTTCTTACATATGTAATAAGAAATATTATTTTACCGGAATATTAAGGTTTACATATAAAGGTATATTCTCCTACAAGTCCAATGCTATTTTCAATATTACAAGTACTGAAAGGCAATCTGATTGAATCCACACAGCCACTTATTTTACGATTAATTTATCTTTTTCAGAAAAGGATTTATCGTTCCACAAGGCTTGGTCAACGCGATTCAAACCGTGGGTGGAAATCCATTCGGTGCCACGGTGACTCCAGGCCAGAAGATAAATTTCCCGATATTAGCCAATTATTTAGATATTTTGGCTAATCAAACAAACGAAGGTAAGACCGTAGAAATACAAATTATGTTAACAGTACATTGTTAAGTTGTTAAAAGTACATTATTAAATTGTTAAAAGTACATTATTATTAGACATATGCTCAGCACGTTCCTAAAGCCTTATTAATCAAGAATTATTTTTAAAAAATATAAATTTTGAGGTCATAATTTTCTAAGCTGTCAACTCGTAGGTAATTATGTTATTAAATTTGGTCTAACATTAGAATGAGAATAAAAAATCAGGTTATTACTAAAATGTCTTTCGACTATTATACTTGATATATATTTGCTTTATTTTTATGTGCTGATTAAAAATCGAATTATATTAGAACTTAACCTAAATGAATAATTCATCCAGACTTGGTTTTAACCAACTTGCTTTTGGAATGTCATTTCTGTGTTTTATATATGCTATTATATGTAAAACTAAAAATAATCAATACTGCAGCATAAACTGTTGGTTTGTTATTTTATACTTTTATCATACTTCTGTTCGTTCATGGGAGTAGAAAAAAACATTTTGTCACTCTAACTCAGCTAACATGGACGTTTCCTGTTCTACCATTTTAATCTAAATTTTTAGGTATTCCTACTTTAATCATGTTTCGATTATTATTATTTCATATTAATTTTAAATATATTTTGCACTACCGATGGCAAAGCGTGACAGTAAAATTTAAACGTTAAGGCAGTTTAATTCCATTAGTTTTAAATATGGTAATATTTTTTTGTTGTTGTTTTCAGGCTTTTAGTTTCATTAGGAGCAAATTAAAGAATGAAAACTTTCAAATTGTTAATCTCCTGTGTGGTTAATTAAGTATCTCAAACCCTATTTTGAAGAGCTATTATTAGTGTTACAATTTCATTTTCAATCTTTTACTTCTATGAAAAAACTGGAAGATGATATATTTATATAGCTTAAAAATATAATTTTTAGTAATTTGTCCTGATTTAAATTCATTACTACTTTATACTACTTTACGAGATATTTTTTACGATAATATTTTCTGTTTACGGACCTATCAGACGTAAACTTTAAGAAACATAGTTCCTGTTTTAAATACAAATGTTTTATGTGAAAAAACTGGAACGCGATATAATTATATTTCTTAAAAATATAAACTTTAATATTTTTTCCTGAATTAAAGTTATTACTACGTTAATATTTTTAAGGCAACCGATAATATTTTCCGTTTACAGACTTATCATACAAAGATTTTAAGAAACATTATTCCTGTTTTACACTTAAATGTGTTTAAATGTATTGATCTTACTTTAATTTCTAAGCCCAAAATGTACATTATTTATATATAACATAAATTTATAATACTTTCTTGTTAGGTAGTTTATTTACTTGACCTATACGAACGCAACATTATCACCTATAATGGCTAAGTTTACATTTCATCCAATGCAAGGCAATATAGAGCTTTACGGAGAACTTAATAAAGCACACCAAAGAGATTAGTCTATGCAACTGGCCGGATGAGTGCACGCCCACAACTTTATCCGACAAAAGATAGATCCTTATTTGTTGTATTGGACAAGATAACAAAGTTGCAAGTCTATTGAAAGACTAGTCTAAGCTGGATAATGGAAACAATCCCATTTAGGACTATAAAAGAGATGCAGTCCATTTTTATAAATAAGTCTTGTAGTTTTCGAACACAGCATCAAAGAGTATTTTAAGAGTTTGTAAATATTGCCCAGAAAGTTGTTTTGGGTAATTTACTGTGTATATACTAATTATGTAAATATAAGGGTGAGTACGAATACGGTGTTTTGTATTCTGGAGCTCAAATAATTCCAAGTGAGTAATTTAAATAAAAGAAAGATATTTAAAAAAACTCAAGTAGGGTAGACTACGGTGTCATGTAATTTTTCTTACGCTTTCGCGATTATTTCAACAAATTTGTTTCCTCCTTTTACTTAGGACACATTCAGTTATAAATGAAAAATAATATCAAACACAACACATAATACCAAATTTATGAAAAAATAAAACCAAACATAACAACGAATGAGACATTTTTTTAGAGACTGTACTGTTTTTATTACTTAAATGTATTACTACTATTTTATCTTTATCATGTCTTTGATAATTTTCTCAAAACATCGTTAACGATATAAAAATATATTTATATACATATAAATAAAAATCGTCTCCTTTACTTGTCTCAGTAAATTTCATTTCACATTTTCAGCAATATCTAATTCTCAATTTGAGGCCAAATTCGCAATGACAGCAGCACTAGGCAGCTTCACGTTGTATGCTCCGTCACGTCAGCTGGTGGTGGAGGAGTTAGTGACTGCACTACAGGGTGTGTTGTCCGCCAATTATACGACTAGCGATAAAAACAATCCAGAAGTAGTGTACAGGTGATTATATATAAAATTTTCATAATTCACCCCAGTTATCATTCATTTTTACATGAGTTGTCTAACATCTCAGCGACTGGAAAGAGAGAGAGAGCGTCAATTCCTCCCTTCATTTTCACCCACTCTCTTCTACTTTCCATAAAAAGATGGTTAGCTTAAATTTAATAATTTTGACATAAAGAACAGCTAAAATACCATAATGATCAAACACGTCATTTATACAATTATTAATAGGATATAAAAATATTTAAAATATAAAATGAACATAAAAAAATATTTAAGGAATCGTACAGATGCAAATAGAACCCTGCATTATTTAATATAATTTTTCAAAGAGTCTGTTTTGCCTATTGGATCGTAAAATGCGTTCCATGTAAATGATATATCCCTCATCAGAGGGGAGAGAATAATCACTCCGTACTGTGTCCCAGTTAACCAGTTCTTTTGAGAGGTGACGGATGTAACACCAACATCTAAGTACAATTCGACGTTTTTTCACCGTTGCCTTCTCCCTTGTGTTAGATAGTTTGATAATGTGTACAAATATTGAAAACTTTCTCATATAATTAAAAATTGTTTTACATACATATGTTGGTTTATATAAAGATAGTTATTGTCTATAAAATTTACTTAATCATTGATAAATATTTGGACTGCAAATATCTAACTTATTTTAAAATTGGAAAATTATTTACCGCTCAGTTTTGGTAAAAATCGCTCTCAAAAATTGTACAATTAACATTACAGGGTAAACTGTAGTTGCACCATGCTTTTAATTTTATTTATAAAATACAACGATCAGCTGGACAAGAAAACTAAGTCAATGTAAAGTTACTTCATACCAATAAATTGAAAAAAAAAATATTTACCGTTTAGTTTTAGTAAAAATTGCACTAAAACATTTTATGAATAATATTACAGAGGCGGTTGTAATTACATCATATTTAACTTTTTTAAAAACGCGTCAAGCGGTTTGTCCAAAAAACTGAGTCACTGTAAACTGATGTTGTATCAAAATTGTATAAAAATAAATATTTACCGTTTAGTTTTGGTAAGAATTACGCTCAAAAATTGCACAATGTGATGAAATACCTACTTTTCCTGTAATGTTAATTGCAGGAAAAGTAGGTATTTCACCACACTTCATTTTATTTAAAAAACGCGGTGAGCGATTTGTCAAAAAAGCAAGTCAATATAAAATTATGTTATATTAATGGTTTGGAAAAAAAATAAAAATTTTGCAATTAATTTTGGGTACACGAAAACTATCTTAACGATCGATGTTACCGTCTCATTCAGGGGAAAAAATAGAATTGAATGCAGCTAAACCTAAATAATCTTTTTGTTCAACTGCATAACATTTATTTATTTTATTTTACAACTTTAGTATACATATACATATATATATATATATATATATATATATATATATATATATATATATATATATATATATATATATATATATATATATATATATATATATATATATATATATATATATATATATATATATATATATATATATATATATATATATATATATATACATAATATATATTTACGTTAAAAATCAAGCTGATGGACGAAAGTCGACGCAAAAGTATTGAATACATCTACTTATTTATATATAGATGTAAAGAAAGTTGTCAGTATGACGAATGTCACACCGACCACAAGATGCTGCAATTTGTCACCGTTCGAATGATCTCATTAGCGGGAGACAACATATTGTGCGGATAATCAAGTAATATGTATGTACAAAAAAAACTTTATCAGCTATGTGTAATACCCTCCTAATAAATGTGGATACTTTAAATTTCAAACATGTATATAATGAAATAAATATGATAAATTGCACATCCAGATTGTCTTTCGAATCGAATCTCATATATATTTGAAAAAAATTAGAAGTATTTTTCATGCTTCATAATTTCACTTTACTTCTTTGAGAGACTAGTCCATTTTCAAAATAATTGTGAGTATGTATTTTGATATCCTAAGCTTGAGCAATTTCACCAGCATAAAATGAGTTAGCTTCTATCTTTTATGAAAACAAAAAGCTAATATTTTGTAACGTCATCAACTTAAATTCCCAAATTCAAAATATTTTATTTAGACGAAACGAAAATATGAATCTTCATAGACATCAAACAGTTTTCAAAATACTTAAATGTTAAAAAATATTTCTTTAGGCAATCGAAATTATGAAACAAAATCCGTTTAGAAATGAAATAAAGAATTTCTGACACTGAATCGATCACTTAGCGCGCCATCTCCGCAGATGCTGTGCAAACGGACCTCGCACATCTGCTGGACGGCGTAGCTCCTGCTACGAGTCGGGAGCACTAATGGCCTACGAATGAAGACAAAGAAATGTGCTTTCTTTGAGAGCCACTTGCAGCGGGATGGACGTCGGACGTCGTAATGATATTTGAAAATTGATACGGCGCGAAATATCGTTCACTCTGCTTTATTGGTTTTCCAGTCCATTTTGTGGAGTTAGTGATTCTATTTTTCGCATTAAGTGCAATGAGTTTGTATTGTATTTTGAGTGATTTATTTCAACATAAAATTGATTTATCTAGGCACTTGAAAATGGATAATAGAAACCCAGAATAGGTTTCGATATACGACTGTTAATTTAACAAACGATCTTTTTATTTTGGCTAATTACATTTAATAGTTAGAAGGCAGTATTGAGATATCATATCAGCTGTAAGATTTCTTCTTCGATAGCAACCTTCAGCAAAATGAAATATTGATTTCTTACTAAAATTAGAATTGAAAACCGCTGAACGTATGTTAAAAAAGTAAAGCTATCACTGCGATAGAGTAAGTAAGAGATCATAGCGTTTCATTCATTGCCAATTTTTTTGATTTTACCCTATATCGAAGGGCTAATTGTCCATATGAAATTCCAATAGTTAGCATGTAACATGGTTTTAGTGACAAATGCTCCATAACAACTAGCTTTACTTACTTAGGGAGGATTTTGCACATTAATTGAACCGGATTGGCAAGTAGATCAGTTATAAAATATTTAGCATCGTATTTTGAAAAACATTTTTTCAAATAGGCTTAGAAGGGTCATTTCCTTGTAAGCAATAAGTACTTTTGTCTCTTTGTTAACGGGTACTATCACTTCATACATACTTATTCCTTCCATGTTTTGAATGCTAATAACGTAACTCGTTTTAATCTCTAAAATGTTACTCGGAAAAATTTCATATTCCATTACCTTAGACATCCCTTTTTACACACAAATAAAAGAAGGTTAGGAGTATAAGAGAGTTAAAAAGATATATCGTATTACAATCATTAGTTACATAAGGAATAATTTGAGGTGGGAATTGAATTCAGCCTTTCACCAATTTTAATTACTTGAATGGCATTTCATTCCCAAACTATAATTAAATATTGAGACAATTTTTTGTAAATAGTGTACGTCTTAAGTACAGAAAGTTAGAGTTGGCAATATATTTGCCATACCTTCTCGTACATTTGTACGTATATATATATATATATATATATATATGTGTGTGTGTGTGTGTGTGTGTATAATTAATAGCATACATAAATATTGCCATGGATAGCAAATAAATAACTCTATATTTTTATATTTATTTATTAAATTTTGTATGTCATGAACCTACAATAATTCTAATTTTTTTTGTATTGTTACGTAGTGTAGTTCTTGAGTTATTGTTTCAAATGTACACAAAAAATGTGTTCCCGCCCATCCACCTTCGAAACTGCTATAGTAAACAATTATATTAAATTAGTAATGAAAGTATAACCACGACCGGCAAGACAACACGCATGTTACCATGATATTCTCGCATAACTCATTAAAACAATAAAAATTAAACATCAAAAATATAACATCTTACCGGCTTTGCGTTACGAACGCTCATTTAACGTACTGGGCGTAAACAAACAAACACCAGAGATACCGCTACGATTCGTAGCGGTATCGTAGTGGCATCATAGCGGTTCTAATTAAAATGCCCCGCCCACGAGCTAGCGCGCCCGCCCTAGGCGATGCAACGAGGCAGAGCAGCCCGCCCATTGAGGCGTTCTCCAGTATTTATTGTATTATTTGTTTAAGTAGATTTATATTTTGCGAAAAGGTAAGTTTGCCAAGCAATTTGTTGTTTTTGTTTGTTTTGCTCGAAGAAGGGAAGAGCAATTTTAAACTTCGTAATGGATTTCTTTTAATTTTATGTTTGGTTTTAATTGTAGTTTCCACAGTATTTTGAAGTTTAGTAGCTAGGATGATATTAAATAAATCAGCATATTCATGAAATGGATTTATGTGTTATAATATAGATTTACTAAATAAATATATTACGCTTAGAAGCAAATGGTGTCACTTAAATCGATTGTGTCATGCACATTCATAAACAAGACATTAATGAAATAAAATTTTAAATTTAGTGTAAATATAGTAAATTCTGTGCTACATTGTTTTCAAAGTATTCTTGAGTTATTTTACAAATTACTAACAATCATCGTGTTAACAATAGTAAAGTTCCAAACCAGATTGATTCATTTTTAAGTGTAATTTTAACGTGTAACCAATTTAAAGTTATGCAAATTGGGGGTAATTATCTTACTTATTTTATAACAGTTCTGATCAAATGAAAAACTTTTTTATATTTTTGATTAAATCAAAAGATAGCAATCGGACTTGATTAAAATCAAAACTAGTTTCATTCATCTCAACTGCTTTCAGTATCCTAATAATTAACCTCCATTCAAACTTACTAAAGGTATATTCATTCGTTCTCGGCTATTCGATTGTCAATCTCTTTATATTTGTAATCCTATTCAACAGAAAATTTAACATTCAAATGCTCACTAAGTCACAAAATAATTTTTCGGGCGACATATGCGCATATACTTTAAACCCGTTTCCAATGCCTTTTCATAAATATTTAACGATTTTAAATTAAGTGAGGTTCGTTATAGAGATCCTACGCTCGCGCCGTCGCTAAGCGCGTTCACAGAAGCAATAAGACAACTTTTCTATTAGCGCAGTCGGTCGGTGCGCATGTTTGCAAAGTCTGCGTAGGACGACGTTTATAAATAATTAATTGCAAAGGGGATTTTAACGATATTTCTCTGATGGATTTTTCCTCTGGGGAAATGTATAAGGGTTCCCTTTGCGAGGATTAGTAAAGTCGTCGCGGCGCGATGTTCCGGCTAAGGCACGTAGGCGGTTTCCGCGTAATCTGATTCGACAGACTAATTACTATTTCGGTTTAATGATTTGAAACATAATTTTAATAGCCTTATTATATTTACTTCATATATTACTTTTACAGCACCTAGTAGAAAGCAGCAATAATGGAGGTGTAGAAATTATAACTTTCGGTAGTCGTTCCTATTCTCGTGCTTATTAAATTTACAAATATATATTTGACATTCATAAAATGCAGTTAGCTGATTTCAATTTGAAGCAAAGCGTAATTTCAGGTTTCTTGATGAATGTTGCAGAAAAAATTGTGTAATTATAATAAATTTGTCATGATTTGAAGAATATTAGGAAATTGCGCGAATAAATTATAAGTACAAAATACAAGCTATTTTTCAAAATCCAAAATTAATTAGGATAATCCAACACTGCCATTAGATAAACTTTAGGACTAAGGTATATTTACAAATCTCTTACTATTTTAGCCCTGTGTAATTTTACGCGTGAACTGCTATACTCAGTAACTGTAAAGTACACAAGAATATGAAATAAATTAACACCAAATTATCCCCTTATTTAAATTAGTTTCTACAACTATATTCAATTTATTTATATATATATATATATATATATATATATATATATATATATACATATATATATATATATAATATACATATATACAGATATTTATATAACTAAATGAGTTCATTCGTCCAATAAAAATAATGTATGGTACTAAATGAATAAATTTTTGAAACTCCGAATTTTTATATTAAACTTTTTCGAAGTTAACACTGAATGGTACAATGATTAGTTTTCCTCTAAGCGACAAGATCCTAAGGCTGTTCAAGGATCAAACGTTCAATTGGCAACCTCAGGTCTCGAACGCAATTGAACTTATCGTGACCAGAATATGCTCTCCAAAGAAACTTCAAGACTTTCTACCGATTAAAATTAAAGATAATTTCTAGTGGCACTTCATATATTAAATCAAATTTATTGTCCTAGCTGCTTGTGGCATTGGTTTTCATTCCGAATTGCTCCTCACTTTCCTAACCCACAACTCTCATACTACCTTCTATGAAAAATCATTCACGGTAAATTCCCCCCTAGAAATGTGCACAATTTCAGTTGTGGAATAATTTACAACCGGTCGGGTTGTAAATTGAAATGAAATGTTCCCTCTGTATATACATTTCAGAACCATTTAAAAAATTGGCGCCACTCATAATTTCTTATAATAGTTAATTCCTGTATTTCCTCCCATATCCTACCATTTTGGCATCACATGTTATTTTCGGGTTTATATTGGAGCTGTAGCGAATATATGTAATTAAATTCACGAATATTCGTATGTTTTTTAATATCCACATTCATTTTCATCTTCAAAAAAATAATGCGAATATTTTGCAAAAGGGATTACAATGAAATTTTCGTGTTGAATTCATTGAAGTAAAAAAAATATACATATTTCAAAAAATTCTTAAGGCTTGAATTTAAAAAAAAATTTTTGCAAAGAAATGTCGTAATTCATGCAAACAAAAAAAATTAATTTTTTTTAAACATAAGCTTCCTATTTTCTAAAATGCACTTTATCTATACAAGATTTTGAAAAAACTAAATATTTTTTTCTTTAAAACCTACAAAACAGTGACAAATTGTTCATTCCAGCAGAAAACTGTAATATAAATTAAACATTTTGATTTATGTTACTCTAACCCCGAACAATATTTTAAAAAAAATGTAATTTTTCTTTCAATGAAGTATTTAAAAGTTTTTAAAAATATTACTTCTATTACTACTTAAACCAAAAATAAAATATTTATCAGTTATCAAACAAATTGGAGTAGTTGATTGTAAATTTCAAATGCACAGTATTACAGTCTGTTTTGCTGAATCTGATCTATAGAAGGCCAGCTCCATTAACCATTCGTTCGTTGAGAATATTCGTTATTAAGTACGGGGTGATCGAGCATTGCTCGGTCCCTTCGCCCTCGCCTTCGCCTTCGCCTTCGCCTTCACCTTCGCCTTCGCCTTCGCCTTCGCCTTCGCCTTCGCCTTCGTCTTCGCCTTCGCCTTCGCCTTCGCCTTCGCCTTCGCCTTCGATTATTTAAAGAATATGATAGTAAAAGTTAATTTTAGGGGCGTCTTAGCTTACGCCCTCTTCGTAAGAGACTACACATACCTTTATTACGTTCGAAGGGGTAAGAATTACGATTTGATATTAATAACTACATAAATGAATAAACGAATAAATTAAAAACACATATTTTACTCATGTTGTGATGTTTTTTTACGGGATGCGAGACCAGATATACATGTTTATGTAGCAGGTTGATTCAATGCTTCGAGGCCAGATTAATTTAATGCCCATATAGAGGCAACATTTTTCACCGTGGGCCGCTGACATTGATGTAACAGTTTAATTAGGGTACCGGGCTACCGAAAGGGCTATCAGGCTGACGAGACGCGCAGAGATTGCCTTCACCGCATATCAAAATATTGTACGAAATAAATTAAACTCATCTACAGTATGGGCGTTGGGTTATTTTGTTAATTTTCTCCTCTTTTAATAGGGTACCTACAGCGGCTTTGTACGGTGTCGGAACGCTTGTCCGTGAATGTAGTTCAAAACAGTGGCCGAGCGGTACTCTTCAAAAGGTTGTCAATTTAAAAAACATTTCTTTATTCGCATTTTTAATATATTTTCTATCGGCTAAATTCAAATCTATATATTTAATTTTAACAACGGATAAAATGTAATATTAAGACTACATGTTGAAAACAAAAAACTATTTACTCCCGCTTTCAACTAAGAATAACGATATAAAGGCAAAACGATAGACCTTCTTCTGCTAATTGGTAAATTTTTCACTCGATCGAAAGATAACAGTTAGTATACGACCAGAGTTCGATATAAGAGAGAAGCAACATATATTTCTATTTGAACAAGTTGTTTAGAAGGTTAGATTTTTCAAAGGTTGAAAGAAAATTCAGGACACGAAATAATTCCTTCGCTCCTTATCATACGAAAATATACTGACACTGAAAATATACTGATACTGACACTGAAAATATTACTCTCTCTTCGTTAATAGTTGCATACAAACAGGGCCAGCACGGAAACGCCGTTGCGTGCAATGAAACAGCCACAGTATCGATATTCCATAAAAAGTTGACGCCAACAGTTAAAAGCTTTATCTGTATTTTTTTATTGCAATAAGCATATAAATTATAGTCAAATATTTTAAATAAAATTAAAAGTATACATTTATATATCTGCCTATACTTTAAATATATCTTTTACTGTAGTAAAATGTGCACCAAACATTAATACTTAAATGACTTTTTAGTATATATCTAGTATTCCGTCATATTGAGAGTTACTCCTCACTCTCATAGAATATGTTATCGTAGTAGTTAGAAGCTCTTAGTAGTAGAAAAAATTATTTAATTTCCAAAAAAATTTTGCAATGACTGAGTTAAATGCAACTGCGGTTTTATTTCATTCTCAAAACATTATTATTTTATTCCCTATATTTGCCTACAAGTTTCTTGCATCAGAATTTAATTAAAATAATTAAATAAGACTATCAAAGTAAGCAAAAAAATATTAGTATTAAAACACAGTTCATTCGTTTTCTAAAGCGAAGGATTCTATAAGTTCAAGTTATACGCCTATTAATAAATTAATCGTGATATCTCTATATTAATAAGTGAAGAGAAAATGTTGTATCCCTTCTTAAGCACATGGAGGAGTGTGAGATTTGGCATAGTTAAAGTTTATATGAAGAAGGAGTGTTAGAAAGCTAAATTTATATATAATCTATATTATAAATAAATCAAAATATTAATTGCTTACGTTCATATTGTCAAGGTCAAACGCAAATAATCTGTCGTCAAACATTCGCACAGAGTAGAGATTGTTGTCAAAGAATTTAAAAATGTCAGATCGACTAAATGAGTTTCGAGATGTGAATTTTATGTCATTTCAAATGTTCCTTTTTCATTTGTCTGTGGAGTACATGTCAAGGTAAAAAATCGTTTATTTTATATTATGTGTAATAGATACCTGTTATAATAAATATGAATACAACTGTGATTGTGTTTTTCTTTTCATGTGTTGCTAACATCACATATTAAATTTCATAGATATTGCAGAAAATTAATGCAAACAACACATGCTAATGACTATTTTATATACGCTCACGGCTGACGTAATGGAAAAAAATTTAAAAAAATTATATACAATGTTTATGGAGGTATAACTTTTGATAAAATAATCTAAATAATATTCAAACTTAAGTATTTTATTTATTATGGTCATTTTGTGACCACTAGTTAAAATAATTAAATAAAGAAAACAATATTAGTATGAAAAGCAGTTTATTCCTATTCAAAACCAAAGGATTCAATACGTTGAAACGAACGTACGGCGTAGTGTACGGCGAAATCTATTTTTCAAATGAGTTGAGATATATTAATAATTCTACTTCTTTGAGCACATTTATACCTGTTTAAAAGAAATACATTTTTCTTATTCAGATATATAAGTTTCAAATATAGATATTTAAATAATAATAATATTTTAGTAATAAAAATAGTAATAGTAATTTGAGGTTAGCATGCACGCGCACATGCACGCATGCACGTACCCACGTCCGTACTCCCGCCCGCGCTCCTACAAACTCGCACGTAATTATGCACGAACGCAGAAAAGCATATGTGCCGCACACACACTAACACATAAGGGCTCATCTGTCTATGTATGTGTGCATACATATACCCATTGAATTATATATGCATCGATACGCATACAATAAAAGTACAACGCAAAATCGCTTATAAATTGAAAAAAAAAAGTTTAAGAAATTGTAATATATGGAGGAAGAATGAAAATTTTATTACTTCATTTACTACTTTAACAGAGTACTCCATCGCAAGTGAGACATGATAATAATCTACCTTGTACAGGTTAGCGAGCAGTCTGCTGCAGGCGAGGGTGGTGGGCGGCGCAGGCGGCACCGCTTCCAATGTAGCTGTCATAGATAGAGACGACGTCTACGTTTCCTTAGTCACGTGAGTTATTGGATTTTAGATTATCTTTTTTGTCGATGTACTAGTTTTAGATATTTTCGCCCCAATAACATTTTTTGGTATTTTCTTCAAGTCATTTATACTCAGATACAGGGTATTGGCGATACGAAATATTTTCTCTATTTAAATTGTCATGACGTAACTTTATACTTGAGGTAGTAATTAAGTAAACCTGTTAAGTGAGAATAGAATGGGTACCATACACACTTACGTACATTTAAATATTTATTTATTTAAGGGTGCATAATATTTTTATTAGTACATTATCCTTAAATATCGCCATTACTTTGCACTATGTTACCTAATATACATACCTTTCAAATGCGTAAGTATATAACTTAATTGCCGATATATCAATTTAATTTATCTGAAATAATTTTGTATTTAAATTTTTTTTATAAACAATAATCCTGATTTCTCTATATCTTTCAAACTCGTGGTTAAAAAGTTAGGGAGAAGGATGTGTTTTTGTTTTGTGTTTTTGTCATTCGAATATGGAGCTTTAAAATAATCTAACCAATTAAAAGTTTTGGTACCATCATGATAGTAGTGAACATTATCTATACATATAAAAAAATAATAACAGAGTGAATTCTGGACATGAAAAATATTTTAAATAAATAGTGACGGATTTAGTTCATAGAAAGATAGTGGAGCCAGAAAACTTGTTTTTAGAATTTTTGTCTGTCCCTATGTGTTAATTTGTTCTTCAATAAGGCGAAATGTCCTGCACGGATTTTAACGAATTTTGGTATGTAAATAGTTTATATATTTGAACAATATTTAGGATACTTTTTAACTGGATATTAAAGATATGAAAACTCTCTTACATGGTAAATATTTCAGTATTGGCTCATAGGGATGTGAAAAAAAACATTTTGAAAAATACGAAAAAATTCCTGATACAAAATTCCACGTTAACGAAGTCGTATCTGCACAGTTAGTATATAATATAACAAGAAAGGGATATAAGACTATCTATTAATAGTCTCCTAAAAATTTACTTAAAATCCTCAAAACGGTCATCCGAAATATCTGCACGTGACGAAAATATTTTATTAATATTTGGCCAAAACGTAGTTTTCCATTAAAGTAAGTAGTTTTACATCACAAACAAGTGTTCATTATCAATTTTATACACGAAAACAAGCATTTTATAGTGCCTTAGCCTCAGTCCCTACACTAATATTTTGTTTCTAAACTCTTCGGAATATACTCCCTATATTATGGTGAAATAGCATCAATCCATTTAAACTCAATTTCTGAACGAACAGACAAACATATCGTACGTTTTATATATACAGAAGTATGATTATTTTAATGGTTTCGATTACAGCTGAACTTGGCCGAAATATGTAACGTGTAACGAGCTCAATTTACTAATTACCTATGGGAAACGCTACATCTGCCTCTTTTTATTTTTTTCAATTCTGGTTCAATTCCGGTACACCTATTCGGTGTACCGGAATTGAAAGCATCTTCTTAATGCTTGAGGTTCACTTTATTCAGCTACATCTAATCATTGCTATTTACTCCTAGCCAGATATCATATTAGATATAAGTTTGAAGATGTAAATGAAAATTGTAATTTAATTTAATCATGAATTACTAAAAGTGATGATCCAAAACTTACATTCATGACGTAAAATCAAACCAACAGTTTGTTTCACGTTTTCTAAATAATTCTGGTAAAAATAATGATGTTACAATGATTCCGTTTTTTCCTTTTGAGGCACGGAACCCTAAAAATGTTAAATTTAACCTTAATTTCATTTCGAAAGACTTGCTTGGTCACAACACGCAGTTAGATATTCGAAAACAATGTTTCTCTATTCATACATGGTAAGGTACGTTAACATTTTTCTTAAATAATATACATGAAGTACATTGAGATACCCGTCTAAAGCGTCAACTAGCAAAATGTTGTGTTTGTGGGCCTAAAACTGATCGGCATCATCTCATGTGGATCCCTTGGACACAATATGAATAACGGCCAGTATTTTCACCACTATTGCGATGAAACTAAGTTACTTAAAATCATTTTTTGTAATTTTTTGTAACCTAATGAATATTTTGCATTGACATAATTATTTTTATTAACCAAAAATTCTATTTCCCCTAAGTTCACCTTTCTGATTAGACCTTGCTTTTTTTCCAAGCATATTTTATAAGTCTATATTAATGACCGTAGATTTTTTTACAGTGTTAACTTTATCCTAGCGCGATGGAAAAAAATGTTATTTTGCTTTTAACTTTTCAGGTTACTAAACTAAAACTCTAATGTTTTCACAGGTAAATAAAATATATAAAGGTCATTATCCCACCTTGGTTATTCTGTTGAAAAAAAAAATTGTGAAAGCCTTGCAATTAACTTTAATATTTTCTTTATTACCCGTATTTCCCAAACAAAGCTGTATATTTCATTAACATTTAAAGACTAAGTCTAATTGGCTACTATTAAAACTCCAGGTTGGAAACGTGGTCGTTTCATCATAATTAACAACAACAGACGAGAGTCGGCTCATCTGGTGACTTACTGCCCACGGGGACTATAGTATCTTATTATTACATTTTACTGTACAATTCTTAATATGTAACACAAATATACTCGTCAATTAATTTAGAGAAATTAATTTGGATTTAGGGACGTAATGGATCAAAATAGATTAAATATTAACATTTGATGTCTTACTTCGCTGAACGTTAGTTTATCGTATTCCCATGTTCACGCCATGACAGCTAAGTAATATATGTTCTAGACACAGTATATTTATTTTAATATAAATATTAAATTTGGAACTGATATAATAACATATTACGTTATAAATGTATCATTTATGTACATAACAAGGTAACCTCAGAGATTTAATTTTTTTTATTGAGCTTTTTTATTGAGATATTCGCCTGTCATTTAAAAAAAATTAATGAGTTTTTGAACTTACTTATCATATTATCACTTATATGAATACAATTTTTTTCTGAAACTCAAAAATTTCTTTTTATCAATTAGATAGCCTACTATAAAAACATATTTCATGTTCCTAACCAAGCGGTGTCGACTGTTACTGAGTATAAATTTTGGTTTCATGATAATCGATATGCTATTCATTTCAAATATTAAAATTCGAAAGTCATCTGTCAATAGCGATTGAACAGCAATGGACATGATATTTACTCTGTTGTATATTTTAGCCGATTTTCTCGTTTAAAATATAAACTGGTATTTCTTCAAAGATCCGGAATACACGTCAATTATTTATAAAAAATAAAAACATCTTATCTGCAACTTCACTGATGCGACTAGAGAATTATCTAATTTAAGTAATATTTCATTTAATTTTCTGTCATTTTTTTCTTTTTCTTATTAATTACAAGAATTGAAATATATGTATATATATATATATATATATATATATATATATATATACATATATATGTATATATATATATATATATATATTTATATATATATATATATATATATATATATATATATAATTATAACCAGGGTCATAAAAGTTATTTATTTAAAAAACTAAGCTCAAAAAATTAAATATTTTTTTACCCAACATATAATACTAGTTTATTTTTATATCTTGCAAATATCCTAAAAAACATTTATAAAGTCAAAAAAGTGATTTGAAAACTGTGTATTATTTAAAATTGATGCTAAAGTATATTCCGTATACTCGCTCCGATCGACCTTTCGTTGATAAAATAGAAGCTCTCAATAATTGGAGCAAGTTTCGCTAAATGCCTGGCAATTTGTGCAAGAGGAGCAGGTGCGACCCTAACCGCACCTTTGTTATGGACATCTCATGTGAATTATATCAGTAATAACAAGACCCGGAACCCTGTGTTATTCGATAACGACCGTTCATTGTCCCCAATGTATTTAATCTCGACCTGCCGTGTCTGATCAAATATTTATAACAGGATACGCTCTCGCCCTTTTGAAAAATGTTATCAAGCCTTATTATGGGGAAAACGCAACAAAAATAGATGTTGCTAAATAAACGTTCACAGCAATTTTGATAAAAATATTAAATTATTCAATGTTAAAACCCTCCTTGAAATCCTGTGCTTTAATTACATAGGCACATACAAATAAAAATCGCACATACTCATGTGGTTATAGCACATGTGAAGTTTCTACTTATGGCAATACGAAAAAGCTTCGTGCCTAATAAAATTTTATTTCACAGCATACGGCAAGTAGAGTTTCAAATCAAATCTGGGTCAGACGAAATAATCACGCGCTCTTATTTAATTCAACTAATGCGAGCTTACGCATTAGGCTAATATACTATACTAATAAAAATCTGAACATTTTACAAAATTAACGTTAATTTCAACGTGACCAACTCTAAATTTTATCAATTATCGTTAGGGTAAATACTAACATTGCTGTTACTTTAAATTTTAACGTCACATCAAAACTTCAACATAATTCCAATTTGCGAACTCTCATCCATAATTGCGTTAGACAGTGAGAACGCTGATGTTACTCAGCCAGACGCTAGTTCAACGTATTCCCTGAGGATAATAATCCATCAGACGGACCTACCTCTATCTCTGATCAATTATGACTAAACAGCTACGTCGCTAAGCCGGAGTATTAAATCATGTGGTACAAGTGATATCTTATAACATTGTAGGAATAATATCGTTGAATATTTATTTTCTATAAATAAACTATGATCAGATAATACAAAAAACTTAAATTTATCAGCGAAGTTTATCAGTTACAATTCTCCTATACTCTAGAACCCACCATTTTGTGGATATATTCTGCAGTGCGCAATTAATTCATCTTTAGGTATTCTTTCAAAATTATTTTGCCTTTAATTAGGAAGAGTTCTTTGTAAGGAAATTAAGTTCTATTGATAGATGTTCTTTTTGCAACTCGTCTTTATACTAGCAGCTTTGTGTATATTTCTAATTTATTATATTAGTTAGTTCAGTGAGTTGCGTCGTAATACATATACGTAATATTATGTAAAATTATATAAACGAAATATTTCTTCAATTTATTATTGCCTTATATTTGAAATATATCAAATTTTATTCTGAAAAACTGAATAAATTTTGTTATAAACATATCTATAAACAAATAAACATTATTAGTCTGAGTTCCAGTAGCACATTATGGAAATCACTAATAAACTATTTCTCTCCACCGTATTTTATATATGAAAAAACCTTGAAGAGACTAAAAGCTTGTCGTCTTTCAGATATGTAATTTATTCTGCGAGTAAAATTTGATTTCATTATAACAAAACCGTTATTAGGAAGATATAATACGCCATTATTAAATTACTGCTTTCGGCGTTTGTCGCCCCGAAACGTTATGTTCGCAACGTAATAATAATTTTTCAATAATCTTAAATTCATCATCTTGTTCAACTTACAATTTAATTTTATTTGCGAGACTCGTTATGTTGATTCTTATGTAACATGTACTTATAAATACTGTTTTTGTACTTTATTTTATACAATACGGTGTAGGCTTTGTTTGGATATTGGTTTAATATCAAGATTAATGGGTACTAGATTTTATTTATTTATTATAAATCCATTGCTAGCTGGTACTTTAGATACGTTTTAGTACAAAAAAAAACACTTATAATTTTATAACATCCATTCATATGTCACAACCTGTAAATTTTACAGCTTTGGACTTAATTACGTGAAATTTATCTAGTAAATATTTAATAAAGAGATTTCAGTTAATAATGCGTAAATCCAAAAATAAATTTAATGTACTTTCTCATACATTTAAAAATAGGAGTGAAGTTTTTCATTTATCAATTTTGTTAAATGGGTTTTTGTTAGCTATATTATTTTTTTCCTTTACCAAGTTGCAAATATTATAACTTCCAAATATTTTAATGTCGCCTTTGTGTTTTAAAATTGTTGATAATTGTCTTCATTTTTCACGACGATTTTTGTCCATGGGCTGTATAAAATTTTACTTAAAGTAAGCAAAGTAAATGAAGCAACTTTTTTCTAATTTGAAATAGCCTTTATATTTTGCTAATTAGTATGAATACCCTAATATTCAAAATAATTATAAACGCAGTCAGTTACTAAAATTATTCATCTAATTGTAATACCAATTAGAAATTACATAGGAATGACAACTTATTTTAATGCGAACTGCTTTTATTTTCTTTCTTTAAAAAAAGTATGAAGAACATGAAGTTCCTTTAGAATAATTTTGTTCTAATATTAGGCACTTTCAATCAGATTGGTTATGGTTTATTTTTTTTATAGTTAAGATCGACGGATTTAAAATTTAATCATCAGCATTTAATTATATATTAATTAATTACATCTTGTATTTCCACAAAAAAAATTTATTTACGTTGTACTAACAAAAATTGTATGCTCTTTATTTATATTTCTCTAATACTAATGTGCCCAATTTTCTTGTGTTCTCCTAGCTTCATATTTTTTTCTTTAATTCGATTAATATTAAGTCATAAAGAATCACTTAGATCAGTAAGGTAATTATATAAACCTGCTGAAAATAAGTGGTAACACGAGCCCAGTTTGCAAAGTAGATGCAAATAGGGTTATAAATAAAATATAATGGCAAACATTATCTATGTTTGTAAATTCGAAGTCAAAAAATTATAATGAACGTTCTTAATAATGTAATTAAACATTGTTTAAACTTAGCATTTAGTTACGCTAGAACAACGTTTTTAAAAATTTAATCAATTGGGGATAGTAACTTCTAGACATAAAGTCTTTTTTACCGACGTCCCTAACATTAGCGTTTCCAGTTCAATATTACATTAACATGGCCAAATGTGATATTATCTTGTTAGGTTTTATATAAACCGATAAACTGCGACATGATTGAATAATTATTATAAGTATATGTATTATAATTTATTTATAAGTTAAACGATGTAATATTATGATGTATCTTGTATTTTACCAATTTTTATAAAAACTGTAGATGATTGTGTTATAATTCTAAGTAATTGCAGCGAAGGTAGGAAGCGTTTTAATAAACGTTGTGAATTGTCAAAAATTTTTTCAAATATTTTATTTTTAGTGCAAGTTAAAATATCTCTAGTCAAAGTTAAAATATCTCTAGTAAATCCGCCAGTTTATTATGTTTTATTCCAAGGAAAGCTAACTATGTATTATGTATTTCATGAGAGTCCCGGTAGCATCCACTTAGGTAAATTCTTTGTAACACATTTTATTTGATTTGAATAATGCTTTGAGATGGTTTCTAATTTTAGATTATTACTGGCGGATATCCGTTGAATAATATTTAATGAATAGACGTGTAGCATTGAGATATACCATATTTATCCTCTAAGACTGGAATAATAATATTTATTAGTAACTGTCACCGTAACTACTTCAAATGTATTAAGAATATGACAAAGATATGAAGCTTCAGTTATGCCTAAGTTAAATATCGACTATCGCTTTTAATATATTAAATACGTTTTATATATATATATATATATATATATATATATATATATATATATATATATATATATATATATATATATATATAACAGTATCGATGTAGTTTAACGGGTGGTATCGAAATTCACAATAGGGTAAGCGTCGCATACAAATTCACGCACTCACGCCAACGTAATGTGGACATATTAAGCACAAACGAGACAATGAGCGGTCGCTATCGACCTGCTTCGGATTCCTCGCATAGTTACTGGTGATACTGGAGGATCTCAACAAAGGTATTCTTGGCGCCGCATTTGCTCCTTGAGCAAAGGAGCCACACAATAAACCGACCTCTCCCCACTTATTGAAAGCTCTACTTCAATAAATTATTACGTAACTGTTAATGTTATTGACCCTATCTATATTTGGAGAATGCCTAAAATTATAGGATAAATTTGTAATGATGGATCGATTTATGTTCCATATGCTTACTATATTGCACAGCTGCATTAAACGTAACATTTTAAACGTGGCATGCACTACACCTCGTATATTCTATTGCTAAAGCTGAAGAGTCCTTTTGAAATTAGTATATTTCTTAAGATTCACAAACAATCAATCAAGATAATATACGTTGTCGAGGAGAAAAAGTCCCATTCTGTATGATTTTATTATTTCGACACTAGTGAATATTTGAATTAAGTTTTAAATCGATCTCAAACTTTACCAACAGCAATTCGTTTGATATATGCAATGTGTTGATTTATGTAGATACTTATAATGAACCTATTAGAAATTAAAAATTACATTTTCTTTATTGTTTCTAACAATTTTAATCCTTATTTTTGGATCGGTCAGTTTAAACACAGCCTTTTTTTTCTTATAAATCATTTGACTTTGAAACTTAAAATTTTGAATTTTGATAAAATATATCAGCTCACATTCCATAGTCCTCACACTTTGTTAGTGTACTTTTGCTCGTGGTCTTGGCGATTATGTACATAGTTGGTTTTCATCCTTGTTCTTTTCGACTAAAATGCTTGCTTTAACAATGCGTTTCCACTTCAATCGATTGGAAGCGTTTCTAAAACACTGTAATAGTGGTCTTTGTCATTGTTATCAAGTCCATTCGTTGGGATGAAATTCGACCTTCAACAGGTCTCCGCACCACTAGAAGCTTTTTAGTTTTTGTTGATCGAAAGATCTTTTCTGGATTTTTTTTACGAAGAATTTAAGAAAATGCCGTTGCACAGAAAGTCTTTCTTTAATTATCAACTCTTTTATAATCCAGACATTGGTGCAGAAACCAGTCCAAGGAATTTTTAGCATGAGCCTCCAGCACTATGTTTCTAGCTCATCAATTTTGCGATGGTTTTTTAGCCTAAGGTTTCTTCTTTTTTCCAGGTTTCGGTTTCTCACATGTGATTTTTATAAACTAACGGTGTTTTACGACTTCATCCACACGTAATCCAAAATGCAAATATAGCGTTTTAATCGTTTATTTCATACTCTTATTTTAGATGCAACATATATTAGACGTGCGTGACTTCCGCTTCTTCTCTCTGCTCGCTGCCGCGTATTCCTATACCTTCAAAACCCTTTGAAAAATCAAGATAAGATTATACTAAGATGATTCCAGGGTTATTATCTATAATTTGCGAAAAATTCATGTCGGTGGCTTTAGTAGTTTTCTAGTTGAATTTGTTTGGGTAAGAGGTTCGAATTATGTTATCATTTTATGTATCGTGTGCTATAGCAATTACAAGAAGGTCTTAAAAGGATACCGAAAAAAAAAATATTTTAGAATTATTTCTATGATAATGCAAGAGATATTTTATAAATACAGATTCTGTAAAAAAAATTGTTTGACGTGGGATTGGTATATGATATAATAATTAATTATATTAACCCATTACTATAATATTATTACATAACTTCCGTTAGTAAACACTAAAAAAATTCATGTAGAATACTCAAATATTAAAATTTTTGTCTTTTTACACTCGAATATTGACTGAAAGAGCAAGTTATGAGGATTACAAACTTAATTTGTTTTCCAAAATATTATCAAGGACTGTTCTAGAGATAAAATTGAAAATATTCATGAAAAAATATATTTTCTCCCACCTTCCTCCATCTTTGAAACTGCTTTAATCAGATTTATGGGAAAACAACATTACCGTACGTTTACTTAAAACGTACTGGAAAACTTTAGCAATGAGGTTAAATCTTGAAATTTTTACAAAATTCGCGACATTTTACGCTGTTGTATAATGTCAATCACTAGATTAAATAAGTTTATTTACATGTGAAAAATAATATTAATATTTCTATGTATTCTAGTAGAAATACTATATATTCATTATATATATATATATACATATATATATATATATATATATATATATATATATATATATATATATATATATATATGTTAGTGTGTACGAAATCCTCTTAGTACAAATTCTACTTAACAGGTTTTATATATATAGGTTTAACCTGATTTCGCGAGAGCTATACGGTTTTTTCATTTTATTCCGCTATTTGACTGTTTCAGGCATGTACTGTTATGTGTACCGAGTGGTTCATGACCTTCATGATAAGTGTTTACGTTGGTCGTTATATTGTCTTGTATATATTATTTTACAACTCTATATATTGTTTTTACAACTACAGTTTTTTTATATATAAGTAACTAAGACCTTCAGCTGTAACTTTAGTTCGTACTTATTTAGCTGTAACTTTAGTCCTTACAAGAAAATTAACAAGTTTGAATTATTAAGATATTTAAGTTGGTAAATAAATATTTAAAAATATGGTCATCGTCTCTTTAAATAAATATATTTTGCTCTCGTAATCAATTAAATTTGATCAAATATTAATTAATAATTACACACCTTAATATTTATTAAATAAAGAAAAAAGTATGTTGATGTAATTTTTTTCTGACATTTACGCACCTTTAAAATGTTTATAAAATTAATTATGCCTTACGATTCACTGCAGCGATTCTCGAATATATTGTTTTATAAACTTGACATATTTCTAGAATGAAAATATTCGTAATCCACATCGATTCGCTGATTTACTTGCTTATATGGTACTCACCATAAAAATCTTTTACTTTGTCTCTTTAAATAAGTTTTAAATAAGTGAATAACGTCATATAGTATGTTAAAATTAGCAAAAATGGGTAATTTATTTCTTACTTTTGTTAAAATTTTAGCATCCATTTTGTTCAGAATGAAGAGTAAAAGATATTTGAAAGTTAATCTTACCCACATTCTTAATAAAGTTCAACAAAAGGGAAAATTTATTGATAGTAATATATCATTATGTACAATTATTAAATCAATGTGCTAAGCGTACCTAGTCAGAAGTTAACTTAGTCTTTCCACGTAGGAATCCATCGGGGAAAATAAATTTCGGTCATTGCCTGACGACAAAATTTTCAATTTAGAATCCAACTTAATAATAATTATTAAACTATTTCTACTAAGTATAAAAAATAAGTATCTTGCTGGACCTATAAGGTGGCACCTAACTAGATTTTTTGTCTAATAACGTGATCTAAGGCCCGTCGAAAAAATAGTCAGAATTATTATAAAGAAACGCTCTCATGCTCTAAAGTACAGAAAAGCTTTAAGCAAAATTTATGAAATAATTTTTAAGTAAAAATACAAATAGGTTATATATATATATAACTGTTTTGATGAATATCTGCTTTTATGGAGTATTTTTGGATATACATGAGAGTAAATAATATTTACAATCTACACATGATTTTTCTGAATACTTTCATCTTAAAAGTTAAACATTTTTCAATATCGTTCGAAAACAGGAGTCTATAAAGTAAAAATGTTTTTGGAAAAGTCAAGACGCCAAGCCAAAAACACTTTTCAAAAATGGCTGCATTTTTTAGAAGTTTCATTTGTTTATTTATCTGATTATATATTTTTATTTATCTGATGTAGTATTATTTCTAATTTCTTTTGTAATATCGTCAGTGGAGCCAAATCAGCTGTTTTTTTATTAAATATGTTTGGCGGTAATATCGGATTATACTTTCAAAACTTATAAACGAATATTGATGCGTTTTTCATCAGTGCATAACTTTTAATTCTAAACAATTATAAAAATCATACTTAAAGTATAATTTTTAAAAATGTTGTTTATTTTTTAAATAAGCAACTTAGTCAAGCACATTTAGTCAAATTTGATTTTTGGTATTGGATGAAAAAAATCTACAATATTAGTGGGCTGCGCATTATGGGTATGTATGGTTCAATTTGTAACCTTATTCTTGTCGTGTCACCTATGCAAAGCCACAAATAAAAAATAGTTTAATACTATGTTTCACTTAATTTATAAACTATTATTCGATTCATGTGAATTTTAATTTTAATTTTTTTAAATATTTTACTATTCACAACATTCCAGTAATTTTTGCATCAGCACACATCTGAAATCTTTGACATATTTAACAAATACACGAGGTGATTTTAATTTATTTAAAAAACGAAGGGAACATTTTATTCATCAGAATTGTAAAAATTTTTAATAATTCTGATGAATAAAATTCACAAACAAAAAATATTTTGCAAATTCGTAAAATACCTTTAAATTTACATATAATTTAATTGATTTGGTTGCGAAAAATATGAGTATACTTTAATCTCACAAAATCAGGGAGATTTTGTTACTATTTTTCTCATTTACTAACATTTTAACTTCAGCTAATTTTTTTCAATTTAAAATGATACAAGAATATCGAGACTGCAACATGTCAATAAACAGGCAAATGAACAAACGCCCGATTAATAGAGAAGCGTTCTGTTTTTTTATATTTCGGTATAAAAAATGAATATGTTTCGATATGAAATATGGATAAGTATGTATGTACATGCTTCTGTCTTCATACGATAGGCACTGTAGATTTATGCAATAAATTGGTCTGAGAAATTTCAACACAGTTTATTATACATTTCAGAAATAACCAAATTATAATATATAGACCGCCTATATTAAATCATCTGTTTAGAACACGTAAAAAGGGTTTATTTAATTAAAGTATAAAGTCTAATTTCAAAAAAAAATTAACGAAAGAATGGTATCAGAGATTGATTGATCAAAATACTCTAATATATGAACATTAAACCGCATTTGCATAAAAAAAAGTGTTTATGTAAAATCCCTAATTTAAAAATTGTTTTCCCCATCTCATATTTTAACAATATTGACCAATATTCAAAATTCGTTACGCTGTATCTAAAATGGCTTTCTGAAATTGGAATGAAGTAATACATCAATTTTTGGTCCAATAAAAATAGAAATATGAACGTCGATTAGTTTTTCGTAGATACGTATTGAATATATTTTATAATAATAATTAAAATAAAGTAACGCAATAATATTACGATTGTCGATTAATTACACTTTAATTTATAGAACATAGAAATATTTCGACAGAAAGTGATAATAATTTACAAATTATCATGCATAAGTTACTCTCTACCACGTTGATGGTACCTATCAAGTGAAAATTGTACATTTCCAAAACGAGTGAGCAACCTTTATTTTGAAACAACTCTTTGTCGATTGCTATTTTACTATGATTAATATTCGAAAACTTTTGCATCTTTAGGCAATCTACGTAGTCTTAAATAATTCTTAAATTCACCTTTCCATTCCTAACATAGAAGAAACCTATAAGGATACATATATTATGTGATAAATATACAACTAACCCTTAAGAAACTAACCCATAGATATTTAAATCGTATTCTTTCCTACTTTAAATTTTAATATTTAAAAATGGAATGAAAATACAATATCTCTAGGTATTCCACCGTAGCCAGTCTCCGTAACAAGCTTCACGAATGGAATAATATTGGAAGTTGAAGGAGATATGAGATTGAAGATTATTGGAAAATTATTTCTACGTTGCGGACATAACGTTAGGAAGCGAGAGGAATAAAGTAATAACGTCGAATTGTATCAATATCAAAGTGGTATTGTTAAAAATGAAACATTTCATTTCGAGAACAAATTAAATATTTATAACGGCGACCTTATAGGCATGGTTATTTAGGCCTCACTCTTAATATCGATTGTAAAATATATTAAATGTGTCGTTTTCTAAGAATTCGAAACGTAACTCAATTAGTTTTTAAAGAGATTCTTATTCATAACGAAATTATAGAAACCACAAAATTCCAACAAAGAAAACCTGAGATAAATTGCTGTTATTGAATTAATGAAGGGAATTACTATAATTAGGAGCTGGTCTTTTAATATGTAACCTATTTTTTCCGTGGTGACTTCTAATAGGCAAGAAGAAGGGACTGAGGAAAAGATGATACGTGGATTCGGTAAACATTTAGGTACTTATTTACATTGTAGGATTAACACAAAATGTTTTTATCAAAACGATTACAATATCAATTCTTCATGATATACTACCCAAAACGATGAAACAAATACTTTTGCGGTACGTACTATTAATTTTTTCAAATGATAGTATAAGGAATCAAAAAAATGCGAATAGTTAAATAGCCTCCTTAAAAATGTGTATGTAGATATTTTTGAGTTTAGCTAGTAAAATATATGCGGGTTAATATGTTTCATTTGTACACCAAATGTTAAGTTTTTGCGTCCAGCGGTTTTTGACAAAAACGGTTCTAACCAACAGGTAGATATCGGTCATATGAGGTACATACAGACGGTCACATGAGTGACCTTATAAGGATTCCGTTTTTCCTTTTGAGGAAGGGAAACCTAAATTTACACCATGTTGGACACATTAGATAAACCATATGAATAAAGTCATTTAAATAAAATATCTCACCGGGTATAAACACTAGGTTTATACATTTAATTCGTTTACCATTCTCAGTTCTGTAAATAAAGTAACACAGTGGAGGTGGAAAAAGCACATTACTTAATTCACTTACCCCTCGCAGTTCTGTGACTAAAAAAACAGAGTGGAGGTGGAGAAAGCACATTACTTAATTTGCTTACCCTTCGCAAATCTGTAATTAAAGTAACTCAGCGGAGGTAGAGAAAGCACATTACCTTATTCACGTACCCTTCACAGTTTTGTGACTAAAGTAACATAGTGGAGGTAGAGCTTATCCTTGGCAGTTCTATGATTAAAATGTGAATATGGTACCTGACTAAAAGTGAGTAATCTCCACTGTGGAGAAAACGCACTACGATACAGTTGATATTATGTTTATTAAGTGACATCTCAAGCAATACATAAAAATTCACGATGGACTTACAAAGACCTTCTGTACACGTAATTTTTTTAATAATTAATAGTATTTGAATAATATAAAATACGCCAAAAATCACAACGATTAAAATGTGTATATCGTGAAAATTTAGTCGCATTATTAGATTATAATGTTCATTACATGAATTATACTTTCATAGACTAATTAATATAATTAGAATTAAAATATGTATATTTCCTGCTTGCTCGTGTGAGTCCCTTCTCCGAAGAGTTCGAACGGAATCCTAGTTCACTCTATTGCCCGTACGTCTGTTCATCATTCATCACATTTTAACTTCTAAATAATGCTATATCCCTAAAAAAAATTAAATCTTTGTTAAAATTAATGTATAGATCCGTATTTCTTTGCTTTTGTTGCCATTGTTTAATATTGATAATTTTTTTCTCACAAGTATACATCTATATAATGCGATAAGTTCTCGTTAACGAAAGGTAGTAAATTGACGGTGATTAAAGATCTTTGCTAATAATAGTGGTTGATTTTTTAAAATAGCTACATCCTCGACCAGGCCAGGATCTGATTATGATTTAAGATATTTGCTACTGGTAGTTGTTACTTTACAAAATAAATACATCATCGTCCATGTCAGAATCTGATTATGCGTTTTGGAAATGTACAATGAAACACCTTATTAGATTGGTAATAAAACAACCGCAATTCAAGAAATTTACTACTAGGAGTTTTTACTTTGCAAAATAACCGCACCATCGATCAGATTAGGTTCTGATGATGAGTTCTGAAAATTAATAATCCAACTCCTAAACGAATGGTAGTAAATCAATCGTGGTTCAATACATTTGTTACTGATTAGTTGTTACTTTACATATTACTTTAAAAATCTAATATTGAATTTTGAGTATGGTGAACGGAACTCCTTAAGTGGTAGTTGTTACTTTACAAAATCTGATATTGTATTTCGGATATGGAGAACGGAACTCCGAAACGGCTAACAACTGGTGGCTACTACTTTTGCTTCATTTCAGTGTGTTGTTGATAAACAACTTTAGAAAACGAGAAAATTATCTGTATATAAGCTTCACCAATGACTTTCAATAATTATGCAATACTCTAAGAAATTCACTTAAAAATATGCAATAAACAACTAAGTTGTTTTTGAAGTCAGTGCCAGCACCGCCGATTACTTAAACAAATGTAAAATTTTATATTATAAATAATCCCATTAGTAATCTACTTCGTATTGTCAGTACATTGGAAGTTAAGCTTTTAAATTTACGTTATAAACTAAGTTAAATTTTAAATTTGTTAAAGTTGGTCGACAGTACTGGCACCGACTTTAAAAATAAGTATTTTAGTTATTTATTGCAAATAAATAGTATCTATTCTGAGTTAATTATTTTTTACATTTTAGTACCTACTTTTTTGAAGTAGTTTTTTTAAAAGATGTTTTATTTTATTCCTCCATTTTAATTATTCATTATTTATTTTTCTATATACGGTTGTCTCGGTTCGCTGATTTGCTATGTTTGACTGAAAGAGATTGCACCAATAGCGATGAGTCCGCCGAATTATTAAAGTCGTTCAGTGCCTACTTAACCGTAGGATATTGTAGAATATTAAAAATGATAATTATTAATCAATGTAACTGTGCTTGAAATTTTACGCTAGAGATGTCACAAAAAACATCCTTCACAATTTACAAAAAATGAAACCCAATAAGTTTCAAAGTGAAGTTAATAAGAAACAAAAAAGCTGATAGCAGTTGCCGGGCGATAGGTGAATTTCATTAAATTTTTATTAGCTATATTTTATTTCTATATTTAAAATATTAAGGAAAAAACAGGGGACGATTCACAAATAATTTGCATTTAAGTTATCCCGAATTTTGCTTTTGAATTGGCACTTTAATTTACAATTTTTTTTAAATATAATATTGAAAATAAATTAAAAGTCAATTTCTAGTTATGAAAGTGACTAACTTGTTTTATTTTATGACTTTATCGACGTAATATTCATTATTTACTAGTTTAGATGGTTTATGTAAGTAAGCCATATGATAAAATCGGGCAATGATTAATTATCGAGATTTTTATTCAACGGTATTAGTTACGAGATTAATTAACTAGTGCACTTAAATATATAATCAAATATACTGTAACAGTATATTTGATTCTGTATTTAAGTACTAAAATGAATATTTATGAAAATTAAGTAAAGTTTTAAAGAATGCCATAAATATCATGGACGCGTAGGTGAAAGTGTAGTTTAGAATATTGTTCTTTTTCCCAATAATTAAAAGAAAAAAAATATAGACAATAGTATTTTAAGAGTTTTTTTTATCAATTTTTTTAACAATAAATTGTTAACAATAAATAAGTTGTTTGTTAATAAGTAATTGTATCGTTTTGTTTTCAAATTTTCCTAAATTTAGCCTCACATGGACTCCGCACGATAGAAATAAACTCTAACTTATCTTAATCTAATGAAATATACATTAATTATATTAATATGGTGAAATGCAAATTTTTCATATTTCGCAATACGAAATCAAGATTTCAAATTGTTTTACTGTATGGGTAAAATCCAATTTTCCGAAATATAATTACATCGAAGCTCAAAATGGTCTAACTACAAAGCCGCTCACCATATCTGCCCAACCCGACGATGGCTTAATGTCCTGATATGGCATTTTTTATACTGTTTCATTTTCAAAAATTAAAAAGAAAACTCCATATAATTTCATGTAATTTCTTCACCTTTGGACGTTAAATTGTGATTTATTAAACAAACACAATATCATAACTGAGTTTATATATAAGTTTATCCCAACTTTTGGAAGCTTTCCCTTATACAGAGCATCCAAGTCTCCGAGGCAGAGACGTGGCCTCTTTGATAAAATTTATGACGGATACGTATCAGTTTCTCTGATGAATTACTACCCACGGGAATTACTTCAAACTAACTACTGTGTAATTCGCTTAGTTACACCCTTCATACCATTTGATACAATTATTGATTTGTTTACATAACTTGGCATTTAACTGAGTTTTGGTTAGTGACAAAGCTGAGGACTGTTGAAATGAAATATTAATAATGGCATCGGTAATTTTTATTGTCACTTGACTTTATTTAAAGAGGCAATTAATTAAATCTCTTCATTTCATATAGGAAATAATTTTTTTTTTCAAAATAATATAGTACTGCCGACAATAGTTATGGTTAGAGCTCAATTAAACCAAAATAACAAATCATCCAACATTACTTTTGCTTTTACAATTACGTGATTATTTTAGAAAATCGAAAATTGGTTATTTGTAAACTTAAAATATTTCAAGTCAAATATCTAGTGAATAATTTTAAGCAAAATAAGGAATGTCAGAAGTATTATAATGGTCTTGACTCCGTACTCGAGTTTTTGAAGGAAATTGCCTGCATACATGCGTGCGCACATGCGCGCACGCATGTATGTTTGTGTGTGTGAATGTAATATGGTATTCAATTTTTGATTTCATTCATCATTGTATTTTTAATTTTTTTGCATTTAATGCTTGATCGAATCGAAAACTACTGTCTCATATGCCAATTACGCAAAGTGTACCTACGAATAAGTAAAGACCATTATGTAAATTACTTTTATTAGAACAAAATATTATATCACTTTCGAAAAAATGTGACCAAACTTCATTATAGGCTGTCATATATTTTATTTTAAAATATACTTGTCCAAAGAAAAAAATACGTGACAACAATCAGAATCTGAAATCCTCTATCGCTAATACTGGGTGTGATAAAAGGAGATTTGTAGACGTTGTACCGTAACTATATAGTTACGATGCAAATATCTGTGGAGAAACAAAATTTGATTTAAACATGACCACGACTATTTTGTCAAGAGTTTACGAACTGAAGAAATGCTTTGCTGGTTACAATTCATGACAGATTAACCTAACATTTCGTCCACAATTGAATGAAACTACGTGATATAGTATTATTTCTGCTTTCTTTACGTTGTTTATCACGACCTAGGTTTCGTTGTATTACAACATCTTCAGGTGGGCTGTCAGCAGAGATGCTGACATTGCGTTTTATTTTTCGTCTCTATTGAATTTTTCATTAGCTTTATTGACATTTCTTAAATAATTAATTTAACTGATATTAACAATTATTTAACGGAACTCATGTTTAGAGAAATAATATCGATCTGTGTAATTGTTACACAACAGTATTAATACACTTTCGTCCATGTGAAATATAAACATAGAAAAGCTTCCATTAATATGTGTAAGTAATAATATGTAATAATACATAGATAGAATTATCATAAGTATAATATTATCGATTATAATTTAGTAAGTATCAATTCACATTGAAAGTGCTTTACTCTCTGTGGAACACACCAGTAGCAAGAATCATAAAAAATTTTTCTAATTTTCAATATTATCAAAATATACTTGAGGCATATGAGAAAAAAATATATTTATTTGTTTTCACAATGTCAAGAATATTTCAAACTTGAAATAAATGAGAATTAATAATGACACAAGGGACTATTTATACTTTTTCATATTTTATATTATTTTCCGGAATTAAAAACGAACGTGAAAGCAATGAAAATAATTTAATATCACTCTGACGTTTTTTGTACATAGATACTTTTTCAATGAAGAATTTTTGAACAATAGCATAATGTTTTTCAAATAAGGAAACTATCTACTTTAGGTTAGTTCGATTGGTCCAAAAGTCCGTTAACATTGAATCGGCAGCTGGGTCGAGCAGCGAGGGAGAAGTGGGGCGGGCAAGGTACGAAGGTTAGAGCGGCCGATGGGAATTTAGTGCCATGGCGTTATTCAACGAGAAACAATGTGCGTTCTGCGAGCGGGAGTACTATCGAAACAATGATTCTTCGACTGTAGTACAACGAAATTGCGCTCATTACAATATACGGCTCCATCGATTCAATCAGTTAAAAAATTTGTCCAGAACTTTGAAGAAACTGGTTCAACAATAGATAAACCACGATCTGACCGACCTAGAACATCATGGGATCCCAAAAATATAGAGCGTGTTGGAGCGACTGTTCGTGAACAACCTGGACTCTCCACTCGAAAGCGGTCTAGCATCTTAAACGTATCCAAAACATCTTTAAACCGCATTCTACACAAGGATTTACATTTGCATCCATACAAAATCCAAATAGATTAACGTGGTTTCAGCAAGGTGGGGAAAAATGCCACACTTCCAACGGCTCTTTAAGTGCAGTTCGCGAAATTTTCGGTCAAAACGTTATATCCAAAAGAGGTGACATTCACTGGCCAACTCGTAGCCCGGACTTATCCCCAATAGATTTTTTCCTTTCGGGATACCTTAAAAGTAAAGTCTTTAACAGCAATCCGACTTTTGAGGAATTAAAGGCTCATATTTGCGAGGAAATGCAAAACATTCCCCGAAATACTTGTCAGTCGGTCATTGAAAATTTCTACTCCAGGTTGCAGCAATGTCAAAAAACTGAAAGATTGCATATTGACAATGTGATTTTTAAGAAATAAAATCCCAAATTGTGTACTTTCAAAATAAATAAACATTTTTTATTTCATATAATTAGTCTTTTATCATTATATGAAATGTTAACGGACTTAATACTAATAAACTAAACGGAATAAACTTAACGAAATAATCAGGCGAATAAGATAAATAAATCGATTGGGGGAATTTTGAAAAGGAATATTTTCAGAAGGTATAACGACAAGTCGAAATTGAAAAATTCTAAATTTTGTATCGGTACAGGAGCCTCGAAATAATTTTTTCAGACTAAGCAAAATATATAAATAAAATGTAGCCTTATATAATACAAATATAAGAAATAAAGTTACCATCGGTTATTTTCTCTTTACAAAAAAAAACAACGTTGGCCACTTAACGCATGAGGCATGAAACTCGTGATTATTTATAAGATAAATTACAAATAAATTCCTAAATATCTCAATGCTTTAAACTCGACACGAGCAAAATCAGCTCGCGTTAGCGGAAATTAAAATACGACACACGGATATATAAAGAAAAAAATATTAATATCATGAACACAATCCGCGCCGCGCATACTAAATATTAAATTCGAAGGTTTTAGGGACATCTGCGGCGCCCGCCAGCTTGGGTACCTATATTTTTTCTCCATTCACACGCGTCATAAAAAGTGATTGTGGAGGGGCCCCGGCGTAGGTGGGGAGTGGGGGCTCGCTCTACGCTCGCGTTACGCAGTGGAGTATGGCGCGGCTGATAACGCGGCAGTGGAACGAGATTGCCTCGGTGACACATCGCGCTACAGGCCGAGCGCATAGTGCCGAGTTAGGCGGGCGGCACACTAGACATAAATCTGATTGCCATTTCGGTCGCCCACGCGAATTTATATTTTAGCTATTAATAATTTATAATATAAAATTACGACTACATTTTATTTCGTGAATCATCTGTCGACTGCTTACCGCATCCTGACAGTAGTCAGAATGATGAGGCTGTTCGTTCAAAATGGTTAAACTTGACTAAGTCAAAAAGTGATCAACTTGTACTTTCAGCGGATAGATATACTTTTTTGTACTATATTTACTTCTATTTTAACATATTTTTTTCTTTAAAAATGTAAGAAAAACATATGTCCTAGTAAGTCTTATACAAAAAAGTACAAATGCAAATAAAAGAAACGAAAAAATGTAAATATTTATTCTCATATCTATAGTTCCTCGACATTTTCTTCTCTGGTGCACAGATTCATATATACATACCTATTTTGATATATATATATATACATATATATATATATATATATATATGTGTGTGTGTGTGTGTGTGTATACATATATATATATATATATATATATATATATATATATATATATATATATATATATATACATATCACTACAAGATTATAAGGCCTAAAATTCTTTGTTATATAGGCTGTATATTATTTGTGTGACGTGTAAATTAAAAAGTACCCTGAAAGAATTAATCCATTATTAATTATTCATATTGGTAAATTATATTAATTATGCAGATATGAGATAAATTTTACGTTTAAATAATTTAATTATTAAAGGAAGTCTCATTCTGTTATAAGTTGTATTTTTGAATTAAAAAAGTTTTAATTTAAAATGTTTTTGTTATGTTTTTAAATATATTTCAAAATTTTGTCATCATTAACATGAGCAGTCGTAGTTTCACACTATTACATCATATATTTTGTCCTCTAATTGAATTCTTTCATTTAATTTAAATTATTTTTAAATTAATTATTCACAGCCAAATGAACTACGTGATGCAGTATGATTTCTACTTTATTTAAATTCTTTACCACGACCTAGGTTTCGTTACATATTCAGGTGGACAATTTGTAACTTGATGTAATTTGATTAAATTTCGGAAATGTTTATATAAACATGGGAAAATTCATGTATTTTCTATATTGTTATAAAAGGCACCAAAACAACTCTTGTTGAAAGTTTTTTAATTATATAAATGAAAGGTTTATCTCATTAATCATGAGTTATGTCTTAAAACATTGCCAAATCGGAAATTGGTTCACGCATCTAATGTTCCTTTCCACGTTTCAAGTGAAGTTGCCTTTTTTTATCGTAAGTCATCATTAATATGATCTTTCTAGCGTAATATATATATACATATATATATATATATATATATATATATATATATATATATATATATATATATATATATATATATTACGCTAGAAAGATCATATTCATGTTTGTATATAATACCTAATATAAAAAAATTTTATTGTCTCGAATATATAAAAAGTGACATCTGGAATCATCGTTACAATTCTCCTATAACCTTGGTTTTAGCCCTGAAATATCCAGTTTTTTCCGTAATTTTAGCTAAGTATTTTTGAAAATATTGTGTAGTGGGACAAATTTTTTTGTTTATTTTTCAGTATATCTCTGAAAATTATTAATTGTAACTAAAATTATAAAAAAAATGTTTTTGAGATTCTTGTAACTCGCCATTTTTAAACCCATACTAAATATAGAAATTAAATTTTTTTTAAGTATTTATTTTAAACTACACTTTAAATTTTCTTATAAATATTCTTGAGTTTTAGCTACTTCAATATTTACAATACTTTAAGGCCATGTTTTTCAAGTTTCTACCTCTAACGGTATCTGCAAAAAATGTGACAGATAGACAGACGGACCTTTGAGTGATATTATAAGAGTTTTGTTTTTCGTTCTGAGGTAAGAACCCCAAAAATTTATTTTATATTTATTAACGCATCAGGCGTAGGTAATTTGTATGAAATGTATCGTAAATATTTTTTTGTATCGTGTTCTTTTTGAGGTTCCTTAGTGAAATTATGATCAGCTACTCATTTTAAACAGATATGTACCCTTGTAATTTCTCATATCCCATGATGATTTATGAATAATGAAAATTAACAAGAACAAAACATATTATGTTTAGAAATAACACTAATCACAGTCTCATACTATCTAAAATTTTATACGTACCTATATGAAATTTCCAAAAAATTAGTTCAGACCAAGATCTTAATTAATATACAAGAAAGTTATTAACATAACAACGTAATTAGTATACCTGAAAAATAATTAACGTGTAGACACATTAATTATGCCATTTTTTTCCATAAATCATCGAGCTGAATATGTTTGAATAAGACCTTCTTGTCAATAACTATAGATTGGGGTGCCATCTAAATTAGATCTTTTAGACTTAGTTTGCAAAATATAGAGGGCAAAATAGTAATGTACTTCCTTCTTTAATTGTTTTAGTAGTAATTTGCAAAGAAGTTTACTTCAAATAATTTCGATAATTTTGAATTAAAATATTTTTTTGTAAAATGATACGAAAACTTACCATTACGTGCGTCGACAACCATTTATTCAATTTTGTTTTCATTTTACATTGAAAACACAATTAATATTTTATTTAACAGAAGAAATAACAACTTTTTTTTCACTTTTTAGTTTCGATAGTTTGTATGTTAAGATATGTCTTAAACACTTTTAACCATCCACCGCGTCTAAGTTACAGCGATGATGGCTTATCGTATCTTTGAGAAACAATATATCAAGTAGCTTAGCAAAATTTGAATGAAAATATGAGACATATTGGTTTTACGTTAGTGTAGTAACCTTTCAAGCCATCTTCTGCAGATATTTTAGCAATAAAGAAGAAAATCCATAATGCATATGGACCGAAGGTTACAATCCCGTGTAGCTTCCTTAGCAAGGAAGGTGATGATTATAATTTACCATTAGGGAAAATATAATTTGCATTAAGTATATCTCATGTAATGTTGATATAGGTAACAGCTGTATTATAGTAGAAGATAGACTCATAATCTCGATTATATATCGATATTCTGATTTTTAATTTACGAAATTGAGTCATACATTCAAATGAATTTAAGATTTCACGGTATTATTACTTAACCATATAATAAGCACTTACAAAATTGGTAGATTCCACGTGAATTGCGTTTTAATTGTTCTTTCATGCCTTAGGGAATATTCACCTGTATATTCGCTGTGGCAGAATATTTTTATTGTTATTTCTAAATATCATATTTTTTATTTATTATAAAAATAAGACCTTAACTTACGAAGTTCATTTAAATTTCTAAGTTTTAAAAAAAAAGTTAAAATCGGCTAATCGAGTTATTCCTTGTGGAAGCACTATCAAGTGCTTGTATATGAAGCCATTCCAATAGACTGAATTAGACGGAGTGACGACTAAAAGTACATGAATATTCTATCTGCCTCAAATAGCAACATATTCACTTAAAAACCAATCAACGAAACTAATGGTCGTAATTAATATTTTTATAAGTACAAAATAAATGTTCGTGAATTATTAACCTGGCTATACGAACATGTCACTGTATTTAATTACATTACACGTTTAAAACATTTTAATTATCCTTTAATATAATTTTAAAAACTTTCACAAGGTTAAACAAATTATAATTTAATTGCTGATAAAATTATCAGGCCTATACATGGTACATTCATTCCTTAGTCGTAAAATTGTAGTTGATTGAAATATCAGTGTAATTAATATATTTAAAAATATTTGTCTAATGAGGAATAGACAAACAACACTATAATATTTTTCCGTAAATTTACTACTTTTTCCACGTGACAGAACCTAAACACTTCAATGAATATTCAGACTTCTCAAACTAACTTAAACCTCTTTAGTCTATATTCAAGCTGCGCAGTTATTTTAAGTAAACAATTTTTCACGCCCATAGTTTCTTCGAAAATTTGTTTTAAACATATCCTGTCGACTCTACCTGCAAAATTGAATATTACGTTCCTCAAGTTTTCATTCGCTAGTCAATTTCCTTCATCCCAAATCCAATATTAAAAGCTCTCCAGTCATCTCGCTTCCGCTTCATATGGACACTTATGCTTCTCAACTCCACGATATCTCGGTAATTAAGCTCATTTTGCTAAATTAATTAACATGTCGCTAGTGGGCGCGGGACCTCACTCAAGCGGTGCTGCTTTTCTACAGGCTGTTGTCGGAAAGATAAGGCTCCGTCCCGCGCGGTAGCGAGATTAATAAATGACCGTGTCATCTTTTTTGGAAACACAATATGAACTAAAGTGACCCTACAATGTGATGGTGAGAGATTGTGGATGGTTTTTGACGGGATGAAAATATATTTGATGGGGTTATTTTTGTAAAATTAAATGTTGGAGTAACTGAAAAAATATGCTTCCGATTGTCTCTCTTAAGGGTCTACTAATTTATTTAGGTAATGTTGATGATAAAGTATTCCTGAAAGAAAGCACTATGGTGTTTTGGTAGATAGTTTTCGTTACTTTTTAGTCTCCGTTCGAAAGTTTGCAAGTTTCAAAAATTTAAGATGAATTAGCATATTCATGAATCCCATATATTTCCTTAAAATCTTTTGATCTAAACTACTTTGATAGCTATTGCATTAAGCTGTCAGAGAGATATGGACAAACTATGAATTTTCTTTTTTGTTGTTCAAACTATTTAACACACTTTCTAAAGAGAGAACAACGTTAGATCCGGTGGTCCCAAAATATTTTTTGTAAGTAATTTTTTAACAGTATTTTTTCTATATTGAAAGTAATTTTAATAATCGCAAAAGACTATAATGTATATAATACTTTTGGTAAGTAATTTTTGGTTTATTTAATTTTTACTTAAACAAATCTAAACAAAACATTTTAATACAAATCATGGAGGTATGACCCTGTCTCCTGCGTACAGGTTTATTGGAGATGCCATTAATAATAATTTATATGAACATAGCATGAGCATCTCAGAGGGTAGGTGAAGTTAGTTTTGAGGGGAAAAATACTCATCTGTTATACTCTCGATACACTCTCTTATACTTACGTTAATACGTGAATAAGGAAAAAATTTACCCCGTAACCATTTGAATTTCGAATTATTTTTATTTCCTATTCCTCCTTAGATGTAATTTGGTAGGTCCATGTTGGAAATTAAAATTACAAGTCTCTTTATAATAACCACCTGTAATTTTATGCTCAAACATCTGAGTCACATACAGTTATTTTATACCAACAAAAGTAGAATCTCATATACAATGTAAACAAATTGTTTTCTTTAATACCATTTTGCTTCAAAAATACGATACTTCCTGTATAGCAGTATTTGTTGTAAAATCTATATAAAAGCTTATATAACATATCTGTTTTGAATATCAAGGGGTGGAAAGCACACATGTATTCAGGAAATATCTCACCCCGATCGCTGGCAAGGTCGCACCCCTCCTCAAATCCGGTGTACCAACAGCTATTATCCGCAACCCGTCTTTAAATATAGGTAGATAAATTATTACAAATTAAACTTTTTAAATTGAAATTCGTTCACGTGGAGGGAACGCACTGGCGTATGGATATAAATTATTGTTTTTTTTTTGGCGTGATTAATTATTGTGGGTATTAATGTTTAATTTTAGCAGGCGTGCTTGCTTTTTTGTATATATATATATATAATTACACTTCGTCGAATATACGTTTACTAGAACTCGTAATTTACGCTATTTTAATCAGTGATATAAAAATTTCAACATTTTCCATTAATTTTGTCATCGCTACTGATATTACAAATTCGAAAGTTGGCTAGTTTTGCAATTTGTTTGTTACCTAATAACTTTCCAACCAATCAAAAAAACTGTGCCCTGTTCTATGTTTGTGTGGCCGTGTATACATGTTATATCCAATATATTGCTAACATGTTTTGAATGCCCAAATGTGGCATGTCTATGAAGCCTTAAGGGATTCATTATGAAGTTCTTAATCGAAAATCCCTGAGGGTGTAAATGCGAGAAAAAACTAGTGAAAAAAAGTAATTTTTTTTCTATTAAGCAATATGTATCCACTGGCAAAACCAGGTTTATCGTTTTAGGTCATTGTTTATATATTTCCACCTTAAGACCAATAAAGTATTTTAAAATAGCATAGAAATGTTAGGATTATAAAAGTCCATGAATTTCATATGGGGAACCAATTCTACAGATATATTTGTCAGTTTATGTGCTGGTAAAAGAAGTTTTTAGAGTAAACTGTTTAGATTTGTTTCTGTATTGCAATATGTTAAATTAATTTAAGTAAATAGAATTAAGCAATTTTATATATATATAAAACTTAATAGTATATAAAATTTAATATTATTACTGACATAATGAGTTTCTATTAATATAATGAGTTATACCAATGAATCAGTATTTTTAAATTAATTAAGGTAGTTTTAAAAATAATATTGAACTAAAAACTCGTATGTATAATGACGATTTTAGAAGCCATCATTTTAAAATATTTTTAGGGTCTGAAAAATATAATTTCTTGTACTATCTGCTTGTTATAAAACAAATAGGAAAATCCTATCAAATAGGTATTCATTTTGGATTATATCAGTTGAAATGGATTTTTTGCATTATTTATTCTTAACAACCGGTGCATATGCTATTTGATCGAGTTAGAATTAAAGGGGGATTAAAAAATAACACCAATGTAGTAATAAAAGGAACAAAAATAAAAGGCACAACGTAAAATAAGGCTTTATGTTTACTTTTATGTTCATAATTATTCTTGTTTAATTAAGACAATTAGGGTGTTGCCGTGCTTAAAGAATGTTTATTAAAATATTAACATAAATATTAATATATTCATAGTATTTTTATTATTTATGAAAACAATCAAAAGATTGTAATGAGTATACTCATGGATATAACATAATTGTTTGACACGAATATTTAATTATAATTACCATTTTCTCATTGATCGGGGGGGAGGGGGTCCATATACCTTTTGGCAGTTATAAAAATTTAAGAATACGCAGTGCTCCTAATGATCTATTTACAAATATCAATTTTAAAAACTGTAAATGTATTGCATACTGTATCTTTCACAGACTTAGAAACATGGCGCATATTTTAAAACAATGACATCTGGAATTTTCATCAGTTTTCCTACGACATTTCAACCTTCGCGTGAGTTTCTAAAAATATTAATTTCATTTTATTTTAGTTCGAGTATTATCGGTAATTTTTTTTTTGCACATTTTGCAGTATATTTCTTAAAGTATAATACCTAAGAAATATACTGCCTGATATATTTGCGAGTCAATGTTTTGTATTACTATGCCGAATTTCACGATATTATGTCAAGCAGTTTCAAAAAGAAAGGGCTGTGGCAGACGAACAGAGACGTGAGTGTTTTTACAACGGTACCGGTTTTTTTTAAGGACAGAATCATAATAAACGAGAAGTAATAGTACAATAAATAAAACACTCCTTAAAAAGCATATTTAGATAAAAGACACAGATCTAATTTATCCCATGCAAGACCTAATTTGGTATGCTATCTGTGAAAATACATTTCTTCGAACTTTTCCCAAAATAAATTCTTAGAAATTATAATTTAGAGTCGACATTTATGTACACTCTTTTCGTTTATTTTTGTACTATACTGTGGAATTGGAGGTTAGTGGCCGTAGTTACAAGAGACAGTATTTCGCTAAAATGTTATGCATTCACGTTCCAAACATGTCAAAGATCAAACACTTTTAAAGCAAAAGATAACCTGACAAAAATTTTAAACTTTTTAAATAAAGCCCCTCTCAATTTACATTTATTTAAATATACTGAGAAAATGACTAGTTTCATTTACGAAAACCCTTCAAGTATTTACGGAAACCCTTCAAGGAGCGTTAAAATAATTTGCATTTTATACGCGATATTCGTTTTTGTGTTGAACGACGTGTGCAATTAATAGAGAATAGTTTTGTGCTAAAGTTTGTACAATAATGACGCAAAAGCATCTGTGCATCCGAATTATCTACTGGTCACAAAAAAAATTAATGATTTACGCAAACACTAAAATACACAAATAAACAAATTTAGAAACCTGGTCATAGTAAAGGATAATTATATAGAATAAAAACGTAATTAAATTGAATCAGCGATTTGTGAGTTATCAACAAACTGCAGAAACGACGCAAAGAATCATTGAAATAGTGATGTCAATAAATAAGGAATAAGAGATTATAACTCTGTCTCAAACATGGAAGCTCGGAAAACGTTACACTGAAATTTTGAAATCTCTCACATATAAAAATAATTGTTATTTTTTCAATTTAAGTATATTAACTCAAATATGCTCTTTAATATTACACGTACTAGAAAATGTTGTAATAGTGGTGCCAAAAAGTAAAGAATAGGAAGTCGTAACTCTGTCTCAAACAAAGAAATTCATAAAAGTAACGCTTATAATCCTCTGACATAAAACTACCGTTATAATGACAAGCATGTAAGAGATTATATCAATAAGTTCATATAAGATATAATGACAAGCGTACAAGACATTATGTCACAAAGTTCATGTAAGATTATCATGGAAACTCATATAACGTAACACTGAAGTTATGAAATCTCTCACTTGTAATAATAATCGTTCTTTTTTCAATTTAGGTATATTAATTCGATTATGCCCTTTAATATTACAGGTACTAGAAAACGTTGTAATAAGATGCCAAAAAGTAAAGAATAGGAAGTTATGACTCTGTCTCAAACACAGAAACTCATAAGAGTAACGCTTATAATCCTCTGACATAACACTATCGTTATAATGACAAGTATGTAAGAGATTATGACAATAAGTTCATATACGATAAATCATGGAAACTCATAAAATGTAACACTGAAGTTATGAAATCTCTCACTTGTAATAATAATCGTTCTTTTTTTAATTTAGGTATAATAATTCGATTATGCTGGTACTAGAAAATATTGTAATAATGGTGCCAAAAAGTGAAGAATAGGAAGTTATACTTCTGTTTCAAACACAGAAACTCAAAAAGTTAACACTTATAATCCTCTGACTATAAGACTACCGTTATAATGATAAACGTGTAAGAGATATCATTAAATTCATATAAGATAACCTAACTTGGTTTTTGGTACTAAAGTCCTCTCTTGATGGCGTATTGTACACTATACCACGCCATAAAATATATTGTGATGCTCTTCTTTTACTAGTTCTAAATCTATTAGGAAGTTTCTGCTTTCCAATCTTTAAGCGATTTTTTTATATCTTAACCGATCATAATTTCCAGATCGAATGTATCGAAATTTGTAGACCCTCGGAAAGTCATATTCATTTTTAGATTGGGATTAGGCAAAGAAATAGACTAGACTTAAATTTAGATTTAGTTTAAACATGGACTCTATTGGCTCAATCATTTAGAAATCTGCAGGTTCAAAATTTCATCAAAAAATTTATAAAAATCTTACAGTAAAAGTGCACAAATAATAGATCGTTAAAAACACTCCTTAAAATACTACGTTCAGCTAGAAATGTTGTTCGCTACTTATTAGAAAAAAGAAAAATAAAACTCGGTTTTGACCTGTATGCGCACTGTAATAGAAGCAAGTTATCATTTTTGACTGAATAAAGTCATAAGAAATATCTCCATACATATTAATTAAGTCCATTTTTTAAATGTTTAAAAAATATATATAACTGTATTTCAGTGGAAAAAACAAAGAAAATCTTACTAAAAGGAAAATAAAACTATATTTCATGACATTGTATTTTAATTATTCAGCCAAAAGAAGGATCTTCATACAGATACATTAAAACTATTTTTTCAATATTCCTTAAAAAAGTAAAGTTTCCCGTATTTTAGTGCAATAATTGTTTTTACACCTTTTATGAGAGCGTCATTTAGTTGCAAGTGTTGTAACTCTCACTTTGATTTTAAATAACACCAGTAATCCATATAATAAGATCACATAAAAATGAATAAGGATAAAATTATCATTCAAAAATGCCAACACGTTGCTAAGTGTATACCCATAAAGTGTATACCCATAAAAGTACCTTACTTGTTCCGATGAAAAGAAAAGCATAAAGATTAGATACAAGGGGAGAATATTCATAAAGGAAGACACGAATAACCTTAAATGCCTACTCGCGCATAAAAATCATCGCTCGCTCCCTTATGAATAGTACCTTCCTACGAGATACGTATGCCATACAGTCGGCCATACTTACATAAACGTGTATACGTGTATCTATATGTATTTAAAGTTACTTATGTATATATACATATATATTTATACATTGAGTCGAATGGCGGCGATACGTGTTAAGCCGACTTTGCTTATTACATTCACAGATTCAATATTGGCAATGAGATTATCAGAGAATTCGAACGAGGCCCGCTGGTATTGGCAAGCTTTCATTACTTTACCGACATTGGGCTCGTATGGAAGCCAATATCTTTATTAATATCGAATACTCGCGATCTATATGCGAAGGCAATTATTATGGGCCGAACTAATGCATCTAATATTCTATGTCAGTGTCGTACTTCATTTAAAAATGTTATACCGACATTTTTGGTTTTCATTAATTTGTGATCAATATAAAATAAAGTTTCTAAACTTATTTTCTTAAGTGTTTAATTTTTTTTTGCTTTATATGTGATACTTTTACTGACATTTATTAGAAAAAAAAAACAATGTAATAAGGAAAGAAGGTGACAGATGGGTGGACTGAACCAAATCGAATAACAATAAAAATAATAATACTAATTTTCTTGTATGGAACAAAATAATAAAAACAATTTTTTACGTTTTTTTAACGTACTAAAATCCAGATATGTATCGAAGAAATTAAAAAAAGAAACAGAAAATTTTAATGATAATTTAAGTGTTATTTAAAATTACTTAACCCTGTGACAGCAAAATACGGTTTCTATGGTCGCCTGAGTGCACATATATATTCTGATTACTTGATAATTAGAGGATTGCAAACAATGTTGTATATAACATTATTCATGATAATAATAGAATTTAGCAACCTAAAGATCGATGAATTTTGCGATACAATTAATAATTATGACGGCTGTCCTGGAAATTTTCACTCAAGTTTTTCCAATTTAATTGTCTCAACTTTGACGACTTTTCTTCAAAAAAACTATTGAAACAAGGACCTTCTCTTATAGTTTCTCTGTGTCTTTAAATTTAATTCACTATATTTAGATAACTGATAATTAATAAGTCGACTTTCCGTAAACGAGGTCCATATTCTCTTATAAATATTTGTTTTTTTTCTCCACAATTTAATAACAGCTAACAACTTGATTCTTTATTTTTATCAATATCAAGTAATTTCTTTTGGTGTTTGTATTGATCGTTGCTTGTAGCAAGACTAAAGATTCAATAATTTGATTCTTGTAATTTATACTGTTAATGAGCGTACATATAATTTGCACAGTTTACCTGGTCCTTTATTTTTATCAATATCAAGTAATTTCTTCTGGTGTTTGTATTGATCGTTGCTTGTAGCAAGACTAAAGATTTAATAATTTGATTCTTGGAATTTATACTGTTAATGAGCGTTCACATAATTTGCATAGTTCACCTGGTCCTTTATTGTTATCAATATCAAGTAATTGCTTCTGGTGTTTTTATTGATCGTTGCTTTTAGCAATACTAACGATTCAATAATTTTGACCGTTTACCTTAATTGCTATTAATATACAGAAATCGAGAAACCATTAAACTTTTCTCGTAATTGCACTTAATAATTATTTCAAAAATCGTACATTTTTACACGAATTGAAAATTATTACAGTTATATTTATTAGGAGATTCTGCAATTGGTAAGTAATTCGTTTTTGTATCCCCAGCCCTTAAACTCGCAGAATATAAATACGTCTCATCTACCTACAAATAAGCCATACTTTAGGTGCCTGCTCTCCGGGGTGCCGTATCTTACGAATTAAACTTTAACATTGCAGAGGTCTGAGCGGTACTCTGGGCTCGCGGCGTCTCGACGCCCGCGGCTTCCTGGTGGACGACGCGGCGCTACCCCGCCCGCTCACCCCAATCATGCTGGCTGAGCGGTACACTTGCGGTACGCCCTTCGATTCATGCCGGTTGCTTGCTTGTTAATAACACTCGCTCGTTAATAACTTAATGGGTGCGGGGTACAGGGTGGTTGAAAAACAGATATAAAAGTATATAAGAAAGATCTGAATGGATCATTTCAGTGAATGATGATTTGTTGATGACTATGAAAGGAAGATTCCTAGTATTTAAAATGTTTATATCTTTAAAGAAAATTTACTAAAAAGTCTCAGTAAAAGAAAAATTAAGTATTTTAAAAAAGGCTTCAAAGTTTATAACATTCTGTTTGCTGGAAATTTCGGCACTCTTACATCGTCCAATTTTTAAAATTTTTTATGTATTTGAAGAAATCTGATGATTTTTCTTGTTTTTTTATTTAAGTAAATAGCTTACATATGCCAAAATCCAAAAGATGTGCCTAGAATTGGCCAGTTAGTGGAAAATAAGAAGATATTGAATCAAAATAAATTTGGGAAAATATGGGTATTAAATTGTGAAATTTGAATAAAAGGATTTCAAAGTATTTTACTTTTTATTGAAGTAAAGCACGATAGTCTTTTTGCTATACTGTCTTTCCTTTCTTAAAGCAATTAACATTGTATTTATGTAATCAATTCAGTTAAAATATCTGGATTAACTAATGGTAAAACCTAAGAACCAAACTGATACAATCAATCAACAACCTTTAAGGAGTATTTGTGATATAATCTTGGGACATAAGTTAATATGATCTTGCTAACACGTTATTCGAATTACCATCGACCCAAGTAAAAAATAATTATAGATGATGGGTGACTGTACAATAATATTTCATTATTGCTGAATTACAAACATTAAACTCCACTTTATTGCTATTGCTATCCATACATGAAGAAAATCAATATTATTCGAAAGCAGCTTATGGTGATATACCCTATATATTTTCAAAAATACTTTTTAGGTATCGGCAAACCGAAATGACTTCACAGCAGTGATGATTGCTAGTAAATATTTAATCGTTAAATAAAAGAGAAGTGGTATTTCCTGGTTTTACTATTTTTCTGATTTATGGGAAAATAAGGAATATATGACCTAAGTCCTATGACTTTCTTATATAACTCAGGAAGCACTGTTTTTGAGAGCAAAGTATAGTAAAAAAGCCAGGACCTGCTTTTTTACTATACTTTGCTTGGAGCCACAACCTACCATTAAAAACACTGCTATATTTCCAGAATTATAGCAGATATAAAGCCATTGATGATATTCTAATTTCCTTAGGCGCTCTCGGTGTCCTTCAAATACCAACATTTTTAAAGTCAAACAAGGAGAGTTGCTTTTAATGTAATACGAATATCTCATATCTGATAATAAAATATTAATGTAATATGATATTTCAGTATTAAAAGTAATGGACATGTGTAACGTAAGCTGTGCGCGCGTATGTTCTCACAACCACATATATATTTTTTAAACGTCCATTTCAGCATCCGGAAATGATAAGACAAAAAATTGTTAGAAAATTAAAAGTCAAAATTTTTAGCGATCACAATACTATTTTTATTTCTGAAGTCACTTCAAAGTAATAAAATAGTGTTGGTAAAAACGATCCGAAATAATTATATTTCGTATAGAATAAAAAAAGACAAAATAAAAAAAAAACAGAAATAGATAATGCTTTAAACAAAATAATTCATCCACAAAAAATATCGGAAGTAATATACCAAAAACAGGTGACAACTAGTACAATTAATAACAATTGTATTAAACCTCATGACTTGGGTAAACAATTTAAATAAACAGTAATGTAACTGAAATAAAGAAATTTTTAGAAAACATAGTCAATCAAGTCAGTAATTTAAGTAAAAAAAGTTAGATTAATTTTGTGCTATGAAAATTAAATTAGTTTTGTGCTTAAAGCATTGAGATATTAAAACTTTCAAAATTATGTGAAATTTCATAAAAAAATCGTAGAAAAAAGGATAAATAAATTTATATTCCCTGACAAAAAATAAATAACAAATATAGTTTTCCTACAAAAAATAAAACTTAACAAAACCTTGAGAACACAGATGGCCAAAAAAAGCAATTCGCCTGACAATACTGAGACTTTAGTTAATCCATTATATTTGACATATTTTGGAATTCTCTTTAGAATACAAATACGTCTATTCTACGTTAGACGGATGAAAATCAAAGCCTTATTACCTCTAAACTAAATCTCGCAATGCTGTCTCGAGGGTGTTTGCTAACGTTGACAGAGAGAATAGAGAGAGATATTTTATTTGTAAAAGCATTATTTTTCAAGTATTTTGTTATATGGTTAAGAAATATTTATATTCCGCCTATAATAAAATTACATATTATGTAATTTAAATATTTCTTTAATATTAAACCTTTGCCTAGCTAGCGTCATTTGTAAAGTTAGAACAACTTGTTGTACATACCAAAAGAAATGAATGCTACATTTCACTTGGGACCATTTGAAAATTCTCAAACAATCGCAGTATTTTGTAAGTTAATGCTTAGAAACGATATTGTACAGCAAACATTCCAACTAAGTATTCATATTTTCATTATTTAATACTATTGTAGTGCTCTTCCTGTTTAAAGATGGTTCCATTTTTCTGTTAGAAAATTTATTTTTCCTTTCTTGGGTGCTTATTTTACCCAAAATATTACGAATTCACAAAGTAATAACAGGTGTCTCATTTAATGAAATCGAAACAGATATTTGCTGTGTCTTATAAACACATATTCTTATTTTTTCATACATGTCTATATACACACACATACACACACATATTTTGGCTTCACTATAGTCAGTGCTTCGTGTCCATATATACCTGTACATACTAAATACATCAGGCCTTTGTGTATATTTGTATATATTTATCTACCTGCTAATATTCTAGTTATTTTATATATTTGCTTCTGTACGTACTTACTTATCAATCTAGCTATCTACTAATGTATCAATTACTTCATGCATTTCTTTATAGCTATACTTATATACTTATCTATCTACCTCCTAATATTTTTGAGGTATCTTGCATTTGAGTAGATTTGTATCTACTTACCTACCTATATACTTTATTATGTATTGCTTACATTAAGAAAAGTGAAACAAGCATCAGTGAAAAGTTCCTATTGCCACATTCTGACTCAATTACAGTACTCTGATTACCGAGGGAGCAGATTTAAGTTACCTTTAATCAGATCAAATCTTTCCATATTTCAATTATCAGATTATCTTTAGATCTATACTACACAGACTCGATCAGGGCATGTGTACTGTTAATTGTGGGAGAGTTCTATGCTGTAACTTCAGTTTTCGAAATTTAATTCTAACTAAATTACCGAGATTTCATAACGTGATTATATTCTTATAAGTAAAAAAGAATAGTAAAGGTTGATTGAAATGACATACATAAAAAATACAATCGAAGGACGAACCTCCTCTTTTTAAAGTCAATGAAAAACATGAATAATGAAATTTCCAAATTTTTCAACTTCACTGTAATAAAGCAATATATATTAAATAATAACCTCACAAACTTTATTATCCTAACATTGCTATGCTTATTGAGGTAACATTTAAGGTAAAATTTAATGATTAAACTAAAGGTAACATAAAGTAAACGAAAAACCGGAATAAAACATACGAACTTTGTTACCTTTTTGACGAGTGTAATATAATTTTCCTTGTTGTGAAAAGTCCTTTGCCTAAAATATACGATAATATTTCTCACGAAATATACAATATATTAAACGTCCTTTTCATATGCGCAAAGATAATTTAAATATGAACCGCACGGTAGATCGTAATAAAACTACATACATATAGCTAGGGCCTGCTACCTTATTTGGCCCAAATATCATTCTCATGTCACAGACGGGTTTGTCTGAATTTGTCGGTAACAAAGGAAAATTTCAGATCAGTTTTGATAAAATATGCATGCGACGTAAATGATGTCGGTAGACGCCAGTGTATTCCCTTACATGCACGCGAACAGGCGAAAAGGTAGATCCCCGTCCGTATTGTTACCCGGAAGTTATCTGATGTATGTAAGACATTTTAATTATTTCGTTAATTATTAACGCACATAAATTTCTAACCCGCTTTAAATTATACCAAAATATGAGACTGAATTTATTCTTCGGTGTAGTTATTTAATAATATTTAATTTCATTTTTATACGGACAACCGAAATAACTAGTAAGATTAAAATAATAAGTCTGTATAAATTTGAATTCATTTTGAGATGCCATTTTCTTCTCGTGTAAGCGTCGTCTTCGAATCGACCCAATTCTTTTGTTTCAGGCTCGACATTTTTGAACTAGGTAGTTGTAGGTCTTTCTTTCCCCTTTTTTCTCGAAGTCATAGAAAAGCTCTTTTTCATGACGTAATTTTCGGGTCTTTGCATTACGTGAACATACCAACCGAGTATCGGGTTCTGGATTTAGTCACCAATCGGAGCGACTTTGGAATTCCCCTTATACACAGGAAATGATTACATATATACTTCCTGTTTGAGCCTTACTCCATCTGCTTAATGCAAAGTACGCATTTCGGTCACGTAGAGTTTATCTAAATGAGTTTTCTTTGTGGCCCACGTTTCACTACCGTATGACACAACTGGCCTGACTGCAGTTTTATAAAACCTGGCATTGGTCCTGGCAGTCATTTTTACATGCCATAGCAGACGCCACTTATTCTGCGCTGAGTTTCTAGTGTTTTTTTTAACCTTCTTTATACACGAGTAATTTATTTATGGCGTAAAATCAAATAAGGTTCTATGTTAAAAAGCGCTGAAAGTCTTATTTTAAGGAATAATATACTTTATCAGTATAGAATGAACGAGGAAGGAAATAGATGCTTTCCCACAAATAGTATTTCGTCCCTTAGTTTTAATAGTCATAACATACGAAAGAATTTTGCATATACTCGTGTATAAATATATGCAATACACACGTTATCGTTTTATAGTAAAGTAGAAGGAATGAAATATATACCATGAAAATGAGAACAATAATTATATTATTAGATACCATAAAAATTTTTTTTCCATTTATTTCTATCAAAAACTTTGATAGAAATAAATGTAAACCTAATCTCTTCCCACAAAACTTTTAATGAAATCTTTGTATCTATTTGCAATCTGCCCTTTCGTCCATAATTGACCTTAATCATTTTTGCACTTATCCACGCTCATTTTAATGTAAAGTTATTAAAATATAATATTAGGTTACACTTATGTAATAATTATGTTTTAAGAGTAAAAGTTAATTATTCAACATAAACATTATTCAAATATTTAAGCATTAAATCGCCAATTATATAATCACCACATAAACTCCAGAACAAAATAATTTTAATACGACTTAACTTAAAGAACGGAGGACATTGTTAAGATATTTTGCCACATTTCGTGTGTAGTCGATATATAAACTGTCAAGCGCATCTTACTTACATAATATCATAAATGCCATCCACCCTCCGCCAGCTGGAAGAAATAAAACGCCCCAGGGAACACTTAGCTTCGGCACAGACACTTTGCCCGCCGCTACATTGTAGGGCAGCTTTAAGGTAAGCCGGCGTCGACGTGCGTCAGCCCGCAAACAGATTACTCCGACAAACTATACCAGCACCCTAAACACATCTATCATAAAGAAGATTCTAAAGTTGCGTCGGCTCGTCCGCTCGCTGACCGCGACCGACGACAGTAGATCTATGAACAGAAAATACTTTGTAGGTGAGCTTTCGTGTTTGAATTTAAAAATCGATGGCGAGCTTCAGTTGAAAAGGTGCGTCTTAGAGTTTTTGTTCTATATGGTTCGAATTGCTTAGGAAAAAAAATAATAACGAGGTGTAGGAACCGATATGAGCATATAAATACGTGCGTATAAGGAACGAATATGTGCATAAAAATATTTCAAAAATACATCTGTAATGCAATATTTTTGCTAAATAATATAGCGTAACCTAGTTTAGAAAAGTTTCAATGAAAACTTAATTAGTTTTTTAGTAATATATAAGTTTAATCTTATTAAATAAATAAAATAGCGTCATCTTCTAATAGAAACATTTTCAGCCGTTAATTCTTTTGGACAATAAGAGGTAAAATTTTCCTGGACATATAGGCTGAGACAAGAGTTAAGGGCGTTTTACTTTTGTCTAATAAGTCATGAAAATAACTTATTATCGAACATTTTTAGTATTTTAAAAGCTCTTTTATGAATATACCATTTATTTACTTTTGAGGTAAGATACATTTTTAACGAATTTTTTAAGCCATGAACTGTTTTGAAATTGTTAGACCAATTTTATCCATTTACTAATGTAACCCAGGTTTTTATCTGAGGAAGTCTTAATTCATCTTGATTGAATAAAAAATGTGGCTTCTAAAGTATTATGTGTATATATATATATATTTATTTATATATATATATATATATATATATATATATATATACATATATATATATATATATATATATACATATATATATAAAAGAAATGAGCAAAATTTATTACATGCTAAAATTACATTAGCTTTTATCATTTACATAAACACATAAACTGTCAAAATACAACAAACCCCGTTGAGCAAAATTTTCCGCTTTTATATACGACTTAAGAGCTTTGCACATTGATGACTAATTAAAGTTTTTTTTAAATCTACCATCAGTACCAGTTGAGTCTCACGTAACGTTTGTAGTTGAAAAAAATTAGTTCTTTTACCCACCCCTACCATTTCAATATTTTTCTCTAGTTACATAAGTTTAAAATCTATAAGTGCCCTTCATTTGCTAATAATATTCCACCATATCCCAGCGAGACTGAAAAGATTTCAATGAATGCAAGCCACATAATATTTTCCGAAATTTAATTCGATGAATTTGACTTTACTTTTATTTGTCGAAGCCAGATATATCATAGCCTGTATTAACAAATCGACTATTTAATATTCATTACAAAATACGATTCTAATAATTTTCCTCACACCAAAAAATTGTTTGGTAGAAAGATAATTATATTTATTCTCACAAATAATTAAAATCTTCTTCCTGCATGTACTATTCACGTATTTCTCTTGACATTATATTCATAAGTAGCGCTCATTGTAAAGCAATATTTAATAAAAATTAGAGTCCAGGATAACTTTTACAATAGTTTTATCTTAGCTTTATTCAACGCGCCACGGAACTATAAAAAAAATGTTTAAAAATATGCTATTAAAAATATTATATGTTTTTTTAAATTATGCGATACGATAAACTAGTAAACTTATAGAAAATATGAATTTCTTAAAGAAACCACACCAAGAATCCTTAGTAATTAACTAGTCAGGATTTGATCATTCTAACATTTTTAAGAATCCATCAGTAAACATACAGTAGCTGTTTGGTTAAAATTTACATATTTACACTAGTAAATACAATATTCGACTTTTACAACTTTTAGCTATAAATCATGTTATATGCATTTTTGCGTGCCCTTGCATTGTGCAGCTCGACTAAGGACGAATGCCCGAGGATTAAATACGACCGAACTATGTTAAATGTATTGTTTTCAATTTTTCCTTAAATTTTATTTTTCCGTTCTGAAATAGTAACAGTCTCAGCTATTTAATTTGTTATAAAAGTTAATTTAATTTATAACTATGTAATATCGAAAATGATTTCTAAATATTCGAATAAATTACTTGTCATTAACGTGGTGTAAAGTAAGTATAACATATTAGTTATAGTGGTATCGTAGTTCAATTTTCGTCTGTGTGGTATTTCTATTTTGTGAGTATGTTAAGATAAAAAAAATGTAGGCATTTATTGTAAAGGCATATTACTAAATGTGGAGTATATGCAAATATAATATACATACGCGCTAAAACCAAAACTTCCTATTGAATACAATGAATAAAATATAAGAAAATAATAATGAAACCATTTTTAATTAACAACTATTATTCTTTACATAAAATCTTTCACAGTTTGAAGTTTTACATTCCATCATATCGAAGAAAAAGAAACCAAAAACATATCATATATCATAATTTTCAGACTTTACCTTTGCAATTAAAACCATAAATTATATAACCTGGGCAAAAACACAAAAAGTCCAGGGAAACTTTTTGTGTTGAGGAGTAACATTTTATGATTTCAGTTTTTTTTGAAGTTAAAACTTCTTTGGGCACACCTTTACACTACATTTCGAAGTTAAACCTTCTTGTGAGGAATGAACAAAGCTGAGCGTTCGCTCGTATCGGTGTCGTTCGCTTGGGTCGGTGGTGCTCAATCAGGTAAACTCTTTGGCGGCATCGGCCAAGCGAGTTCACTGTCTAACCCCTTAAGTCTTAAATGCATGATTTTCATAAAGCAGTTATTTCGTGCATTTGGATACAAAGGTATGTAACATTTTGTACACCACCATTGTGTGGTGCCTTTGTATTCGGGTATGTTGCATCGTAATTGATTGGCAAATATAGGCCAATGGTCAATGCCATCTATCCATAGATCCTTGCAGGAAGTGGACGTTGAAAACCTTTTTTCTTCTCGGTTTATATATCTCGTTCTAAAGAGTCATTGCTAGGGCGCCCTCTTTTATTGCCATTATTTGAATCAACATTGCAAAGAGCGTGTGCCTAATCATTCCGAAACTGTCCAAGATTTTTCAATTGCTTTTTGGGGATAACCTTAACATTGAAGTTTCCTTTCATGAGTATTCAACGAATTTAATATAGCGAGATCTAGTAAGTGGTAAAAGAGGTAGATATACCACTTTCGGCTCTTTACTCGTACGTGGTAACACCCAAGGTCCGCTTCCCCTATTTATATTGTACTCTTGTACAATCTTAGGGCAAGGTATGTCCATCTTTTGCTTCATCTTTTTGTCGTACCTACTTACTTTAGCTACAGGATCAGTACTAACATAAGTCGACAAAAGTGTAGTTATTATTTTGCAAAATAACTATACCACCGACTAGGTTAAGATTTGATGATGAGTTTTAAAGATAAACAATGAAACTCTTTAACGAATCATAGTAAATCAAACTTGATTGAAATATTGGTAGTAGTTACTTTGCATAATAACTACACCATCGACCACAGGCCTGGGTCTGATGATTGGTAGCAAATCAATCGTATTTCAAAATATTTCCTACTCATAGTTATTTCAACAAATTTAGCAAATTTCAGAGTAGAATTTATGTTTCTCATTTCAGTCATTACAAATCTCTAAGTTCATATATAAATATTGAAAATAATTGAATAAACATATTTGTAAAGCTCGATAAATATAAATTTTGTATTACTCACTGCAAGTTTTATTATCAATAAATACTACAAAAATTTTAAAATGACATATTTATTTTAAATTTAATCTCTTTAATAATATCTGCCACAACAGTCAAATAAGTTTTAATACAACCACGCGTCAAGGTTAGTCGTACTCATACTTTTTTTTAAAAACAGTGAACAATATGTGGAACTATTTGTGGTCTGTAATTTAAACTTAAGGGCCGATGATGATAAATATAGTAAATGATTGATCATTATGTCCTAGTGAAAGATTCATATCAACTAGTATTTTATAGTATATTAAGCTTGTAAATATGCAACTGTCACCAGTTGTATTAACGTTGGTACTGGGTATAATAAAATTGGTACAATACAAAATAAAAATTAATATTTAATAGTCTCTATAAATAAAGTTGTGTGTGTGTGCATATACATATATATTCGCATCGCTGTAATATTGTATACAAAGCGATTAATCTTTATAAAATCCGATGTCGAAAGCATACCTGAAACTTTTATTTGCAATACAACGGGTAAACTTATTACTGAAAAGATTTTAGTCTAAATATTTTCCATATTTTATTTATAGCAAAGAAACAGAGAAAGAGCTCTTAGAGAATTGAAACAAATTTTCTTTATTTATTTAAGTTTAAATAATACGTATTAACGATTTTTTTGAGGAGTTTTTCATTAAATAATGTAGCCGTTCATCATAATTCTTATCTATCACGACACTTCAAATGAGATAATATATAAAATGTCACTCATCCTTATAATTTTGGGAGTTTCGTACAGAAATTTTGCCACACGTAACGATGATTATATTATTATAAATTTTACCTCATGTAACTCAAATTAAGAAAGATTCTCATTAATATATTTCTGGTTTTCAGGTCGGAGATTTGTACTCGGGTCTAATGACGTGGTGCTATCTGCGCAGGTCATCCTAAACCTCATTGCTACTGATGGTAATCTCACGTCAAGCGTCGAAAGTCCTCGCTTCTGCATACTTGGAGTGTCAGATATCGGAATTGAAAGTAAGTATAAGAACCACAGCATTAAGTATGTAATATATTGAATATTATTCAATGTAAATATATATATAATTTGAAAGAAACATAAATATTCCAGTAATTCGGCTTTTATATAGAAACTTAGATAAGGTAACGCAACGCATTACTTAAGTAACCAGATGTTCAAGATTTTGTTTTTACAAACTTAAATCATGGGTTGAATTTGATAGCCGTAATAACCAGAGAAATATAATTGATTAATATTTCATAAGTAAGGTACTCATCCCATAATATTTCAAATGCCCGAACGATATCTCAATTAGTATTGTATTAAGCATTGCAATGATTAGAAAGATTCCGTATGAACTATAAGTGGTTATTAAACGGACAGCAATTTTTATTTCTTTTTTTCAATCTTGGTCTCAAAATTATTGAGACCAAGATCGATATTATAATCACATACAAATATATCGCCAAATTTCTATTCCTAATTTTCTGGATTCCCTTTATTTATCAGTTTAAGCAAATTTTATAATGCGACCATCATTGAAAGTTAGTTTAGACAAATTAGGGGAGATAACAAAATTAAAACGCTATTTTTATTTCTAAATTAAAATTTACTATTCCTGTATTTAGCGAAAAATTAAAAATTTATGATGATATGCGAAGTCATTTTTATTTTATTAATTTTTTTGTTAGTTTAATAAAAATACTATGTACGATTAAATGTTTATTTGTGCTTAAGTGTTTACGAAACCTTCGTATTGCGAGGTATGCTTTAATTTAACAAACAATTAGAGGTATTTTTTTATTTAATACCTCTAATTTGTTTAGCTATAAAACTTGAAGTTTTCAAACAAAATAAGATAAGGACTTGAAATTTACACACTGCACCTAGTTGTGAGTGCCAATAGTGAAAATCGTATCTAAAATATAATTTTATATAAATACAACAAATTTGTTTGAGGGGGATCGTCACAGATGCAAAGAGGGGGTATTTTTTATTTTACCTGTGCTCGTGAGATATCATCAAAGGAGTTTTATAACTAGATTACAAATTATTTTCTTAAGATATTTTTCATCTAAAGTTAACGTTTTGGGCCATTATGGAAATCATCGTTTTAGACGAACTTTGTTATCAGATCTATCTAGAAAACTCCATTACATAGAAAGCTGTAATTTAGGTCTCGTATTTCTAAAAAGTTTTACTGAAATAACAGATAAACACTAAAACAATTAAAACAGAACAACAGACAACAAAAGGGTGCTAAATATGAATTATAAGAAAAAGTATGAGTAATAAAACAAAGTTATTTTTGAGATGCTCACGATATTTTAAACATGCTAGCCAATAAATGTCTTTTGTTACTTTCATATATATGGAATATATAAGTCCTTTCTTATTGACTATCTATGTAGCATCCCTTTAACATACACCTACGATATTATATTTTATCAAAATTACATTTTATAATGAAAATTTAAAAAAAAACATATGCCATATACATAGCGAGTAACAGCTATTTTACTAAATTAGCTGCTACCTACTGCTTATGATAAGCTGAATTTATGAAGGTTAACAAAATCAAAATAAAATTCAAATATTTTATGAAGATATTTTAATTTTATTTTCATTAATTTGGTTGAAAAATAAACATAAAACTCGTGAGTAGGCTGATCTTTAACTTACTAATTATTTATCCCAATTTATGTTTTAGTTATGTAATAATTTGTATATTTACAATTTGCATACCAGCGATCCAAGTATTCCATCAAAATTACGTTTGATTGCAAAACTAAAAAAATACATGTAAAGTAATAATTTATTTATATGCCACATATAGAACACTAGCTATTACCCGCTGGAATAAGCTAATTTACAGAAATTTACTAAATATCTCAAAACAGGACTTCAATTGAATTTCGATTCATTTGCTTGAACAAAAACGAATTATTGATTGCAATTTAAGAAGTAAAGTTGCTTCTTTATATTATTTTAATAGGCATGTTATATTATTTTTAGCATTCAAACTTTAACATCCCTTTTCATCTCGTTAGAGGCTGAAGTATGATGACATTCAGTTTGATTAGTAGGTTATTTATAATTTTTATTTTTTACAAATAATTTTTTCAGGATTAAATTCTGGAAAATGTTTCTATATATTTTTATGCCCCAAAAAATATACTTTCCAAATTTCATGTTCGAGCTTCAATAGCTTTGACGAAACTTTTCTCCTTCATTTTCTTCGGGCAATTTTTTCTGAAACATGATAGAGAAAAATCGCTTCTATCCTGCTTGTGTAATATTTCCCTTTTAACACTCATTTTTACGGTATTTATAGTTTCCAATCTTTGTATAATTTAATAAATCGATTAAATTGAGTAAATTTATTTTTGAAGCAATTATTTAATTTTCTATTCTTTCTAATCCACGAAATGATTTTCTGATATTTTCGTTATTTTTAAAATTGTATTCTGTGCGACTTTTACTATTTTTATCGCAGAATTAAAAAATTGTTTTTTACCCAGTCACTTAAACTTTTTCACGACGATCTTGTTTAATGTTCTTTACTTATAGATATGCCTTGTATATCTTATTTTATGTGACTTAGGTTTAGCTAATAATCACATACTATTGTACAATATTCAGTCATAAAATAACTTTACAAATAGGTCAAGGATAATAATATATGAACTTTACATTACAAAATTAAATTTAAAATAAATATTTATAAATTATTGTTTGTTGCTTTACTTCATTTCTTGCAATGACCTTTCTTATAAAAATTAAGTGTAACAAACATAAGGCAAGTGTTGTATATTTATGATTACATTAGTCGAAATATTTTTGAATAACCTCTAGTAAAGTTTTTCAATATTTAAAGATAAATCCTTGGTAATTTAGATAAATCAATAAACGTTTACATATGTAATAATATATTGTTGTTTCATACCAATAAGTTATGTTTAAATATTTATACCAATTATTTATTTAATAGCTCGTCTATCTATTTGCTTTAATTACGATGAAATTAGCAGAATATTCCTTTTTAGTTGTTATAATACCCATGCTTTCGACACAATTTCCTGCCATTTCATTTTTTTGCGTTATTTCCCAGTTCTCAACATTTTCACTTCAAAACTGACTAGGCAACAAATATTCTATGCAAATACATGATTATTAGCAGACAATTATTATTATCATCTTTCATGATTTGTTTAGCAACAAACCAAAATAAATTCCCACGATAATAGAGATATTCCTTGTTATTTCCTTCCTATTTCCAAATGATCTGTTACGAATAAATTGATCGTCGTATATATTTTCCCTAAACGATATGAAGCTAAACTTACGATTGAGAAAAATTAATACACAATCAAAAGCTTTCGGGCGAAAGCTCCGAAACGCTTGATTGCTATATAATGGTATGGCCGCTCGTGAATCTCCACTTAGTATTGATCAAGAGACTCCTTCTAATGGCGCGTATCATTTAGTAAATAGGTTTCACCTTGATTGTGAATCGTTGCGCTGTAAGTAGCACGTAACAATGGTAGACTTAATGAAATAAATACGCGAGTGTGTTCCGAGAGAATAGCAAAAGTACAAGTGATCAAGGTGTATTTTTTATTAAATGTGTAGTTTTTACAACGTTAAACGTGCTTATATTTTATAAAGTTTCATATCAAAAAAATCACTTTGTAAACTCAAGTTCTGGTTTCGCTTCATCTATTTATATCGTCTGAACTTCTCAGTTCATAGCCATAGATCAAGGAAATAATTATTTATAGGTAGGAAAATAGACAATTTGATAATTCAAATGAAAGTCAAGTAACATTGGTGTAAATCACTTAAAAAACCATCACTTTAAAAAAAGTTGTTGACCATAAAATGGATTTACAATTGAAACTTGAACATTAATTGACATATTTTAACAAATAATGAAAACATAATTTGATTTGCTGTATAATTTTGAAATTATGCTAAAATTTATTATATAATTGAACAAAATTAATTTCCACAGACTCCCATCCACCATTCTTCAGCCAGCTCAGCCTGCATTACCTGCAGAGTGTGGGTCGCTTGCACAACGCTACGCTACCCTACTCAAGTTGCAACGTAGTGCAACAATTGGGAGATGCACTCAGTTCTCATTCTGACAGTCGTGGTGGAGGCATAGCTTCAAGGTTTTGAGAAAGGGGAATCCAAAACTAAAATTGAGATTAACTTGAAATAAAACTTAATCTGGTATTTTTATATTTACGAATATTAGATAATAGTCAACCAGATAGTAACTAAACGCCCGGTTACCAATTGTAATAACACATTAACATTTATCATGATAAGTTCAACATTTTAGAATATTTGAATAAACATGAAAGCCTTGAATATACATGAAAACTTTGCCTTTAACTGCAGATATTAATTCCAATATTAAACTATGTAGTAAATTATATCTGCGAATTTTGTTTACCGATTTTAGAGGTGTATGAGCTGGTACTGGCTGTAGTACTGGTTACGAATAGCGATGTGAATTACAGTTACGAACAAAATAAAGTTACATAATACAGAAATAATTTCTCTGGTCAAAATGGAATTAGCAGCCACCAAAAAAAAGTACAAGGCTAAACATATATTTAGATAAATGCCTAAGATGGATAAGACACCAAGATAAATTACAGGGTTAATTAAACACCACGTCTAAATCCCCGTTAAGTAAACTAAGCTTTCTGCCTAGTTCTGAGATGAATGAGCCTTACGGCGTTTTTAGATACGAAAATACATTTGCGGCACCGAACTTTACGTAAAGGGATTGTTGAAACTTGTAATAAATAAAAGAAGATTTGGTGCTAGTTCATGTATTTAAATAAAAGTTGGAAATATGTTTTTATTTAGCAAGATTTTATTAAACGTTTTAATCTGTAAATTTTGGTTACTGTTTCAATTATATAAAATAATTTCTTAAAAAGAAATTATAATTTATTTACCTAATGAAATCTAATAAGTCATTATGATTAATTATTTAATATTCATTTGTATTCATATTATTTTAATAAAACTGTTTTCATTAAAACTAATTTTTTTTCAACCCATTTTATGGCAAAAACATTTGACATCATTTTAATAATTATGCTGGTAAGTATTAACTGGTTTTTATATGAGTAAATAAATTATTACTTTTACTGTTAACAAAGACTATATATCAATTGGCATAACGCTTTCTTACGGAGCAAGTCAAAGTGTAGTAGGAATTGTAACCTAATAGTTAAAATGTTAAACCTGACAGTTAAAATTAAAAGTTTCACTATTACACAGAAAAGAGATGTAAGATCTGAATGTTTCATTAGCGTAAAAGGAAATTGAGCATCCGTTTTATTGATTACCTTTTTAATATTGTTCTTTTAAAAAAGCAACTGGAAAATTATTTAGTAGTGTAGAAAATTGTTTCCGTAATCCTATATATCGTCAGTACATTAATATTATTATGGTTCTTTATGCTTCTCCATCTATACTGGGTTATAGACCTCCTCTATTTTCTTCAAATACTGATGGTGTTGTGTATCAAATCGACCTTTTACGTCATTTACATGATAACAGATCACCAACAATTTCAGGTTACTCAATGAAAATGACCTTACTAGGAATATATATATATATATATATATATATATATATATATATATATATATATATATATATATATATATATATTGAATTGATTGAACGCTTTTCATTCAGGAAATAAAATATTTAAACCACAATATGTGACAAGTTCGAGAGTATAAAACTTATAGAACAAAAGAAAAACTGGGCCTCTGATGAATGTGAACCAACTCAGCACTTTCTCGGTTGAATATTATTTCTGTATTGCTCAAAAAATATTCAAGTCGAAGAATTTTGGCTCAAATTAGTATATAAAAATACAATCATATGATAACTATTATATTAATGAAAATCTTACCGTTTTTAGGGTTTTTTGCTTTAAAAGAAAAAAAACCGATATAAGATAACTCACCCTCCGTTTGACTATTTTGTTCACAAATCGTTTGCTGTAGAAAATTGGCGTAGTCATAAAGCATATTTTTCAATACGCTAAGAAATATTTATCGCTCAGAAATATTTATATAACAATTTTAAAAGGGATCAAAAATAAATGAAAGAAACTAATTTAATTTAATATCTATATTTATCTTGTAGGGTGTCAAATGAAAGAGAATGTTTTAAGGCTTACAAATTTTTTTTAGGATATGTAAGATATTGAATATATTTGGCGTTAATTTTGTAGAAATTAATTATTATTCACAATAAACTACGTGATGTAGTATTATTTCTACTTTCTTTAAGTTCTTTACCACGACCTAGGTTTCGTTACAACATCTCCAGGTGGGCTATTAGCAAAGATCTTTGCCATTCTTTCAAAATTTAATATTAACGTTGATTTGTTATTTTAATGGAAATAAAAATGTTGAAAAAAATTATTTTAACATACTCCATAAATTCCAAGTATGTATACTTCTTCATATCAAAATTGGTATAAATTTTCAAAGAAAATACCAATAACTGGTAGCGATTTAATAAATGACTAAATCTTTATTAATCCATGCTTTGTTTTCTATAAAAATGGTAAACTGCATAAAACGGGTTATATTGCTATCATTTCCTAGCGAAGTTCGATTATGAAGACCATTTTAGATTTTTTTGGAAAAATCTTTCGAAAAAAAAAATGTATTTATCTCTGTCTACGTATAATAAAACTGTATGTTTTTCCGGTCTGTACATTAAAGATATCTAAAAAATTGTTCACTCTATCAAAAGATATGCGAATTGCACATTTTCAAAAATTCATTTAATTTGCATTTGTAAAACAACAACAAAGAAGTGCCTGGCCACCTGATGCACAGTCATTACAAATATGGATGCTGTACCTATGCACATTAATACATGGCGCTAAGTATTTTTTAAATCGCGAAAGGAACTATTGCGTGGTATGGCAGGAGTCAGTGCTTATTAAGCAACTTGAATGTGGGTAAACTGGTAGTGGCAGATATCATTGTTGGCTATCTTCTACACATTCAATTTTTTCATGGTGTATATATTCATTTTAAGCTAAATTTTGATTTTCGATTTGTTGAAAATTTGAATCCGTTGTCAACATTTATAATTTACTTCGGAAGATTTAGTGATGAAATTTTATTTTTAATTACTTTATTGTCTATACATGTAATAATATTGCAGAATTGGTATATCTATTCCTTGAAGATATTGACGAAAAACTAATTTAGGCGAATATAACAAAATAACTAAAGATAAAATTATTATTTTTAAAATGTTTGTCGACAAACGGTCTATCGTTTATGATACAGGAAGAGCTTTATGAATCCGTTGAAATTTTAAAGGATAAATTCTGTTGAGTCTGGTGTAACATTTAGGTTATATGTTATCGAAATTGAGCAAATAAAAAGAAGATATGGTAATGAGACATCTCCATACAAAGTATGCTTAAAGAAAAGTTAATTTAATAATATTGGCTAAACGTTCAAGCAAGTGAAGACGCGGGTAGGGCTAGTATTCTCCATGAAATCAAAATGTGTGTAATTGTCTCTGCTACAATTTTTTAAAGAAAAATAAAATTAACCATACGAATATCCAAGCTTGTCTACAACTCTGGCCAAAATGCAACGATTCTACCAAATATTAAAGTACAGACGTAACTACTTAATGGAACTGAGGAGAGTTAAAAATTCTTTCAAACGTTTAATATGTTTGAATTCATATAAATCCTCCACTTTATGAGCAATATTTACTTAAATTTCTAATTTGTAGAAATATTTCCCCGTTCAACTTAGTTAAACGTAATATTTTTAATAAATCAATAAAAAAATTTACCACTGTTAACTTTTGTCGTAATATATATCAAGTATCAAAACAGGTTTGTTATTATTCAACCGACACAGGAAGTGTGTCCGCGCATGAAGCGTGGCACATTACCAGCAGGCGAGGTTGCGATCCCCGACGCACTTTGTCAGCTTCTTTATCTTTTATTGAAACAATCCATCAACGGAGGAAAAACCAATGCATCTTAAAACATATAACCATTAGTTTCGACAGTTTCGGGACTGTTAAAAATATGAGCTTAAATCGAGCTGAAAATGATATTGGGTACCGGTATATACCTATAATGTATAGTTTTATTTCGGGCCTTTATCTCTGTGCCAATTTTTGTGATTTTTGTTCGTAACTAAATTTTGAAAGAATTAAAAATCGTAAACTTTACACACACTTTCAATTTCGATTATTGTATTGATTAAACTCTAGATTAAATTCATAAGTTGACAAAATTGGCACTATATTTATAATATGGTAACAGCGCAAAAAGTAAAAGGTATTGTAAAAATTCATTTTTCAACTAGAATACAAAAAATTGAAAAAAACTTACTACATATTTTATATTATTATTTCCAAAAATATTGAAATTATCTTAAGTATTTTTTTATTTCACTTAATGGAACAAATAAAAAGCCTCTTATATCCTCTATTCCAAGTTATTTGCTCGTGATAAGTATCTGATACAATATCATCTCCATACAACGTTGTTTGATTATCATAAATTTCTATTTATTTCACTAATTAGGTAATAAATTTTTGTTTTTCTCAAATTTTTTAGGTAGATACGTCATCTAAACTAGATAATAGTGCATATTACCTATGCAAGGCGATAATGTCGTACAGTAAATATAATAGAAAGTTTTTACTTGAAGTCACCAAGATGGCACGGCATTTAATGTTATATTGTATTTTTATGTTTTTTTTACCAAAAAGTTTAACAAAAATATTCGCAATTATAACAAATTTACACCAAAATATGATACAAAAAAATGTTAGTATATAATTCCTAGCTCTTTTCTAACACTTCATTTGTGTTAAAACTTATTTATACTCGTGTAATGAAAACATAAAAATTATAAGTAATTAATTGTTTGATGAAAAAGTTACTAACTTATCTAGCAACGCCTTGAGATATCTCATTTGTTATTCCCTAAAGAACTTTGTACTTTTCCAGAAGGAAAAACATTTATCATCTGAGTTAATATGAAACTCCATTTCTTGGAAGACACTTATCAAATAAGAAAAAGAAATATTTTATAGCACCAGTTTAAGGATATGGGATTTATCCCATAAATATGAAATCAGACTTACACGAAATAAAACTTATATTGATAATTACCTGTTTTTTATTTGATTTTTTTCGTTACTATGAACGAGACTGTCAACATTAGGTACGAGGATTGTTCTTTTTTTACATTCAATATGTTGTTCTCCTAATAATTGTAGCACGAACCTTATCTATTAGAATTATGAATACATTTTCATTTTCTAAATGGCAATTTTTGTGACGAAGTAGACAGAAATCGTGACCTCTGTCACCCGTATGTCTCGTTTTTTCTCTTACTCATCTGTGTCTATTAAGTTACGGGTTAAAATTCTCAAACACAGTCCTTTTATACCTTAATCACTATACTGCATTACAAAAATGTAACAGTAACAGAATGGTATATTTTGGAACTGTGTTTGTACCTTTTTTATGAAATATTGGGCCTTATTGTCATTTAAGATAACAATATATAGATGTTATGCATTTTTTTCTGGCTATGGCATCAGGAAAAATGTAAAAATATCATTGCTTGCAGTAGAAAGACCAACATTGTCGTGAGAAAAGGAAAAAGCAGCTGAATAAAGTTGCAGAAGTAAGACAAGAAAATTTGGATAGATACCATACCCTAAAGAAGCTGATCAAAGATATAACACCAACAGAACATAGATTAATGAAACTAAAATGGAAAATTAGAGACAAGAAAAAAAGGAAAAGTCAGAAAGCTCTACAGATCATATGATACCCCGGGGATAAGATTCACTCATTATTAATAAATAATGAAACAAATATTTTAGCAAAAGTCACTAACGAAAGAAAACTTTAATATACTTACATCGACATCCAATAATGATGTTGACGCAGAAGGAGATGATTTGCAAGGCTATCGGCCACAGTGAAAAACTATTTAAATTGATGAAAACGGTATTAGATATAAAGTTCGAAAATTTTATGAAAGTGGTTCAACTCCTAAATTATTTAAAAGAGGAAAGCATGTATTATACGAATGCTATGAGCTTATAGGCGTATTTCCAAAGTAGGTTCGTAGCTTCTGGATAAACAATGTGGATTGATCCTTTTAAATTAGATGAAAACTCACCCAGTACTAGTTGTCATAAATATTTTAAAGCACTGAAGTAAACAATTGCGCCAAGAATAAAAACAATTCATGCAAATTAAATATAGACGAAATATAACCACCATATGCAATGTTTATGTCATTGACCTTAGCAAAACGGCAACGGCGCGCGGTTGTTGTTTTTGTCAGCACTGGTAGCAAAGCAGCACGGTGTATTTGAAATTTTATACATCGCGTTTGAAATTATAAACCATTTAAAACTCTTTCTGTGAATAAACTACTAAATTTTGGTGAATGGTTGAGAAACGTGATATGATATATAAAGATTAATTTCATGTCGAATACTCAAATCCACATTGTATGACGATTTTATAAGATTTATTTTAATTAGATTACCTATGAATGATTATATATAAAGAAATTAATAAGAATAATAAAAACATTTAAAAAAAAGTACAAGACATGTATATTTCGTAGTCTTTATTTTAATATTACAAAAATGTGGAGAAATTTAAATTAAGTTTCTTAAATTAAAATTTGCTTTAATAAATTGTAATTAAAATTTAAATTATTAGTATCTGAAATAGATTATTTATTGCCTTTTATTTATCTTTAATTACTTTTTATCATTCTATCAGAATGCTTGGTATTATGTCACAAACTTGTCCCTCGTTTGAATGTAAATCAAAATAGTCTATTACTTTACTTTTGGAGGTTTTAGAATAAAATTATGTTCCTAAACTAACGTACAGCTTGTACCAAAGCCGTTTACCTATACTTTCATATAATTAAGTTTGTGGTTACAAAATATTTGAGAGCTTTAAAGTAAGAAATGTTAAGGCATGGTATTAAGTAACATATGTCTACTTTTTTAATAGGAATTCCAGTATATGGTGTTGCTAAAAAGAAAGTGTTGCTGAATAGTTTTTAATTGTATCGATTAAAATTTAATATTTGAGTGTTTATGGTATTATAAAAAATAATACACATTTGTGACCAAGGTTTTTATTTTTTGCCACCAGTACTATCTTAGAAATTTAAGAATAAATCAAGTAATACATCGATGCTGAGTTTAATGGCTGAATCTATCATAATTTTATAACTATTTAAGTTACCAGATAATTATGAAAATATGAGAAAATATTTTTCGAAGTCTAAATAATTATGGCTCCAATTGGCGGTAAAAAAGAGGAACGCCCCACAAAGTTTAATTAATATTTTGAGCTCTACAGGATTTCATTTCATCATTTTTATCAACAAAACTAATATAATCGGATAAATACCTAAAACATTATTTTTTTTTTAAAGAAATATTAAGTATCAAATAAAAACAATTTTACGGTTATAAAATTAGTGAATACATTGGCTAATATTTAATTTTCATAATTATTGTAATTACACAAGTCCTCATACAATCGATTAAGGGTAAAATTAATAAATTGCTCCTGCCCAGTTGGTGTTGGGTGATTAATAAACAAAATATTCCTTGATACAAATAAAATGCTCAAGTCATACCGTCAGCGACCGGCAGCAATACCTTTACCGACGATACCAATTCTGAAGACAAACTTGTGGATTCTAGAAATTCATACTAATTTTAAATAAACTTAGATATTGAAGTTATATTATTTTTGAATATATGTTATACTAAAATTTTGAATTAATTATTGCTAACATTTTATTGTAAGTCGGGTAAAATTTTAATACATACTTTTTAATTGGATGGATACTTTATACCTACAAATTTATTGCGCCCAACCAATTAAAAAGTATATATTAGAATGTTACACTGCATAGAATAAAATGTCAGTAATTATGTGATGAGTATTTTTAGCTAATATATAATAAACTATTCTTATAACTTTTTAACCCTTTTAACATAATTTTGTTGCCGTAAACTTAAAATAGCCTTTGTAAAAAAGCAAGTTTCCGAAGCTAACTTGGATCAGTATATTTTATTTTATTTTATCCCATATCTTATTTAATTCTATTTTTTTAATTTTGATGTTGAGTTGCGCATTAAAATTCTGGAACACTGAAAATTCTATGAGTTAGAGAGTCTTATTGTACTTGATTTCTTCGACTCAGCTGAATCTTTTAGCGAGACATTCTATCAACACACCAAGTAAACTTCTCTTCAATAAATATACATGTATTTTTATTTATGGAATGAAAGTTATAGCAATTATTGTTTTTTTCTGATACTCACCTTTTTCCTAGGTCGGATGACACTTAGTTTTTTTTTTCTAGAATTTTTTTGACTTATTTTCTACAAAATAAATATTATTACAGTTGAATATGTACTTTGAAGGTATCTACTTATATGAGTACTCTATCCATTATACTCTGCCAGCTATTTTATACAATGGAAATGATAGTATCCAAATAAATAATTTCCTTTTTACTTCTTTTCTTCCTGAATTTCATCATTACGATTTTCTTTTAAGTCTCATTATTACTTATTCTGTGAAAATAGGGAAGGTAAACTGAAAATCATGGGTATACTCAATGTTCCTAAAGCCTATTAAAATAAGCGTATGACATAATTATATATACGCATTTTAGTACAATATTAATAAGTTTTCATAAAGGGTGAACTTTGGAAAAAATATACTTTTTCTGCCTGACGTTTCACGTAAGTATTCTGATAACAAACTTCGTCTAACTCCCATAAAATGGAAACTTTTCTGAAAAAAAATAAAAGTCACTTTAACCTTCTTTATTCACTTCCTTTTTCGTTTACTTCGTTTCATCACAAATTAGCAAAAGAGAATCTTCATTTGAAAGGACCAGCATGACACGTATGGCTATATACTTCAAGGATCGCACACTGCAAATACTAGAAGCATATGTGTGATAAATATAACAAGTTGCGTAATTTAAATAATCAGTTCGTTTTATACTTCGAACCATTTTTCGAACAAATGTAATCAATTACACAAGATTGAAATTGGATAAAATTATTCAAAAAAATGCATTAATAAATTACCTGTCCACCTTAAAATGTATGTCCGCGTATTGAAGTGAAGTTCTATAATACTATGATTGCTGGTATGCTACGACGAAGCACCTGCGTGATGGGTACATATAGATGACAGATTTGTTATTAGCACTCGCTAAACTCTACCATATAGAGGTCATTAATAACCATTATAAATAAAAGGAACGTGCAAAAAGTTTACTGAAAGTGGTATGGGTTTACATTGAAATGTAATAAAAATCCTTTAAAAGTGCTGAGAAATATTGGCATGACCAAAAAAGGATAAGCTTGCTATCGGTTGTTATCATTCCTGAGAATGAATTTAAAAAAGGTACATAAATCAACAGCCCAGGCCTCATCGTAAAATATATATTAATTACCTTATGATGTACGAGAATGTATGTTAAACAAATCTTAATATTAGTATCATTTTCCATGGTTCCTTCCGTAATTTGAAATATATTAAAGGTAATTCGGGTGTTTTTAAAAAAGTGTAATTTGATGTATTATTTTATTTTGTTTAATTCTTCTCCAAGCAAGTAGAAAAGTTAGTAGAAGTCGATTCTAACAGGAAACAAAGTTTGAATATTTATCGAGGACAAGCTTCGTGTATTTTACAATAATAATATGATTATATTGAATATATTTGGAGTTAATTTTGTAGAAATTCATTATTCACAATTAAATGAAACTACTTTATGTAGTATTATTTCTACTTTCTTTAATTTCTTTACCACGACCTAGATTTCGTTGTATTACAACATCTAGTATCCTACCTGAAGATGTTGTAATACAACGAAACCTAGGTCGTGGTAAAGAAATTAAAGAAAGTAGAAATAATACTACATCACGTAGTTTCATTTAATTGTGAATATGATTATAATAAATTGGTTCACTTGATATTATTGTTCTTTGCCAGTTGAACTAAAGTGTAAAATGACAAAATCGTAGAGGAAATATTTGGTAGGATATTAATTTTTTTTCATTTATCAGTATTAATAAAGATAAATTAAATAAATTTAATCATAAATTTATTTAACGATGCAATTTACTGAATTTAAAAAAAAATATTTTATGCTATGCTTAGTATATGATTTGAAGTGGAAATTAATTTTTCCCGACACTTTCATTGGGGAAACTTACTACACATGCTAAATTTAGTAAGTATGACCGCTGAAAAAATTATATGTTCGTTAATTTTTAGGGTTCAATACTTCAAAAGGAAAAACGGAACCCGTAAAAGTTCACTCAACGTCTTTCCGTCCGTTTGTCACATCCCTTTTTCTCAGAAACTGCTTGAGCTGGAAACTTTAAATGTGGCACCGTAATAAAACATATTAACTTGCATATATGTCGGGGGCTAAATGATGAAATTATTTGTTTGAAAATTTTAGAACTAGCATATTAAATATCTGAATAGCTTTTTTTAATTTCCAAATATACTCGGCATTATAGTTTAAAGTACTAATTACGAGGACCACAAAAAGGTTTTTTCATAGTTTTGGTATTATATCTTCGGAATTATAGCAAAAAATTCCGCCTTCCTTCATTTCCGAAACTACTCAAGGTAAAATTATGAAAAAAAATATGGATATTTGGGAGCCCATGAAATGGTTGTAGAAAAACGATAGCGATGATTCGTAAAGGTTGTAGGAAAACTGTAGCGATGATTCTTACAGGTTGTACGAAAACTATAGCGATGAGTCTTAAAGGTTTTAGAAAAACTATAGGTATGATTCATAACAGTTGTAGGAAAACTATAGCTATGATTTAGAAAGGTTGTAAGGAAACTATAGCGACAATTAGCAAATGTAAATGTAAGAAAACTATAGCGATAATTAGGAAAACTATTGCGATGATTAGTAAAGGTTGTAAAAAAACTATAGCTATGATTTAGAAAGGTTGTAGTAAAACTATCGAAATTATTCGTAAAGGTTGTAGGAAAATTACAGCAATGATTCGTAAAGGTTTTAGGAAAACTATAGCGATGATTCTTAAAGGTTGTAGGGAAATTATAGCCATGTCGTAACTTTTGAAGTTTCCGCTATATATATATATATATATATGTATATATATTTGTATATATATACGCTCACGATAAGCAATATATTTATGTTTTTTTACATTTTTTACTTACTTGTTCTTTTACAGCAGATTTTATCATAAATTGTACGACATTGAAACTTTAAATTCCGTAATAAAATATATTAATACATATTATTAATAACATACTTCGCACTAGATAAGTTTTTAAACATATTCATATATGAATTAGAGGGGGTAAATAAAGGTTCAAAAAAAATATTTTATTTTAATGTACCACGTGTAATATTATTTTAAAGGCTTTTTATGAGAAATACAAAAATAATTTCATGAATTTAAATTGCAAATTTAAAAATGTATTATAAAAAATATACCAAAATACAGCGTTCTTTCCCACATTTCTTTGGTTCAGTAAGAGTCAAAAATTCATGAAGAAGGCAACATTGGTAAAAAACTACCGATTCCCTTCGTCTTCACATGCGTACATTTTAGAGTAGAAAAAGATAGTGCCGAAAATATTTCTTTACACATGACCTTGTCTTTCCCCCGGACGCCGAAACGACTCGAACGATGGCTTTGTACGGGTATTTTTTGAACATAGTCCTGCACTTTATTTTAACTTCAGATTTTCCTGGCCTTGCGCAGATTTATCACATCGAACGTCATTACATGTGCACTTCAAAATTATTTGGTTTTAAAATCTTTTCGTTTCTATAAATCACTAATCCAATTTATAAATTGCAAAGTGACAATTTTTATTTATCGAAAAGGTTTAAATTATTTTGAAATTTATTTTAATGAGGATTAGTCAATTGACTCTATTTCTCTTAAGATTTACGACTTCCCCATAAATTTTCTTTATTTATCTATAATAGTCTCACAAGGTTCGACATGAATCCTTAAGTGTAAATAAACAAACAAAACTTACTTCTTTTTTATATTGGTAGTTAAATAGGTAATTTGCCTAGTCTATTTGACCAACAGCAATGACTTTTACATCATTTGAAATACCTTTTGATTTAAGGAAAATTTTTCCATGAAGTGGTATTTTCAAAAGGTATGACAAATTTTTGAGCAAATAATATAAAACGTATGCATGTATAAAGAATAAAAGAAAAAAATTAAATATAAAGGACCTTGAAGATATTTTAGAGAAATGAGTGAAGAGTTAGTAAAACAAGCTAAAATAACACTTTTAAAAGACATTGTAGGTTTGTCTTTTAGAACACGTAACATGCAAAAATTATTAAACTAATTTTTGGTACGAAAAATATGCTAAATAAATTATCGTTATTTTCATACTATCGAGAAGTTCAAGGTAATGGGAAATCATTTATTTATTTTAATACGCTATTCGGATCAATTGCCGGATAATAATCATATGTAAACTTATCACTGCTTTCCAAACTGGTTAATTAACAATGACGTCTGTTTCTTTTACAAGCAATCATAGTTATCTCAGCACGTATAATAATAATTTTATGATTCTCCACTAACTGACGTTTTTAATACATTTTTAAAAAATATTTTTGAATTAATCATGTATCTATATTCATGTTCTAAGAATTGCAGTATCATTGTCATCTTTCAGATTCTGGGGCTTCCTCTTGGAAGTACAGCGTACAGAAACATTCAAAAAGCTAAAAATTTTAACATGAGACAATTTTCCGCTAAAATAAATGAAAATGGTAATAACGAAAATAATACGAACTAGTCATTTTCTACATTCAGTCATTGTCATCGTATATACATTTTCCAATAAACACCAATAGCAGTTATGCAATAAAACACTAGAACTTCTTGTAGATTTTTTTTTTATTTACCAAAATGACGGGTAACATTAATTATAATTATCAAAATTAAAGGCACAGCTTTTATTATAAAATAAGATAATATACGAATTAAAAAAAACTCTAAGGATTATTTTTAAACTTCGTGCCCATGAAGATTACAAATCTGTAGCTAGAGCTCAAATTAAAACCAATATTTGAAAGTTACTTCAAGTGAAAAATTTAATAAAAATATAAAGGAATCTAAATTTCAAAAAAACAATAATAATGATATTATTTGCCAAATCTCATGAACCTCTAAATATTTCTAAAAGTGTCCATAAAATATTAGGTAATAAAATTATTCTCCATAAATAAATATCACCGCATAGATACGGGAAACTGTGATGCTAACCAACCCATTCAGTTATGCAAAATACTATGATATCTTATAAATAATCCAAATCATCAAGTTAAAAAATAGGTTTATTACTCGCAAAGCGTGAGAAGGCATAAAACCTAGCACATTACGGCCTGGAGTCTACTTCAACTTCTTCGAAACATAAGCAGTAAAAATAAGAGAATCTCAGGAAAAAAATATTTCTTACCTAATATATTCTTGAAAACTAGCATACATTTCTATGCGTGAGATCGTGCCGAATATAACTTCCTTTTCATTACAGGTTAGTACCTCGCCTTTCTGATTTCTCTTAATTTTTTTAAAAACATTTGTATTTGGCATGGAAATAAGCAAAAATAAAATGTTATTAAAACAATTGCTAAAGTGGTCACTTGTAGTCTATAAATCCTAACAAAACTAGAAAGAAATTTAACATTCTTAAAAAATATTTTTCACCCAATTTATTTTTTTTTATTCCTATATTAATATAAGATAGTAACCGATTTTACCAAGAAACTTTATATTCGTTCTTGCGTGATACCAGAAAAAATAAACCGACTCACATACAAGAAGAAAAGAAATCCAAAAACATAATTTTTCTGTTTCATTATTTTTAATACACGTCTGTGTAGGCCAATTTCATTATATGATTAAACAATAAAGACATACAGACGTAAAACTTGTATATCCTAATACTAAACCTACCAAAGTTATTAAATTAAAAATATTGACAAGAAATTCAAATTTGAAATGGTTTGCGCAAAAAAATAAACTCATGTCGAACACGTATAACATCAAAAACCTGTATGCGCTGCAGACTACCAAGAACGACGTCTGCACTAATGCGTATTGCTGCATTTAGATTGGTTATTCGAGCACCTAACCTTCCCGCACCATTCCACATTTCATTACTTGCCAAGCTGATTTCGCCAATTTATGTCCGGATGAAAAATTTCATTATGCTATTTACAATACACTTGGCGCTATTAGTGCACATAGGTGCGCTGAACATTTATGTAATTACTACGTGTCGAGTAGTAAAAGATTTTTGAAAAATATTATATTTTCATGTATTTTGAATGTGTAAAACGATTTTGGAATAGAAACTAAATATTATCACAATAAACTACTGCATTCTTCTAAATTCTATCTGAATTATGTCGGTAGTATTTCTGTAAAGCATACACAAGTAAACACAAGAAAATGTTTAATATATGAAAAACAAGATTATATATAAACAACTAGACAAATGTACAGAGAATATTCTACTACAGAACTTGTAATAAAATTTATTGCTAGAGTAGTTATATAATGAAAAATAATCATTTGTTTTTAATTTTGTGAATCTAAAGAGGTTCATCATAGCCCACAAATGACCATCAAAAAAGATTGCGAGATTACAGGAACTGGCGCTATATATTTAACGCCATGACGGCATGTAATGTCGTACGTGACGATTCTCAGTAACGTGGAGCGATTAAAGACGAAATAAAATTCGGCCCGGAATCAAATCCGTCCTAATTGAGCCCAACCAATTCCCTCTGATCTAAATAACATATAAACACAAATATAATACAAACTATTTTGATCTCAATTCAAATAAACCATCAAATTATGATGGAAAAATCTAAATGCAATTTAAATCAAATTTAAGCTTACTGCAATTTAGCTCAACTTTAATCAAACCAAGTTCACCTGAATTTCTAACCTATGCAATTACCGTGTGCTTCCATTGATGTCAAGTCAAATTTGTGTCAAAAAAAACCAAAGCTGAACAACTCGAACGAAACCATTTAAAACCGATTTGAAACTCATAGGAATCAAATTACTCCGAAATGCAAACGAGGTATCCATCTAACCTAACTGAATTAAATTCAAGTTGGAATCGAAACCCGCCAAGAATCTCAAGTCAACCAACCTAACGAAAGAATATGGCGATTACTCATTCAAGTACTGATCGTTTATGACCTCGCTTTACTTCGATAATCGACTAATATCGCCCGTTACTAAAGTTTGTGACACTTTTTACAACATGACTCGATATACGAATGAAAGATTACTTTAGCTGACAAGCAAAGGTACCGCAGATAAGTATATCATCGACTAACGCATTAGCTGACATAGGTCGTGAGGTTAGACTTCGTACATTAGACCGCGTACGCAGAGAGTAATATGTTACTGAAGTGGCGTTGTAATTCCCTTTTCCTGATTTTATCATTCATGTTATATTGTTTATAGAATAAATTTTTCAAAGCACGTAAGAATTTCTATCGTAAGGTATATTGCCTTTCGTCCTTCGAACTTTTGGTCCAGAGTCTGATGTATTTTAATGCCTGATTTATTTCTGTAATGTAGTTTTAACTAGCTTTATATGCATTTGTATATTTATATACATTTTAAATCATTATGAGTGATATTTACAATCCTATTTTATTATTTCTGTCTATTTTATTATGGCATAAAAATAAAATGTTGTATCTACGACATTCCTTGCAAGCTGAATGTTTAGATCCTGCTCATAATAAAACGAAGAAATATAACAGTTATATCGCGTAGTATAACACTACATCACGTAGTTTCATTTAATTGTAACAGTTATATATTTCATGATATACTAATTTAATATGTCTTAATGCTGTTCCCCTGGATTTACGTTGAATGGACCTCAAATAAAAGAGAAATGATCAAAAGTAAAATGTTGTCTTCTAGGAAATAATTCACCAGTATTTATGGTTGGAGTAAAATATCTAGCCCGAAAATTAATATTGGATGTAATAAATTAATTTTTATATATTCCCAAGATACATTAAATCAAAAATAATGCTAACAAGGATGCGACACAGTCTGCTAAATTTAATTTGAGATCAATTTTTTTGTAGTTATAGGTTTTATAATGTATAAGCGTAGCCTAGAACTTAATAATGAAAGTTAACCGTGAGAAGTCTTAATAATGACATATAATCGTGAGAAGTCTTAATAATGACATATAATAATAATGACATATAAGTTCAAATATTGCATATATGGTTGAGCAGTCCGATGAACAATCGCGGTCATCGTAATAAGTGGGTAGCTGATTTGAAAATGCCTTCATTTTTCATTTGGTTTTTGTTTACTCTAATGAAACGTATTAATTATTTGATAAGTTCAAATAAAATCACTTTTGTGTAATTTTTTCATAATAAATCCATGAATTAATTTTTTGTTATGTTTTTACTAGTATGCATTTATACTCTCTTAAAAAATATCCTCAGTGTAACCAACTACAAGAAACTTGATTTCGGACTAAATTCCCCATGACCAGTACTAATAAAAATGCTTAATAAAGTTTTCATAGAGACGTAATTTATATCATTTATTTATGTAAAAGGCGAAGTCCTGATTGAGAAATTTATCATCGTCTAGCCTAAATCGCTAAACGTGCGCCTACGCTATTTTTCAAGATTTTTCGGATTTTTTGAGATTCATTTCTTACGGGGAGAAAAGAGGTGGCGAATTTTTATGAAAATATATAAGAAATTTTTTCCATGAAGTGTCAGATTCATTAGAAACTTTGCTTTTATATTTCTAGATACAATTAACGAAACACTTCTAGACGCAATTATTGCTTTTAGAAATTCATTTCCTAAGGAGAGAAATAGGGTGGCAAGGCTTGTATGGAAAACAAAAAAATCTGGTCAAATTTACTTAAAACTTGGTACTAAAGCACCTCATCATTATTAATAAGGTATATCTTTCAGCGCATTTCGAAATTCATTCTATAAACGACAAGGACTGTCAAAGTTTGTCCTGGAAATATTTCATTAAATTAACTTAACGTTTTATGTAACTACTTTTAAACACAATTATTAATATTTCAGAGTTCCTGGAAAACCAATTTTTAACGAGGAAAAAGGGGTACCTAGATGTAGGTAGATCGAATTTTATAGAGAAAAAAATACGTGCTCAGATTTATATTTGTATTAATATTCTTCCAAAAAATTAATGAAATACGAATTTCAGCGCTTTTTGAATATGGGAAGTAATTATGAATTAGAAGAGGTAGCGAATTTTATGGAGAAATAAAAATAATGTGTGCAATTCACACGTCGTAGAAGTGAAACCTACAAAAATTTTAAATTTTAATTTTTAAGTTTAATATCAATTTTTAATTTTGATAAAAACTAAAATAATTAGAAAAGTTTTTATAATCCCCTTCCCCTTCCCCTTCCCCTTCCCCTTCCCCTTCCCCTTCCCCTTCCCCTTCCCCTTCCCTTCCCCTTCCCCTTCCCCTTCCCCTTCCCCTTCCCCTTCCCCTTCCCCTTCCCCTTCCCCTTCCCCTTCCCCTTCCCCTTCCCCTTCCCCTTCCCCTTCCCCTTCCCCTTCCCCTTCCCCTTCCCCTTCCCCTTCCCCTTCCCCTTCCCCTTCCCCTTCCCCTTCCCCTTCCCCTTCCCCTTCCCCTTCCCCTTCCCCTTCCCCTTCCCCTTCCCCTTCCCCTTCCCCTTCCCCTTCCCCTTCCCCTTCCCCTTCCCCTTCCCCTTCCCCTTCCCCTTCCCCTTCCCCTTCCCCTTCCCCTTCCCCTTCCACTTCCGCTTCCCCTTCCCCTTCCCCTTCCCCTTCCCCTTCCCCTTCCCCTTCCCCTTCCCCTTCCCCTTCCCCTTCCCCTTCCCCTTCCCCTTCCCCTTCCCCTTCCCCTTCCCCTTCCCCTTCCCCTTCCCCTTCCCCTTCCCCTTCCCCTTCCCCTTCCCCTTCCCCTTCCCCTTCCCCTTCCCCTTCCCCTTCCCCTTCCCCTTCCCCTTCCCCTTCCCCTTCCCCTTCCCCTTCCCCTTCCCCTTCCCCTTCCCCTTCCCCTTCCCCTTCCCCTTCCCCTTCCCCTTCCCCTTCCCCTTCCCCTTCCCCTTCCCCTTCCCCTTCCCCTTCCCCTTCCCCTTCCCCTTCCCCTTCCCCTTCCCCTTCCCCTTCCCCTTCCCCTTCCCCTTCCCCTTCCCCTTCCCCTTCCCTTTTCCACTTTTAAACTCCAAATAAATATAATTAATAAATATAATTATTGGAGAGAAATTTGACTATTCTAAAATTTTAATTTAAGCTCTCCTAAGAGATATTATTTTGCAGCTCACTGAAAATGTTTTTTCGACGTTGGAAGGCAAATATAAATTTTGTAAAATAGACCAATTAATTAAAGTAAATAATGTGCAAAATTTCATTCTTCATTAAATTACTTTCTTCAATGCATTTCTTCAGCGAATATAAAATAAAATTAAATTGACGTTTTTTTCATTTTACAAAAAATAAAATAATTTGCATTGTTTGTAAGATGGTAAATCTTCACCATATTAAATAAAACATATTAATAATATTGGCAGGTATGTAGTCAGAAAAACTAAACCCATGGTATCAAATAAAATGTATACATTCAGTTTGAAGCTTTTATTGAACGTTATTGATTATCCAAACTTTTAATAGATGTGAATTTATTATTATACCAAAATATCAGAACTCAGTGACGTTATAAAATTGTTTCTAATACCATTAAATCATAAGCACAGAACCCCTCAGATCAGATTCGCTCATCGCATGGTGTGTTTTATTCTTGCAAGTTTTCGCATAGTATTCTTGACGGAACTTTATATAAAATATAAGAGTCCATACTTGCTGATTAATATAGATGAATTAGATGTAATATACATCGACATATTCTTTGATATAATATAGTTAAAGGTATGGTTATTTAATGTCTATTAACCAAGCACATTTGGCCAATTTATACCTCATAATAAAATACTTAGAATCGTTTGTCGAAAAATTATCTTGAAAAGTAAAAATAATTCCGAAACCGAAAACTTATGAGTCAGCCCAATACTTAGAACGCGCGTAGCATACTTAGCTAAGGTAATTAGTTACTTTATGACACTTGTAGATATAACGTTAAATACTTCTAATAGAATCAATGCCAAACTTGAACTCATATAAAAAATTTACTCAAAATAAATATGATGTTACACTCAGAAAATATTATAAATAACATGCTTATACTAATATCAAATACCGAAGCTCAGTAAATATATTGCAATAACTATCTTTCTACAAACGTGCGTAAACATACAATTGCAATACTTTTGGAAAGTAATAACATGAGTTATTATGATTACCGAATATTGAGAAAATTTAGTTCGTGTACATATCCCAAAGGATTTCCATTATATTCAATAAATTAATTACTAACGAGTTAAATTTAAATTTGTATACAATAAATAAAAATGGAAACCGTTTACTAACCCTTATTTGTAATCCTTATGTGAATGTACATACGTATATTATATTAAAATTAGGATACAAATATGTCAAACAAAAACCGTTCACGTAAATACAGTGGCAGATTTCAATGTTTGAAAAATTGTAAACACCTCTAATCACAACAAATGCGGATTTCATTTTTTAAAAACCACGTTTTCCAAATGGCGTCCATCGAGTCTGACACACTCTTCGAGTCTAGCACGCATGTTTTCAAAAACGCGTTTGCAGAGCGACTGGGGTATCCTATTGACTTCGGCTCGAATATTTTCTTAAAGTTGTGTCACAGTACTTGAATTTGTTTTGTAAATAACGGATTTTAAGTATCCCATGGGAAAAAGTCACATGAGCTTAAATCGGGTGACCTAGGTGGCCACGGTACGGTACCGTTTCGGGATATGTTTCTTTCTGGAAATAACTGCCGCACTGCATTCATGGACACTTTAGCAGTGTGAGCTGTGGCCCCGTCCTGCTGCAACCATGTGTTTTGGTTGAAGGATGGACTATTTAGTAGTTCTACTCTGAAAAAGTCATTTAACATCTGGGTATATCTCTTCGAATTCAGTTACAGTTTGGCCACGTTGATTTTCAAAGAAATAAGGCCCTATGATTGTAGATGTGTGATTGTAGATGACATGGCACACCAGACTGTTACTTTAGGCTTATGTAAAGGCTCTTGATGCATTTGTCTTGGGCTGTGGACATCCCAGTAACGAAAGTTCTGCTTATTCACATAACCTCCAATGTGAAAGTGAGCTTCGTCACTAAAGAATATGTTGCCCATCCGGGTAGCAGTACGAAATCTCAACAACATCACCTCCGCGTAAGTTTTTCTTAATTCAAAGTCAGAATCGTGTAAATCTTGAGCAATTTGAATTTTATATGGATGAAACTTGAGCTTATTTCGCATTATTACCTGTAAAGTTGATTTCGGAATTCCCAATATCGATGAACGTGTACGCAGTGATAAACGGGGATTTTCAACGACAGAAACCATAACACGCTCGACATTTTCATCCGTGGCTACCAATGGTGTAGATTCCTGGCCTGGGCCTATTTAATGTTGATCCTGTAGCTCTGAACCTTGCTACCCATGACTGAATGAGGTTGATCGATGGTCCATCACGTAATCGACGAATACTGTAACGATTATTAAATCGACGGCGTGCTACAGACAGCGAAATTTCAATCGAAATGTACGCCTCGACGGCAAAAGTGCGGTGCTCTCCACTCCACTGTTCCATGGCTACTAAAACATCCGCACCGCTTGGGCTTCTAACGACGCACCCCGCGCCCCTCTTATGTGTTGCGTTCAGAAACTATGTTCGTTCAAACTTTGAAATCTGCCACTGGACAGCCTGTATAAGCCAAGTGCTTGTCGGCCTATTCCGTAAACAATGCAAATAATCGAAGCCTCAAATTTTGCATATAATATTGTAATAGATATACGGTATATAAATATTGTAATTAAAAATACTGGAAGGATAAAGTATACATTTTCAATTTAATGCTGAGGTCTGAACTTGGCACTTATTGGTCCCGGATTTAATTATTATTTAGATATAGAAGGCGATCAAGACCGACTCGATATGATGCGTAAAAACTATCGCAATTATTTTATTAGTACTAAACTTTTATCGATATTCTCATATTTCTGCACGAGGAAAATCTTTGAATTTAACTTGAAAAGAGAATAAATGATATATGACAATAGAATGAATAATTAATAAAAATAAAGAAGTCATGGATATGTGTATCATAACTGGGTGAGGAAGTTTTCCCACGTACTATTCCATTATTCTTGAAATATGTACCAGTCTCAATATCTAAGAAGAAATTAATGTGAAAATGTCAATAGGTACTTGATCTGATCTAAAATATCCCTTCTATGACTAAAATATAACCAAATGGAACATATATTTCACAGTAATAACCAAAAATTATAAAAAAGAGGTTCCATGTTTATGACATTAGTAAATCAACCTTTTTTAAACACTTTGCCTGCATTCTAGACAAAAATCACCTTTAGATGATTAATGACACAAAACCAGTAAACAATAGGAAGAAGATATCATCATTTCTCAGTGCAGAGGATCGAACGGCGAGTTTATTATATATTATGTTTGATGAAGTTCTATATTACAGAAATCGCTGAAAATATGTAACAGTTTTGTTATTTACCAATGTAATGTAAAGGAGTTTTAAGTTTGTACTCTAGCACCAATATAAATATATAATTATTGGTAGAATAGAGAGGACTCCACTGAAGATAATTTATTTTAATGCAAAATTTATTTTACGGGATAAATGGATGAATAACCAGTTTGCAAACTTTCTAAAAAACATCTTCATTGGTCAACAGCTCGATAAAAAATTATTTCTTCTCAAAACAAAGATTCTTTATTTTATATTAAATTGTGAATGAGTCAATTCCGGACAAAAATTGTAAATCACCGAAGGAAGGAGCTACCATAAATCGTAACTAAATATGTAATCAACGGTATATATTACAAACGAACCAAATAGGTTTATTATACAGTCAGGCCGCGAAGTGTGTGGGCGCATAGAGCGCGGCGCATTACAGGTAGATGCGGGCTCATATCCACAGCTGAATCTATCATTCGCTTTATCTTTTATTAAAGCCATCCATCAACATGAAATTCTTTCCTACTTAGGATATATCGTTATTTTTCAAGCAGTTTTAAATATAGATTACGCTGGACGGTTTGAAATTCTTTATGATTTTGATGTTTGCTTCACTTAAATTTTATTATGTTCGCAAAGTTACCACAATTAAATTAATGAATTAAACTTCTTACACAAAATGTATCAAAAATGAAACATTAAATCATATTTTAATTTAAAAAATCCTCATGGAAATTTGAACGTCTCATTAGTAGCGAAAAAAGAACAAAATTTAATTTCCGCTTGACATCAATACGAAATTTTTTTGTTCACGTAATCCTTTTCTAAATTTTGAATCTCAAATATTACTTGGAATTCCATTAACTCGATTTTGTAAAACACTGCATCCAAATAAAAAAAATACTTTAGGTTACATTTTTCAAACCTTAATAATTTAAAATATAAATATAAACTGTACATGTACGTTAATTAAATTTCTTCAATAAACCAAATTGATTTCAAATAAATAAAAATTTAGGAAGAAATGTTTACTGGCTAATATTCCAATGGAGTGTTAAATAAATGCTTGTAGTTTAAAAGAAGTTAAACATTCAAATAATATAGCCACTTAAGAAGAGAATTTTGATACAATTTCTTTAAAGTTTCAGAAAAGTCCAAAGTTTTGAAATCTAAGTTTCTGAAGAAAACTTCCATTTCAAATTGATTTTTTCATTCGATTTGGTGATTAAAATGGATAAGAAAATATATCGTTATAGAAAAGTTAACGATTATTTTATATTTTTATTAAGGATTAGTTGAAATCTTGTACTATTAAAAGAAACACCAATAGTACATAATAAAGAACACATTAATACAATTAATATTAAAAATTTATGTCAAAGTGTTAACATAAATGTATTCAAAATGCAAACAATTCTTTAAAGCCTTGTAAAAACGTTACACATCGGAAAAAGAGTTATCTTTACTGTAATAATTAAAAAAATTCGCCAGAATGGTTTCCTGCATTGTTAGTTTAGTGTTTGTTCTTGGATATGGTCAACGAAGGATTTAAGATGTCATAATTTGTGCATACTGGCAACCCAATTTCGTCGTATTTAAGTAGATTATCGTGTGTTTTGAAACAAAACTTTTGTTTTTCAGAGGAAGATAGCAAATAAAGGCTTATTTAAAGTTTCAGGATTATAAATTATTATATTTAACATTAAAACCATCATATTGTTAAAGTTACTTATTATATTTTATGTCAATATATATTAAAAACAGAAAAGTATTCAAGATAGCTGTGTACATAACAAAATTAAAAGAAAAATAATGCTCTAATAGTGGACGACTAACAGTCGACCAACTTATGACACGTAGTCTAGCAACTTATGACACGTAGTCTAGCACGTGTACTAGCAATTACATCGTAAATAATAACTTTAACTTTTATCCTACAGCAACAAATACATTGATATATTACAATTTTAAAAAATCGCATTCAAAACCATATGCATCGGTATATTATTAAATCTAAAATTATATAAAATCTTCTTCGTTAATTGCAAATAAAGTAACACGTGACTGTAGAATCACAACTAAAAGAAAAACAAATAATGGCAAAATAATATTACGAGTACAACGCAATTCTATTTTTCAGCACTTTTTATCAGTGAAAGAAATTTATCAAACTTCAAGGGACTTTTAAAAAAGTCTAATTTGATTGTGAGTTTTACTCATCTTCCATATTGGGTTTTTCAATGAAACGAATCAGCTTTGAATACTAGAATCATTCAATTTGTAACTTATTTAGATACTCGTTAATTAAGTTTTATTTTAAATCTGGTATATTTAACGACTAAATACGTATCGATAACTCTCAAAAAAGAGGTCTTATTCCTTACCATGACTATGTCTTACTATCCAACTTCCCGTTCTTGCTCCTCATTGTTATCTAATAAATTAATTATTTTATAACTTATGTCACAGTATTTTTAATTTCATAATTATAATAAATTTAAACCTTCAGATTACTTATTGCCTTTTTTTGCATTGTTTTAATATGCAATCGTTAGTTTCACTTATTTGTAAACAAATCTAGCAAATTGGTTTTTATGCACTTTTAATTAACATATCGATTTAAAACTTCGAGTTTCACTTATTTGTAAACAAATCTAGTAAATCAGTTTCATGCACTTATAATTAACATATCGATTTGAAACTTTGATAATATTGTACCATCTAGTTAATCTGATAATGGAGGAGTGAGATAGTCATAGGAATTTATAAGTGACTAATAATAAACCCGTTGAATTTGAACTCGTATGACTGTCTCAATGAATCCTTTGGTTACGTATTTTAACCGGAAGAATCGGACGATGTCCTCCATCTTGATTATTGGTACTTCTCAATGGCTATTAGTAGATGATCTGATTAGAGAGGAAGAAAGTGGTGATGAGAAGTTCTAAATGGTTAACCGTGGAACCATTGAGTTTATGCTGGTTTGACTTATTTTAATGGGTTACAGAAACATGTTTTTTTTTATTTTTATGACCGTAAATTTTACTTATTTTACTTATCTGTGTGTTATAGCCACTATTCTTCATAATAAATGACTTATTCAAGAACAATGACGGAACAAAGCAAGAACAATGTAATAAATAAACATGTTTATGACCGTAAATTTTACTTATTTTACTTCTTTGTGTGTTATAGCCACTATTCTTCATAATAAATGACTTATTCAAGAACAATGACGGAACAAAGCAAGAACAAAGTAATAAATAAACATGTTTATGACCGTAAATTTTACTTATTTTACTTATTTGTGTGTTATAGGCACTATTCTTCATAATAAATGACTTATTCAAGAACAATGACGGAACAAGGCAAGAACAAAGTAATAAATAAACATGTTTATGACCGTAAATTTGACTTATTTTACTTATTTGTGTCTTATAGCCACTATTCTTCATAATAAATGACTTATTCAAGAACAATGACGGAACAAAGCAAGATCAAAGTAATCATCATCATCATCATCATCATCATCATCATCATGTATATTAATACGCTAAGGTTAAGATGTTACACTCCCTTTTTAGAAAAAACCTCACAACTAATCCACATAAATTATATATCATTTTATAGATAATTGCTTGCTCTACCGGCATCCATAACTAAAAAAATTATTATTGCTATTGTTTTTGCAAATTAATTAATTATTAAAATTATATACACAAAACAGCAATGCTGCCATCTAACGGCTCAACGTCAATATGATTGACGGTCGGTAAAATTTTTGTTTAATTTCAAATCCACTCACGTATAAATAAAGTGGCGCTTTAGCTCAATGCTTTTGATACTTGCGCCTCTATATGTCAATTTTAGTAAAATAGAATAAATAATACGAAGACTTCGCACGGGTCACGCTAGTCTATATATTAATACGTGAAGCAAAAATTTTGGACCCTTTTTGCGAAAATTGCGCGGTCGGAGGAGTATGAAATTTGGCATACTTATAGTTTATATGTAGGAGAAGTGCAGAACGCTAATATTTTTCAATAATAATGCATATAAAGTACATTAAATCAATAAATAAAACATTACACACACTACCATGCATTTGACACACACACATATATATACACAAATATTGACATTTGAGTTATCCACAATTTTATTTTTAATGAGTTTGACACACACACATATAAATACACAAATATTGACATTTGAGTTGTCCACAATTTTATTTTTCCACTGGCTTCCCATTGTAGTTTATCTGCCCGACATTTGTAAGTTATTGTGCTTCAACTTTCTTACTTTCTCATATATAGTATTACAAATTTGATCTTTTATCTGCAATTACAGTCATTATCATTTAATATAACATTATTAATAATAACCATCATAATATTAGCACGTGAAGCAAAAACGTTGCACCCTTTTTTACGAAAATTACGCGGACGAAAGACGATGAAATTTGGCACAGTTAAAATTTATATGGAGAAGGAGTGCAGAAAGCTAATATTTTTATATTATAATGTATTAGAAATACATTAAATTATTAAAAAAAATATCACACACATTACCATGCGTTTGACACTCACACACCCATTTATATACACACATATTGGCATATGAATTGTACACAATTGTATTTTTCCACTGACTTTCCATTGTAGTTTGTCAGCCAGACAATTTGTAAATTATTGTGTTTCAACTTTGTTATTTTGTCATATATAATATTAAAAAAATTGATCTTTTATATAGAATTACAGTCATTATCATTTGATATAACATTAATAATAATAATCATAATATTAATACGTGAAGGAAAAACTTTGTAGCCCTTTTTACGAATATTACACGGGCGGAAGAGTATTAAATTTGGCACAGTTAAAATTTATATGGAGTTGGAGTGCAGAAAGCTAATATTTTATATAATAATGCATTAAAAATACATGAAATTAATAAAAAAAAATATTACACACACTACAATGAGTTTGACACACACACATATATATACACACATATTGACATTGTAGTTGTCCACAATTATATTTTTCTGCTGGCTTCCCATTGTAGTTTATCTGCCAGACAGATTGTAAGTTATTGTGCTTCAACGTTGTTATTTTCTCATATGTAGTAGTAAAAAAATTGATCTTTTATCTGGAATTACAGTGATTATCATTTTATATAACATTATTAATTATATATATATATATATATATATATATATATATATATATATATATTAATACGTGAAGCAAAAACTTTGTAGCCTTTTTTACGGATATTACACTGACGGAAGAGTATGAAATTTAGCACAGTTAAAGTTCATATGGAGAAGAAGTGCAGAAAGCTAATATTTTATATAATAATGCATTAGAAATACATGAAATTAATAAAAAAAATATTACACACACTACCATGAGTTTGACACACACACATACATATATATATACACACATATTGATATTTGAGTTATCCACAATTTTATTTTTAATGAGTTTGACACACACACATATATATACACACACATTGACATTTGAGTTGTCCACAATTATATTTTTCCGCTGGCTTCCCATTGTAGTTTATCTGCCAGACAGTTTGTATGTTATTGTTCTTCAACGTTGTTATTTTCTCATATATAGTAGTAAAAAAATTTATATTTTATCTGGAATTACAATGATCATCATTTTATATAATATTAATAATAATAATATCTATATATTAATACGTGAAGCAAAAACTTTGGATCCCTTCTTATGAACATTGCGCGGACGGAGGAGTATGACATACTTTTACATACATAATTTGGCATACTTATAGTTTATATGTAGGAGAAGTGCAGAACGCTAATATTTTTCAATAATAATGCTTATAAAGTACATTAAATCAATAAATAAAACATTACACACACTACCATGCATTTGACACACACAAACACAAGTATTATATTACACGCAAACATACTACTCTATGGTCAAATTGTTTCTTTTGTTTATCATTTTGTCTATACACATAGAGTACTGACATAGACATAGAGTACTGTCTTATATGTTTACTTTGGTCTTACTGAATGTCAGGTTAGTGCGGAAACTGTCAAAATAAAAGCCAGCATTTTTTATGTTACATCAAAAGACATGGCTGTATGATCTAGATTCCTTTGCCTTCCGTCTTTGTAGGGAAAAAATGTAACAACTAAAATTATTGAATGTCAAACAGAAAAGTTTTATTTGACCCATTTTGCATTTAATATAAAAAATACCACGTGAAATACCGCTCGCTTATACAAATTTGTGTAATATAAGTTCTTTAGCAGCAATCTACATTAACAATATCATCATACAGGTAAAAAAATATATAATTTGTTATTGCTGGTTCAAAGCAATTATTGTATTTTTAATTAATGCTGTAAAAATCTCTCTTTTTTCGATTTCAGTAATTTCATATACTTACAAGAAAAGTAAATCTGTTATTGCTGGTTCAAAGATCTTTGGTATTTTTTATTGTGGAGACTAATAAAATCTTTTTCTCTTCTTGATTTTAGTAATTTCCTGAAAGAACTTTCATTATGCCTCGACGTAGAACATTAACGGGTCAGAGTGAGAGACAAAGAAGAAGGAATTATCCTTATCCAAATACTGTTACACAGAATGAAGAAGTGATTTTGAGAGATACATTTAAATGTGCACAAAATGTCACTCCAAAAGTGTTTTTAAGTCATGATTGTGGATTAATGGATTTAGAGTGCAGGTTTTGCAATGCGAAACATTTTGAATCTGAAGTGACTAGGCGACAGAACTGCATTCACTTCATGTTGTCATAAAGGTAAATCAATATTACCACCATTAAGTCAAAATGAATATTTCAAATCATTGTACGATGGACTTACTTCTAATGAACCTTTAACAAAAAATAAGTCGAAAAATTGTTTTGAAAATATTCTGAAATATAATTCATGTTTTGCTATGGTTAGCTCAGAAGCCAAAGTTTCCGAGGCAGTTACAAGTGGAATGTATCATTTCAAAATACATGATGTTTTTTATCACAGATCAGGTCCAATGACTGCTGCATATGGTCGATCACCATGTTATGCTCAATTATATTTTTATGATGTTGACACTGCTATCAATTATAGATTACAAGAACGTTTTAATCAAACATGTAACAACACCATAACGCGAGAACTTTCTCTGCAATTGGAACACAGTAATCCTTTTGTGCCGTCATTCATTGCAATGAAAGATCATTGTCAGAGAGTCGAAAATCAAAGTAAAGATATTTGTATGCTCATTAAAGCAAATCATGATTTGGATCTACGCCGCTTCAATGAACTGATGTAGCCGTAATATTTAGTACGGTTGATGTTGAGCAACCTTTTGAACGAAATATAATTTCTTTTTCAAAAGTTAATGGTGTAATTAAAAATATCTCGGTTCTGAATTCATCATTAGATCCTTTAGCGTATCCATTATTTTTTCCCAATGGTGATACTGGGTGGCATGTCAATATTGCACATAATGCACTAACTACATCTAATTCAAGAGCACCCAGAAATAAATTAACCATGCTTCAGTATGCAGCCTATCGACTTGCAATTAGAGATGATTTCAGCATGTTACACCATTCGCAAGAATTATTTCTGCAGTGGATAGTTGATATGTATATGAGAATAGAGGGCTCACAATTACATTCCATTCAACAAAAGCAAACAATACTTAGGTCTGAAGTTTACAATTTAACAGACTACTTAGAATTGAATATGAATGCCAGGAATGTTGGTGGTAGAGTAATTTTACCATTTTCATTCAATGGATCTCCAAGAAATATGTATCAGAATTATTTAGATGCAATGTCAATTGTACAACATTTCGGAAAACCGTCTTTATTTATTACAATGACTTGCAATCCAAGTTGGCCAGAAATAGTTAACAACATTGGTGTAGGTGAAGCTGCTAATTTTAGACCTGATATTATTGTGCGTGTATTCAAGTCAAAGTTGAAAGCATTTATAGAGGGCCTTATACAAAATAATATCTTTGCTAAAGTTGAAGCACTCATTTATACAATTGAATTTCAAAAAAGAGGATTGCCTCATGCTCACATTTTACTCACTTTAAATGAGATAGATAAAATTTTTGATGCTATAGATATTGATAAAGTTGTATCTGCGGAGATTTCTCACATTGAAACACATCCAACATTACATAAATATGTTGTAAAACATATGATGCATGGTCCATGCGGAGTACCTAATCCTAATTTTCTATGTATGAGAGATGGAAAATGTATAAAAGAGTATCCAAAACGATTTAATGAAACTATATGTGAATCGTTAAATGGGTATCCATTATACAGAAGACGTGATAATGGTATTAATGCAGAAGTTCGTGGTAGTTGCCTTGATGATCGGTATGTACAACATATAATCCATACAATCCATATATACTTGCTAAATTCAATTGCCATATAAATGTTGAAGTATGTACTATAGTCAGAAGTGTCAAATACATTTATAAATATGTGTATAAAGGCTATGACAGTGCATCTGTTGAACTAGAGTCGGGTGGAAATGAACAAGGTCAAAATATAGAAATTAATGAACTTACCAATTTTTTAATTGGTCGTTATGTCGGATCAACAGAAGCCATATGGCGCATCTATGAATTACCAATGCATTTTCAGTCACATACTAAAATCAGACTTGATATTCATTTACCGCGTCGACAGAATGTATACTTCTGAGAAGGGCAAGAACGTCAACTAATTTATAATGAAAGACAAACAAAATTATTAGCATTTTTTGAGTTGAATCGATCAGGTCCATCAGCACGAGAGTATAAATATACTGAAATTCCTATGCATTATGTGTGGGAAGATTCCCGAAATAAATGGAAGAAGAGAAGCCGTGGAGGTGATAAAATCATTACAAGGATATTTGTAGTGTCACCAAAAGATATCAAACTTTTTCACTTACGATTGCTTTTATTACATGTCTGTGGTCCGAAATCATTCGAGGACGTTAGAACATACAATGAATTTTTTACCCTTCTTTTGTTGAAGTGTGCCATGCTCGCGGAATAGCTTCAAATGATAATGAATGGCGGGAATGTTTAAATGAATCAAAAGAATTACATTCACCAAAACAAATGCGGAATTTATTTGGATACATTTGTACAATAAATGTGCCAGCCAATGCATTAGCGTTATGGAATGAATTTAAAGTATATCTTAGTGAAGATTTTCTAAGACTACAACGAAAAGTATCCTTTAATAGAGCTCTATTAGAAATTGATGATATTTTGAATGTTCGTAATTTGTCCTGTCAAATTCTTAGTCAACCAGTTCCCACATACTCGCAGAGAATAGAAGAAGAAAATACTATTGATATAATAGAACAAGACATGCTGTTTTGTGAGTATTATGAAAGTGCAAATATTGAACAGCGTAATCTCATTGATCAAGTTATTCGTGAAATTTTGTATCATGATACTGGATCCAATGTTTTTTGTTTAACCGCTCACGCTGGTTATGGCAAAACATTCACTCAAACAGTATTCATTCACAAATTAAATTCGATTAATCTTCGTTGTATTCCAACTGCATTCAGTGGCATAGCTTCAACTTTATTACTTGGAGGTAGGACTTTACACAATGTGTTTAAATTGCCTATACTCATTTTAGAAAATTCTGTATCAAATATTACTGCAAATAGTAGCTACGGTAGTTTCATAAATTCATCATCATTGATAATTATTGATGAAGTTTCTATGTGTCCTTTGCAAGTGTTGAAAATCATAGGTAGATTATTGCGTGATCTATGTGATGAAAACGATAAACATAGAGTGCTTGGAGGAAAAACTATACTTCTGTACGGTTATTTTTGGCAAATTTTACCAGTAATCCCACATGGATCAGGTGGAACTTTAATTGAAAATTGTGTTACAAGTTGGCGTAAATTTCCTAATTTTCATAAAGTTACATTTACTCAAAATATGAGAGCTTTACCAAATGAAATAGAATTTGTAGAATTCTTGAAAAAAATTGGTAATAATGAGGCCCCACAATTCCCTCAGTTTGGTAAAAATGTTATTGAAATAACTCATCAATTAATAGGAGATAAAAACAATATTATCGATGAGGTGTATGGAAATATTTCCAATAACATACTCCCAGAAAATATATTGAACTCTGTTATTTTAGCACCTACAAATGACGATTGTACTTTGATTAATACTGATATACTTATTGAATATATTTGGCGTTAATTTTGTAGAAATTCATTTTTCGCAATTAAATGAAACTACGTGATGTAGTATTATTTCTACTATCTTTAATTTCTTTACCACGACCTAGGTTTCGTTGTATTACAACATCTTCAGGTGGGATAATCTTTGCTAATATCCCACCTGAAGATGTTGTAATCCAACGAAACCTAGGTCGTGGTAAAGAAATTAAAGATAGTAGAAATAATACTACATCACGTAGTTTCATTTAATTGCGACTGATATACTTAATCAAATTCCTGGTGAACAGCGAACATATCATAGCTATGATAAAATAATTTGTGATAATGACAATGACATCAATAACTATCCGGTAGAGTTTTTAAATTCTTTGTCTATTAGTGGTTTACCACCGCATAAGTTAGTATTGAAAGTTAATTACATAGTTTTATTGATCAGAAACTTAAATACTAAAGACGCATTAGTCAATGGAACAAGAATGCGCATCAAATTTATGCATCAAAATTCAATAGATTGCGAAGTTTTAACTCGGACCGCACGCAGTAAGGGAATTTTGATTCCACGTATAAATTTAACTTACTCTGGAACTATTTTACCGTTTAACTTTCAAAGAACACAATTTCCTATAATACCTGCATTTGCGATGACAATAAATAAGTCTCAAAGACAAACATTCCAAAAGGTTGGAATTTTATTGAATCGGCCAGTTTTCACACATGGGCAATTGTATGTAGCAGCAAGTAGAGTCCGTTCATTAGTTGGTTTAAGACGTTTAGCAAACGATGAAAAAGTTTTTACAAAAAGCATTGTTTTCAGAGAAGTTTTAAATCGTTAATTATATTATCGCAATATGCGATAAAAATGCTATTCAATGGAGAGTATGTTTTACCCCGTAATTTTTCTATTTTGCATTATCTTACAGCATGTTCTGTTTCAATAATTTTTTTTAAAATAGGTATTCTTTATTTTTCTCCTTTTTGAATTCCATATAATTTATTTTTTTAAATAGGAAAATAACAACATTGGCGAAATCTGTCGTTATAATAGTATATAGTCTTTGACAATAGAACCTTAATAATGTTTGGGTATCATATTTTAATAATTTATATTAAATAACTTATAATTTAAATTTCTTATGGTCGAATTTCGACCACTGGGCGACCACTAGTAAATATTAATAAACAAAATTTCTTGCCTAACTCGCCTCATGAGGGTATCCATCGAAATCTTATAAAAATAAATTAATTGCAACAATACAAAACTTATACATCTCTTTTATTTATTTACATCAATCACAGACTACCGACCTCCATTTTTATTTTAATAGCACATATGCCTTCACGTGTCATTTTAAAAAATAGGACACTTTTTTAAATCGATTCACTATTCAAATGGTCATAGATATGCAAAAGCATATATTTATTGTTGAAATGTGGTCTTTAAATTTTACACAATTCGCCACACTACTGTAGCCAACATCACCGTTTTGCGAAAGCAGTAAGTCTAACAATAAATATGATGCGCCCAATGACTAAAGCACCACGGAATTATAAAGCGCATAGCGGCCTCAATCCATCGCAGACATGCTAATTGTAATTGCGGACCATTTAGTGCAAACTAATGAGGATATGCTAGGTGATGAAATAGTGTCAAAATAATAAAGTATATTCAGTTATGTGGAAATGACATGTGATAACTTAATATACTTTATTGATATATCCGGAATATAAAGAGGTTTATATCAAGTATCTGATATTTACTTGCTCAGAAATTTTATGTGACTTTCTATTTCTGTTGTCGAAACAGAAATAGAAAATGTCATAAAATTTTATGCTCAAAATAAATGTATCGTTGAAAAGAAATATATAAAAAATTAAAAATATAGAAACGTAAGGTCTGTTTACGACTCGAGTAAATATCTCTACCTCAGTAAAGAAGACCTTCCATTAATTTCTATTATGTAAAGTAATCCAAGTAATTTATTATACTTTCTCTCAAAATATATTTCTCTTTGAGGTGCTTATGGACTTGGATTACATTAGGAAAGCTCATTTGTTAGATTTATTTCCAAATATGGTATATACAATATCGAGTTGCTTAACATATATTTATTTTCAAAATATTTAGGCTAAATGCCATACAGTGGGATATACATTGAATGTGAAATTTGACACAATAGACTGCAAAAAGAACAAGCCTTATTGAGATATATTATGAACAATTCCATACAACAAATTGATGTTAATTATTTTCTACGTCTCATTACAACAACCGCTGAGGTCGGTGACGTACCATAAACAATAATAATTAAAAATGTAGTCTTTTAAATCTTACTTTAATTTACGAGTGATATATTATTTTGTGTTATTAATGCATTGATTGTCAACACGCTTGTTTATAGTTTTATTAAATTAATTTATAAATATTCAACTTAATTTGAAAAAAGTTGTATTATTTAATAACTTCAGTACGTAATTAATTGTTTTTATTAATTATTAATGTTTTTTTTTAAATTTATAATTATGGAATTATAATTATGATTAATATTTCACTAATTCATAGCATGGGATGATGGGTAATGTTTTTCGTTTACTTTATTAATTTTATTTACATTTGTGGCAATTAAAATAACTGACAAAGAAGTGAGTTAGGTGCAATTTATTTCAAAATTTATTATCCTTTTTTTTATTAAAATTTTATTAATCTTCTATTCTTTGACAACTTGCTTGTGTTATTGCAATATCTTTATGATATTTTTTTAAGCACATCGAATTGGCTATACGAAGCACTTAAAATGGCAAAACAAACATTTGAATTCAATGCAATTTAATAGGTAAGGATTACATAAATGTATAACAGTATAAGTTTAAGGAAATATGTATGTGTTTTCTCGAGATTGAAAAAAAATTAAGAAAACAGAATATGATATCTAGCCGAATCATGATGAAGTTAGTAAAGACATTCGTTTCAATGTTTCATTTCTGATGAATTCACCTAAAGTATTTTTAGGTTTACGTCCCTTAAAATATAAAAGAACAGTTGTCCATCCGCCCGTACATACTATACTCAGAAATGGCTTGCATTATCAATATATGGCGCTAAACTTCTTTTTCAAGGCAGGGAACACTAGGAGAGGGAATAACATTTTGTCACGAATGGCCCCAAACATTTAGGCATTGGAAACTCAAGAGTTTTGGTACTGGATGTATTCCGATTCCGGTTGGAGGCAGGCCTCCTAGCCTACTCTAGACTTTAGCGCCGTGTAATACCACAATTGCAGATAGACTTTTAGCTTAAATCGGTACTGTACTTGTAATACAAATGTTATAAGTACAGTACCTATTTAAGCTAAACCGATTTAAGTACTGTCTTTTATAAGTTTCTTCTTTCCGTGGTACCGTATTTTAAAAACCAAAATGAGTACCATCATCATATATATATATATATATATATATATATATATATATATATATATATATATATAAATATATATAGAGAAAAAAAATATATATATATGTATATATATATATATATATATATATATATATATATATATATATATATATATATATATATATATATATATATATAATACTATTAATGCGGCTTTTTCACAAGAGACTTTCTCAAAATTATACTTCCCCAGGGATGTCTTCTTTTAAAAAGTGATATCATTTTGAATTGATTTAAACATTTGTTATGGTCTAAATCCGTCTTTGAAAATGACACGCGTCTTTGTACGTTGGCGTTTTCAAATGTCCATATTTACGTATGAGGTTGCAATGTTTGACTAATTTTGGTAGTTCATTTTTATATCCCAGTCTCCATTTTTTGCGATTGCTTTTCATATTATCTACGGTCCCTGCAGTTTTTAAGTTTTTTTTTAGTTTTAACTTTCTCTTATTTCTTTTATTTCATAAACAATAACAAACCCGGCGTTGCATGCACAAATTTTGGCTCATTTCATGCATTCATATATCAAGGTAATTTTTTTATATATTGTCGTCATGGAATAAACTAGTTCTATGTAAAGTATCCAACTAAATTACATGAAACATGTAGTAAATGTTATGTAAATACATAAACCAAATAACATATAAATCTCATGTGATGATTAGAATGAATTAATTGGCGTGGCAGGATAAGTATTGTGAAAAATAACCATTAAAAAGTTATTGTGTAGGTACATACAATTTTTTTATAATAAAATATATTTTCATTCATCTAACTAAAACTTATATGCATGTGTATCCACACACATAAATACGTGTGCGCAGACATATAAATCACATTCCCCCTTTTGGCTTCACGATAGTCAATGCCTGTACATATATTGGAATTCTATTTATCAGCATACTCATATTATAGTTGCTATATGCCTTTACATCTACCCGTATATAATTACTTGCCTACCAAACTTTGTACTAATATTTGGTCAATTCATGCTTTAATTTATGCTATTAACTTATCTAGCTACCAACTTACTTATCTACCTACCAACTAATAACTTAGTTGCTTCAACTTTTGCCTTTGTATGTTAAGTACATATAAAGACAAAAGTTGACATAGTTACCGAGTTATATAATTGGCGAGTAAAACAGGTCCATACTAGACGAGTTTACTATTCTTCAGTGAAAAGTTCCTGTCACTACTCGACTTATTGTGCCCTGATTTTACTAAAGGGTCGATTAGCCCCAAGCCCCTCCCCTTCCCGTAGTCATATCAAAACTTTAGAGACTTTATTACTAGACTATAATTAGATTTGTATTACATAAACTTGATCACAGGCCTGAACACCACATTATTAAGGAATTCTAAAGCGTACCTTCAATTTCTGTGGTCAGATTCTAATCAATGTTTTGTGAAAAAAATTATCAAAAATGGTTGAATAATGCCGGATATATGAGTTAACATATACAAAATAGACCGTAGCAGTAGGGCATCAGGCTGAGGAGTTCTAAATCGAAGTTTAATGACAAAGCCCCTTCTTGAAATTTGCAAGTCATATGGCAGGCAAATAGGCAGATAGGCAATCAGCAGTAACCTACAGTATCAGGACTAAGTAATTAACAATCTGAAATTTCATAGAGTATTGAGAGCCTTAATACTAACCCCGAGAACCCGGAGTTCAGTTCAGTCCTTGCTTGAGATTCACAATACTAATTTTATAACAATAGATCTTCAAGTCTCACAGTTTAGGCAGGCAGTACCCCTACAGCATTAGGGTGTAGGAGTCGGAGCCATAAGTTTTTAATGGCAGAGTCTCTGATTGAGACTAAAAATACTAATCTAAAATCAACAGATCCTCAAGTCTCACGGTTTAGGCAGGTAGTATACCTGCAACATCAGAACTAGGAATTAGGTCCCGATATTTAATGATAAAGAGTTTCTGCTCAAGGCCCACGATAATAACTTGAAACAGCAGATCTTCAAGTCCCATGATTTCAGTGATAAGTTATCAGTAAGTTTAGTGGCAGGATCTCTACTTAAGACCCACGATATTCATTTAAAAACAGTATACCCTCAAGTCTCACGGTTTAGCCAGGCAATACTCCTACAGCATTTAGACCAATGAGTTGGAATCCAGATTTTAATTGCGGTGTCTATGCTTGAAATCTACAATACTATTTCATTAACAGCAGAAACTTTAAAACTATGGAGTTGGAGCTACCTGAAACTTCAAAACTAAGGAGTTGGAGCTTATAGCTCAATGGCGGAGTCTCTACGCAAGACTCACAACACTAACTTAGAAACAGTAGTTCCTCGAGTTTGAATATTTAAGCATTCAGTACCCCCACTGCGTCAAATCTGATGAGTTGGACCCCAACTTCAGTTATGGAATCCGTACTTCAGAGTCAAATTAATAATTTAAAAACAGTATAATCCCTAGTTTCATTACTTAGGCAGGCAGTCCTCTTGCATCATTTTCTTGCTACGTCAGAATAATGAGTCCAAACTCGATGAGTTTACTCCTTATTACTGAAAATTCATGTTGCCACCTTCCGGTTTCATCATTGCACCCTGTTTCGCTAAATAGTAAATTTACGTGGTTCTTAGTGTGTCAGGAGATTATAATTAGACCTAAATTATTTAAATTTAATCACATTTGTTTTGTTCAATGTTGAGATTGGTATATTGTATTGAATGATACATTATAAATTTATATGATCTTTTTTAACCAAATTTTCATGGGACTATACTAGGAGTATACCTTCCCAAATAAAAAATTATACCAATTTGTTTTACTTATATCATTCAAACTCGGTTACGCTATTTATACTGTTCAATTTTGAGGAATTCTATAGTATACCTTCAATTTTCCAAGTCAAATTCTTATCAAATGTTAAAGGCATCATACTTAAAGTAAGATGTTCCAAAAAATCATCTAAATTGGTTAAGAAGTTCTGGAGGTATGAGGTAACATAAAAAATATAAATTGAATCGAGAACCTTCTTCTTTTTTTAAAAAATACATATAATAAATTATTAAAAATGTAATGAAGATATTTGTGTTTATAATAAAAATACCATATGATATTTTTATAACTTTTTTGTCATGAAATTCAAAAAACGAAAAAGGTCACGGCATTTAGAATTATTTATATTCACATCAGCAGATTAAAAATAAAATTATATTGTTTATACTTTTGCAACCTGAGTAATACCAATTAGTATTTATCTAAAGTTACATATATAATCTTGCTACTGAAATTCAATAATTAATTAAGATGTTGCTTAATTTACAAAGTAAATATTTTGTGAAAGTATAAACCTCTATTGGCCTTATTTTGTTTTTTAATTAGAATGAAATATCGGAAGAGATGAGTCAGATTCGACTGACTGTTTCAATATCAACGCAATAATAATTCGAAAGGATTACCATTATTTTATTAATGATTTGAGCTACTCATACTAATTAATAAATTTGTTAAGCATCAGAATAACTAGTACTATGACAGTCCCATTCGCTCTTGGCAACAATTTAAACATTTACGACTGTATAGTGTTTCTAAGAAAGTTTTTGAAAGTATTAATTTTATTTTGCATTAAGATATAATGTTTTACTAGTTATATCTAGATGTACCAAAAAGAAAAATCTTATTGAAATACAGAATATTAGAAATTTTAGAGTTGCATTACAAGTGTGTGCATTATAGTACGAAATATATCTGGTGACAAATTTGATTTGAAAGTGTCAAAAAGTACAACAGATATATACCCTACATAAAAATCAATAACACCCCCCTATCCAATAGAAATATTACGCCGCTCTCCCATAGCAATAATACCCCTCCCCCCATACCCTACTTAAAAAGCAATAATACCCCCATATCTAATTTGTTATGAGTTGTTTTGTTATTATATTTTAAGTCAGAGAATACGGCGTTTATATCCAAACATTATTAATAGAATGAGACATCAACTAGAATATTAAAAATCTCATTAGAGATCCCATCTATAAAATATTCAGATCCGAATGGGCAAGGTTTTGCGAGATACACTTGAAAGAAAATCAACACAAATAGATGTTTGTCGATGTATGAAGTATTCTGATTTTTATACTTTAGTCGCTAACTTTATAAATAATTACAAATTAGAATTTAATTACAAATTTTTTAAAATTTAGATTTTGTTAAATTTTTTGTCAATAAGACTGTCTGTATACTTATATTATTAATTAATATCAGTTCAACTTACGTGATATTACTTTAGGCCGAAGTATAAATCAGGACTGATATCGCTAGGCTAAACTAAATGCACATGATACGCATTGACAAAACTAGTTTCGCCTAGGTGAAACTAGTTCAGACTAAAATCATGTTTGGCCAGCAACACATATAAATTTTGCTACACTTTTAATTAGGTGAAAACCCTAGTGAAACAAGTAAAAATTAACGGAAAACACAATTCCTCAGAAAGGGGCTATCTAATAAATATTTTCTTTTCCTTTTGGTGGATAGTAATACTTACAAATATTGTTTTGAGCAATATTATTAAAGAGACTCAAAGAGCTGAAGACCTATTAGTCCGATTCCGAGTTCTACATAGTCCCTATCCCATGTATCTATGTGGTTCTTTTATGCTCCTCTGATAAGGGATCAAGTATCACATTTCAATATCAATAAATATCAAGTCACAATTGTATTTTACTAAGAAGTTAACAACTGGACTGACCGTATAGACGAACAAACTGAAGACATTACCACAACAATAGCATTTTATTCAGAGCTTTTCGATACGAAAACTGTAAAATATCAATTTTGCACGTGTAGAACATATAACATGTTTTACCTGGTATTTTTCTACGGTCAATGTACAGAAATTTTCTTGGTAAAATGCTATAAGAAATTAAGCTCAACCAATACTCATGATCATTAAAATCTCATTAAATTGAAGCAGAACCTTGAGCTAATACCAAATAAAAGAGAGAAAAAAATTTAATGAAAGGAGATAAAAATAGGATAGAGAATAAGAAAAGAAACACAGCATTTAGATTAATTAGATCCAGACAGTTTGTTTAAATTAATATCAAGCTCTTTTCAAATTACGTTTGTATATTTTACCTTTGGTTATTTCGATATTGTTATCCTTGATCGAGATACCAATCTCGAGTAATATTAGCTATAAGACTTAAGTACCTACGGGATTTAGCATGAGTACTAACAAGAAATTTGTTGTTAAATTGTATCAGATTTTCTTTTTTTTTGAGGGTGCTTTGCAACGAGAGAAAAATATAATGAGGTATTTCCTTATTTACATGTACCTAAAATTTATATTTTATATAAAAAATGTTGCCTTTATCCTTATACCACGTAAATATTAAGTCGACAAGAAATAAACCATACCACTTTTTACATGGATTTCTTGAATATTTCTAGTAAAATATAGAATGGGTCTTGTGTTGGATCTTCTTTTCAGGTAGCAACTGAGTTTCGGTCAGTAAAAAGTAAACAAAAGGCATAAATGTCTAAATGAGAATTTAGGGTACTCTTTTCTATGACACAAAGAAGGACATTTTATCTCTCTCGTAAACCTAATTCAGTATAGTGACCTATATGAAATTTAAAAAAAATTGAAATCGACATTATCGTGATATCTAAAAGCTTATGTTATTTAGTAGAGATACTCTCATGCTGTCATACTGCAATAGAAAACAACATAAACCCTTGGAGAAGAAGTGAAAATATTCTACTTCACTATCGTACAAACTTGAAATTCAGAATCATGTGAAAAACTTTTCCTCTTTCATAATATTTTCATTGTGTAACAACATATTCGTAACATTTTTTTTTAATTTACTTTAATCGAAAAAAATCTGTTTTTTCTGAAATATCCGCAATATTTATTTACGGAGCAAAGTCAAAAAATTCAGTAATGAATAAATGATGTGAATACAGTACGTCTATGATAACATAGTCTCCGGAAATTCCCTCAGATGAAACGTCATACTAAATTTTGGCTATAACGAATACTCACCGATCGTTTAAATCTCATAAACTGTATATTCAAATCGAATGTGACTATGAAGACTCCGTACTATATTGCGTTTAAATATATGAACATTTAAGTCCAAAAGGCTGTAAGCTGTTATAACTCTTACTCACCGGAAGATGTAAATGAACTTCAACTGTTTCCAGATTGATTAAAGATTCTACATCATACGTAAGTTGAAAATAATTATTTTCAAAATTTTAGAGAATTTTTTGGAAGTTTCTAAACTTTAATTGTCATTGACAAGGTCGAGAAGTTCAACTTCGTTTTTCAATTGATTTTCACAGATTTAGTAAACACTAGATGTGCACGCGACTTTGTTTGCATGGAATTCATTGATAATTATTATTCAAAATAACCGTCATACGCAAAAATCCTAACAATGAATGAAAGATTGATGAAAAAAAGACACGAAGATTTCATTTAAGGGTAAAACTTGTAAATACCGCTAATAGGTGGCATTAGCTGTATATTTATTTTGATAATATTGTAAATCAAAAATAGATTAAAAAGTTAATATTTAATAATAACGTTGTAGCCACAATTAATCGCTATTTAAAACCACACAAAGAAAAGTTCGTAAAGCCCGCTGGGAATTGTACCCAAGTCTTCGATGTGACATACTAATGCGCTGACTATTACACCACGGCTGATCCTAGTGAACTGTCTATACAATTATGACTATTATTAATACTATTATAATAACTATTGTGCCATACATTCCATGAGAGTTGTATTTGCAATTTGTTAAGAGAGTAAGATCGCCTAGCAACCCACGCAGCGACCGGCGCCTTGGGTTTTCCGGAACTCAGAGTGTGAAATGGGCTACCGGCTATGGAAGTGTAGTAAAGTCCTCATAGAAAATATGCTACTGGAAGGAGCATCAACCTACGTAAACAACTTTGCTTTGGTACATGGAACGTAAGAGGTCTTCAGGATGATGGAAAAATATGCATCCTAAAAATGAACTCGAACGATACGAAATGATCATAAATGGTTTAAGCGAGACACATTGGAAGAATAGTGACCATTTTGACACCGAAAAATACATCATCTATTTTCCCGGAAATGAAAACAACAGTTTTACTGGTATGGCACTTGCAATCCCTAAGAGATTCAATAGGGCTGTCCTTGGTTATAACCCAGTTATTGATAGGGCAATATCGATAAAACATCGCCGACCCCGCTCAATATAGTACAAGTATACGCTCCAACAAGCTCAGCTAAGGACAAAAAAGCTGAAGGGTATTATAATACGCTTGAAACTTGTATTTTAAAAATACCCAAACTCGAGCCCCTTATTATCATTAGAGACTTCAAATCAGAAATAGGAGACAGAAATACCAACTCAGGTCTCCGTAAGTTCCTTAGAAAATATGGACTTGGTAATCGAAACCAAAGAGGGGAGAGACTAATAGAATTTGCCTCAAATAACAGTTTGAGAATCATGAACACCGTATTCAAACATCATGTGAGACGTCTGTACACTTGGACATCGCCTGACGGTAACTACTGAAATCAGATGGATTCTTGTAAGATTCCAAGTCGATTGCCATTCAGACCACCAAAACCAGGGTTGAAAATTGCGGTTAAAACTACAAAACTAGAGACCGGCTTATATAATAAAAAATTGAAAATGTATGATCTAGAATCATTCGTCAAAAATTGCAAAGTTAAACATGTTTAGCTGTCTGAAACAGAAAATGAAGTAGATCCAAATGCTATGTGGTTATCGGCAAAAAATTATATAAAAGAGGCAGTGGCGGAAGCACAACAAGCACAAGAAACGTTATTACTTTTGAATTAACGTAAGTGCATCACGTCAAAGGAAAAATAAAAGTTTTTTTCCAAAAAAATTAACCAACGTCAAATAACCATCAAATAAGAAGCACACCAACAAGCTTATAATAATGAAAATACTACTACTGAGTTGGAAATTTTGAAGTACAACATCATTTTCGAACATAAATAAATTTACAAAATAGTGGTGCTGCGAGAACTGTTTAGTGGTGGTGGAAAGATTTTTAGGTGCTGTGTAGATTTATATTTCTAGTACTATAGGCGAATATCTATTTTTTACAAAATATCCCAATATAAAAATATATAAACAATAAAATATTATAAAAAATTACCGCACTCATCGCGTTTATATTTCTTATTACGAATGATTAAAATATTACTTGCTACACAAATATCGATGTATTATGGCGCAGACCTTTCACCGACTTTATCCACCTACTATTTTTCTTTCGAATAGTATTCAGGAAATATTATCTTCTAATTTGTTTGTTTTGTCGTACAGTGTTTGCGGTTCAATCCTGTATGTGATAAAGTGCTAATGACGAAATATTTTTGAGCGGTCATCAAATTGAGGGCAAAACGCGGGCGGTTATTTATTATGATAGACATTAAGAAGCAATTCGTAACCGCCGATAATTTCTCTTCATGAACTAAATTGCATTTGCGACAATATACTGAAATATTACATTTATTATTTGTGATCGACCTTTTGAGTATAACTTTCAGAAGGATTTAATGTATTCAAGTAACTTGGGAAAATTTATTTAAGTTGGTGTCTCAACAATTTTAATCTAAACCTAAAAAGCGCCAATGTTTTGATATTTTTCAAAAGATAAGGTGAGGTATCATATCTCGATTTCTTTCATATGTATTTTTATTCAAAACCTGCAAGTTACTATCCAGCCGTATTAATTCATAGCAATTATATTATATTATAGCAAAAATATATATGTACATAGCATTTATTACCAAATTGACCAAACATTTTTATTTGAAACGTAAATTCAAGCATAAATTTAACTTCCAGATTGATTGGAGTGATTTATATGCAATTTGGTGAATTTCTTATATTTTTTTAATGAATTAATATGTTTATTGTATTGCTGTTCGGGTCTTCTTCAGCTATCTAAAATCTCTATATTTACATTCATATAGGCTTGGCTGCTTCAGTTAATAAAATTTATATGAAAATATGATTTTTTCTAAGTCTGGGCATAATCATTTATGCCCCAAAAATAAGGCATTTGCTTTGATTTGAGTTATTATCAGATTTCAAATAAACAATTCAAGAAATTTTTAAATATAGTATAATAATAAATATAACATAAAACTATAACTCACTCTGATCATACATAAACGTCCAAAAGAAAAGTCACGTTGTTCGAACGTTATTCTATGTAATGGAGCTTTTGACTGTGGTTGAAGCTTTTGCTAGAATTTATGCTTTTGCCCAACAATATAAAGTCCGAACCATTTTAACTTCAACATAACAAAAACAGAGTTTCTACCATTAATGTCAAGAAGATTGATTTTAACTATCCGATACTCACTTCTCTTAAACTAATGAAATCCATCAGGGGTGACAGTTTACGCACGTGTATAATTTAGATGAGCACTGAAATTTTCAGTCTATACCTACAAGTGTCACAGTTAACCTATCAGAAATTATTTGATTTTGTTTTGAATTTTAATTTAGCTAATGTGGCAAATATATAAAGATCGGCCTTAATTTCCTATAGCCTATTAAGTAACTACAAATCATCCATTAAATATTGACTACTACCTTCACGTTTTAGGTTATATTATAGGCATTATTTACTTTTAGCTTAACTTTTATTTAAATCGATAAATTTTAAATAATTATTCGTTATAATTAATATGTTATTTCCGTATTTATATTTTATTACGGCGTAATAAAAAAATACTATACATACAGTATCCCTTGCAACAGGGAAGAGTTTTTCATTAAGAGCTTACTAGTGCACATTTATACTATCGTAATAATTACTACGCAAAAGCTGATCTCAAACAAATTCCCCACTCACGTGTCGTCTCCTTGAAAGCAAAGCAACACATTGTTCAAAGTTAAAAATAGTGATTATTCGAATATTTGTTCAAATTTGTAACAAAGTGTCCGTATAAACCTTGTATATTTTACAGAATATAAACGTCACAAATTGCAATGTAGCCTATAAGAGAGATAGTGTCCAAAAAATTATGCAACATTTTCAACCTCCGATATGATTATATTGCCTTATGCATAAACTCACATCAAAGTAATAATGATTGCTTGTATTTTCTCGATGAATTACAATATGTAATACATCACCGTCTGGTCCGCCGACCATCTATCAATCTAATAATCCGCGTCTAAATGTCTAAATATAAATGGGATGGAATGAAAAATAAAAATAAATTTATTGTTTTAATTTCGTGTTAGGCACAAGAGTGGGCGGTGTGGTGTAATAAACGTGAAAGAAATTTTAAAATAAATGTTAAAATAACGTATTAATTTTTCTTAAAATTCTCACGATAACAATTGTTTAATATACATAATTTCCATGCTAACATATAAAGTTAGCGTTTTAAAAGTGTCTATTAACTTATTGCCATTAATAATACTGTTCAATATTTATAATGAAAAACTCTTAAACGGATCGGAATTTCAAGCACAATTATCAGTGATATATTTGAAAATTCCAAAATCTAAATTTAAATTCACTTTCCCAGAATATGATGTTTCGTAGCTCGTTAAAAAGTTTTCTTCGATGTTAGCAATCAAATACAAATTTTCAAAAATAGATCTATAAATTTCTCATCTTAAATAAAATAATCGATGTCTAGTAATAGACAGAATTTAATTATTCCCTAAATGAAAAATAAAAATTCCCTAATTAATACATTTCTTCAGCTGTAAATGAAGATTACAAAAGAATTTTTATTGTTTGTAATATGTATGGACTTTAACAATGAATTATTTCAATATTCTATTTTGTTTTCTAGCGATAAAGTTAACTTTAGATATGAGCTTAGTTACTTATTAAATTATTTGCAACCGCTTGATGTATTACGTAAAACATATCAATGAGGATGGAATACACGAAATCGCAAAATAAATTGTATATGTGTGTGGCTTATACTGAATTTTCTTCTCCAGCGATAAAGATAATATTTTGTATGAGCTTAGTCACTTGTAAAATTATTTGCAACAATTTTTCCTGTTTTGTGAAACATATCATTGTGGTTAAAATGTGTGAAATCATAAAATTAATTATAAATATTTAATATCTGGCTTATACTGAATTTTCTTCTCTAGCAATAAAGATAATATTTTGTATGAGCTTAGTCACTTGTAAAATTATTTGCGACAACTTGGCCTGTTTTGTAAAACACATTAATGAAGTTAACATATATGAAATTGCAAAATAAATTAAACATGTTCAGTATGTGACTTATAATAAATTTTCTTGATTACCTGACCTTATAAATGGTACTAGTTTACCCTTCTTCTTCAATGGTTTGACCAGCTACCCCAGGATGAGCCCCTGCCTTCCGCAGAATCAGCTCCCAAGCTTTCCTGTTCTTGGTTCCTTAGGATTTTTAAGTCTTTTTCCAGGTAGTCGAGCCACCTAAATTTAGGTCTTCCTCTTTTTCGAAAGGACAATTTGGCTGAGAAGATCTTTTTTGTTGCTAGTTTACTAGTAGATCAATATATGAGAACTCTGTCACCATGTAGAATTAGTTCCAATCTTATTAAATCCTAAGAGTGAAAATAACGAACCTATGATTAATTTTGTAAAGAAGCTTATTACGTAAACAGTTATTACTTTAACAAGACTTATTAAATGCATTAATATTTTATAGTGCTTATGAATACAATTGACTTCCTCAGCCAATAAAAGTGTAGTCAGTCGAAGATCTTCTTGTGTTTGCAACTGGATTCATGTTCAAGAATATAATCCTCGTTCGCGGACTTCCCCAACAAAATTTTCGCCATCTCCATTGACATTGCGAAACTGACGCAATGTCAACTTTAGTACTTTCAACTTCAGTAACTTTTAGTAATCAACTTTAGTATGGACGATTTCATACTAAAGTTGATTTAAAAATTTTTCTTTGATGTAAAGCATTTGAAATTTTGGTGCTTATTGTCATTAAGCAAAGGCACTTCAGCCTATTTATCACCGAGTAATAAAATATACTGAAACTTTGGACAAACTCTCTATAAAAGTAATGAACTGGTTTAAAGCTCATCGGTTAACGTAATGTTTTGATGGCAGATAAAATTATTAGCTAATTTAATTAGTCACCTTGTAACACTTGTAGAAATGACATTAGATATATACAATATAATTAAAAAAATAATTATTGTGAGTCTAATTCTTAATAAATTTAAATTGATATTAAAAATTACATTAAAATTTGGCTAGCAATGAATATAGTATTAAAAAATGAAATATTATGCACCTTCACTAAAGTTTAACATCGAACCTCACTAAATCTATTGAGATAACTGTTTTCCTACAAACCTTTGCAAATAAATACGTTGCACAGTTTTGGAAAAAAGCTAGCAGTTCGTTAAATATAATCTGTTTCGCCCTCGGTCTTTATCTACATGCATGACAGAGATAAAAATTTGCAAACGCTATTAATGCGGTATAATATTAGGATATGCATTTATGTGAGAATATAAATTATATTTAATATTTTTTAACTTTTTGATAATCTGTTATGTATCGTTATTTGAATGTTCAAGTTAATATGAAGTATCAAACATACCATACAGCGCGTTGAATGTAGAAGCCTTCAGAGATCGGCGTGGGTCGTTATCAACATTCTAAAATAATAAACTGAGAATATTTTACAATGAATACACACATTAGCATGAAAGTGAAATCACATTCAAACATTTCCCATTTAAATAAAATCGTAAATCTGCACAATCGTGTATTTTTTCTTAAAAACGAAAATTTTAAAGTAGATTTAGTTAAGTAGCAATGGTAATTAATCTAAATTCTTTTCGTCCTACAATACTTTAAACTTAAAATGGTTCTGTTTCTTCATTTAAAAATTGTTTAATACTAAAGTCTCTTTTTATGAAATATTGAGAAAAATCCTTAAAAGACAACATGTCATTAAAATTAAAAATATCATTAAAATGTGAGTTACTATATTTGTAGAACTTTAATTAGGGCTCATTTTTTTCAATAACAGTTCAATCAAAACAGAAATAAGAATACATCGTTCAAAGAAGGTAATAAATAGGCCTCTGTTACGATAAAATCACTCATAATTAATATATTCAGTTGTTTAGTTCTACAGCATTTTTCATTATTTTCACTTTTGATTCATATTTTGATGCTGTACACTCAACAAACATACGAAAAGCCAAATAATTATGACATCTTTTTCCTTCAGTATCAATAAAAACAATGAATTCTGCCAACATTAAAAATGAATATTAAATCTTTAGTTAATGACACGCATATTGTTTTAAATTATTAATTCGTGTTTGTTTTTATTTTTACTTTCAAAAATAAATTCATATTTCCAATTATTCCATTAATTTCAACATTTTGGTTTTTTGGGTTAACAAATGGTGAAATTTACATTAGTACTTAAGTGCATCTGTCCGAATTATTAATTTATAATTTCAAGAAAATTCAGTCTACAAGGCAATGCTAAATATTTAGAAATATTTTTTAATATTCCTAAAATTGAATATTATTTTTGATATTAAGTGAAACAGACGTCATTTTTGTAATATTTTTAGATTTTTATTTTCTCCTTTTAAAAATTCCTTATTACTGTTTCTATTTATTTATTTGTGCAGTGCGTTGTATGTAATTGTATATTTAAAGTGAAAATAGTGAATTAAAAAAATGGAGGTATTTATTGTGAGTTAATTTATTTTCTATATATTTTTTTGAAGAATCAATCGCGACAAAGATATTCAAAAGGTTAAAGTACGTGATTTTATTTACATATTCTTTCGTAAAAAAAGGATTCGCAATTTCTGTACACTTATATGTTCGGCAGCTACTATCCACTGGCGCATTAATGCCTGACATACACTTTCATTAATAATATATACTATTTATAATCTTCATCATAAATACAGCAAAATAATATTGAATAGATACACAAATTAAAGTAAAGATTTGGGGTTACTTTTGTCAAATAAGTATTTCAATGATTAAAATACAAACTTCAAAATACGTACAGCTATTTCCTTTGCTCAAGTGTAACTTCATCTTACATAATTCTTTAAATATTACCGATATTTCCATTCCTTGTTTTCTTTTTCACGTATGTTATTATTATATTCAAATAATTTACGTGAAAAAGAAAACAAGTAATGGAAATGCCGGTAATATTTAAAGAATTATGTAAGATGAAGTTGCACTTGAGCAAAAGAAATAGCTGTACGTATTTTGATGTCTGTATTTTAATCATTTAAATACTTATTTGACAAAAGCAACCCCAAATCTATCCTCCTTATTACTATATTTTTTAAATATATGTAATGTCACATTTCCATCACAATTTTGAATGTCAACGTGTTATACCATGTACAAATGAGAAATGAGCGTTCAAAAAAGCAAAGTGATACGAATTTTGCACCAAGAAACTAAAGAAAAATAAGAACATTACATTAATGAAATAAATCGCACTTATATAAAACTAAAACACCTGTGTGAATGTAGACACTAGGAACATGTGGATAAATACTATGAATATGAAAACAGTGAACATAGGCGACGATGGTGCCAATAGCTTTTGTTTCGAGACTGCAACCGCTGCAACTTCATACGGTAACTTTCGTGTGACGAATCTTAAAATTTCACTCTCATCATTTTTTCATAACGAGCCTAAAGAAGTATAACTTCAATAAAAATTTCTGATTCGATTATATGTCTAATATTACTTGAGCAATACTTTATAGCTAAAAATTTTAAACATTGCATACAAAAAACAAAACTTAAGAAATTCAACAGATTTAAAGCGATTTTTTTATGAAAGATTCAATAGGCGAAGGCCACTTCATACTTGATTGAATTTTTTTCCATCTGAAGCAATGTATGGATATAAAAATAGATTTTATAGGATGGATACAAAAATAAGTATACAGGGCATTAATGAAATTTGTTTTTTTTATAAAATTAAAAAATGGGGTTATAATTGGCAAATGCAAGCAAATATAATTATTTTAATATTTATTTCAAACCTGGATTATTAAAATATTATTCAAAAATGGTGTTAGCGCCCAAGGACAAATTATACCTATTTTTTATCAAAATTAAATGCAAATTATATAATTTTTTCACCTTAATTTTGTGTGGGCATTAAATCCAAATAAACACATATTTTTTAAATTGTTACCCTATTATATTATTATAAAAATTTAAAATAAACCTTTATTTGTTAACTACCTCTGAACATTTTCAAACAAATAAGTTTTCCTTTCAAAACACGTTATTGAAAACAAATGAAAATATACATAAATAGGATAAAATTAGCTTATTAATAGGGACAAATTATAAACATCTTAAATATTTGTTAACAGCATCCGAGGATAAACATTTAACTACGCAAACGTAGTTCAAGGCTTATATCACCCCTGAAGAACAATTAATTTTAACATACGAAGTTGTTTTCAAACTTATCACCGCAGGAAACCATTTTGGCGATATTCTATAATTGTTACAACAACGGCAGCTCTTTCGCCTTTGATGTATATGGTTTTCGTAACGTTCTGAAGAATTGTTTGATGTTTGAACATAATTACGTTAATACTTTGAACTTAATTCTAAATCTTAATTATATTCATTCGTTCTTTATTCTGTACCTTTTATATTTATGTTAATTGTACATAGTATTTAAGTAAATATATTGTCATCAGCGATAAACGAGAGAAAGAAAATATGGGTTTTCTCATACTTTTACTTCTAGTTTCCTATTAAAACTAATTATGTTAATAAATTATGGTGGCCATGTGCCGAATTTTATGCTGTGCTCACTAAACTACAAAGATAGTTATATTATAGCTTCACTAAAGGAAAAGTAGTTATAAAACTGGATGGTAAAGAAATGCAGCACTCGAAATGGATATTGTTCATTGTTTAAATGGAAATGTATGTTACTTGCAGTGCTTGATATCGATTACAGCCCTATGAGATGATATCTAAGGGTCGTTTTTTAAATTTGTCTCATTAATTCCGTTCAATAAATTGGAACAACGTATAAAATTGTTACGTCCATAGAACCATCGACATAGAAGGGTGATATATATGAATCGACGTTATTTATATTTACACGACTTAGTTTAATATTGACCTAATAAGCAAAAGCACAAAATAATTGTAATGCAAATAGTACACAAAAGTAAAACTTTGTTTTAATATGTAATATATTGCGTAAATAAAAAAAGACTACAATTAAGACTTTGCTACTGCATAATATTGGAATACTAAGTTATATCTAAAATTGAATGAAAAGTGTTTTTATACTATTTGAGACGTAAGCTCATAGAAATGCAGGACCATATCGCATTGTCAGATTTGTACTCAAAGTTAGGGATTACCCAAAAATCCTTTGATGTTTTTAGTTAGTTTTTATAAATAATCGTTCCGATCTTGATGATTGAAGACTTTTAATATTTAAGAATAATCTGCCAAAAGCTCTTAGCCCGGTAATAATAATCCTGTCGCAATTTTCCTCTAAAAGAGTTTCTAACTCAAGCTTTAAGGATTTTAGTAATCTTTATGTTAGCAAGAGTATTTGATTAACCTTCCCGTTTCTGTTAACGATCATTGACTTCATGCCTGTGTTACTACTATTATTACTTAATTCGTATTGCTAACTGATGATATCAAGTGGAAAGGAAATTGTGAACTACATAATCTACTGAATTGAATATATTCGGGTCTGGAATTTTAATTCTGTACTTAAATGAAGTATAAGCTTAATTTTAGCATCATCAATTGGAATTTTACAATAATAGATATTCGTAAAATACGGTGAACCTTTTGTGTATCACTTTGGTACGGAAGCTGAAAGTGGTAATAGACGTTTATCTTATATTTTATAATCATATTAAAAACACTTTTAAAATATGCTATGAAATTTTGGAGTTTATCTCATGATATTATCACGATTTTTCTACTAATATTATTAACACAGTCGGCAAGAATTTAAAGTATACTATTTTTGTTAATTTTTGTAAAATATCCTAGTGATAAGCTATTCAACAAGTTATTAATCTACAGTATCTTTTTACTAACTATTCAATTGTTTAGCTTAAGAATTCTATTAGCTTAAACATTTTGTGTTGTAAAATTGTGTGAATGTATGAATGATGAATAATACATTTTATTGCTTACCTTTTGTCTTGATGTAGCAGATTTGGCCGCAAAAGTTATTAAAAACAAAGTTTTTTGTAATAATTGCTAGTATACGTGTTGTTAATAATTATAGTATTGTTAATAATAATTGCGACCTTTATCCGAAGTACATTAAGTAGCAAAAACAAATAGATGTATTGAAGTTTAAACATCATATTTAAAACTATATGTATTTTGTTAAGTTGAAAATTTTCTTCATAAATTTCAAATAAAGGATAACTACGCATTGGGGAATCTATAGAAAAAGAAGAACGGTAAAATGGCAAAGTAATATTATAACCCAAGTTTATTTGTCAAAAATTTTTTTAATAAATGATAGAAATTTATCGAACAAAAAGAAATTGTTAATAAAGTTTAATTTGATTTTCAGTTTTATTTCTCATTTTTTCTTCTTAAAGAAACTCATTTCAAAAGAATATTTTTATAATAGTCTCAGTGAATCAGTAACTAATTTTATTGCTCGTTGTTGGAGTTTCACTGCAAATTACTTATCAATCCAAAATAAATTGATAACAATAACCAAGGTATTTTAATTCCCCAATAAATTATAATGGTATTTTTTATTAAAACCAATGCATGAATAAATGAATACCGAATTAAACTTATGAATTATTCAAAGCAGAAACTGCTACAAATCTTGAAAAAATGCCTAATCAATATCATCTATGATCCAAATACGTTTATTCAAAGGCGGATCGTGAGGTACACGTATATGTGAGTATTGCGGCGTATTATTGGCGGGTATATGCGCTCTCTTAATAAAGCTGAATGTGAAATTCTTTTTCTCCTTTTATTAGTTTCATCAATCATGGAAAAACTCTAAATTTTAATTTATGCAATCTGTAAATATATTATACTTTACTCTGCCTAATATATTTCATGCGTTAAACCATAGTCATTTATATATGTTTTAATTGTATGAAACAAAATTTCTGTCAAGACAACGTTAAAGGTTATATGTGTGTATATTTATAACTATATATATATATATATATATTTATATATAATATATATAATATATATATATATATATATATATATGTATATATATATATATATATATATATATATATATATATATATATATATATATGTATACATATATGTGTATGTGTGTGTATATAACAAACTGCAAAATTGGCGTATCTGTGCACTGACATAATTTACGAAAAAATAATTTAGCGAACATAATAAAGGTAACAGAACACAAAAATAGAGTTCCTGTTATTTTTGTCTGCTTGTTTGAACACGCCTCACCTAAAAACTACTGATCCAATTAAAATGAACTTTTTTGAAAAACGGAGGAGTTGACTTGAACTAACATTAAATTTTACTTCATCACAATCGTTGTACTCAATCAGAATATACGCGAAATATAATTTTTCCAAAAATATTTCAAGGAGAACTCAAATCAACTATACCCAATGAGCTACAGGCTGACTCAAATCAAACCAACAAAACCCAACTCAACACGACCCAACTAACCCAACTCAAACAAACCCAAACAAACCCAAACCAAAGCATACCCAACTCAACCCAAAACTAAACCAATCCGATCCAATCCAACTCAACCCAAAGTAAATCCAAACCTACTCAATAATCAATAATAAATTAAACTCAACCCGACCAACCCAACGTAAAGCAAAACCCAGTTATAAAAGAAAGGCAATAAGTACATTACAATCCAAAGCAAGCCCAATTCAACGTAACTGAACCAAAATCAAATAAACCCAAAAACTCAATCCGACCCGACGCAAACTCAACCCGACCCAAACCATACCTAACCAAACCAAATCCAACAAACTGGCTGCCAGCGAGTATCATATTGATTTTTGTAACGTGATTACTACCTGAATTATATAAAATTCCAAGCCTGTTTAGGAAAGGTGTAACAATTATATGGGAAATTTGACATTTAAATACAAAGTCAGATGGTTTAAAAAAGTTTATTTTTATAATTATTTTAACAGATGGCGTTACATGTATAAATCTAAGAGTTAACGTCATGTTTTTGAGAGATTCACAAGCTAACGAAATCGCGGTCACAGCTAGAACTTCATAAAATAAAAGAATATTTTACCCCCACATTTACAAATAATTCATTCCAACACGTGAAAATTACATATTTTGAAATCAAGATTGAAAGAAAAGTAGTCAAAACCTTTTTTATTCACGATATATAATAGTACGGTTCCCATTCCAATAAAGAATCAGTTATGATTAGGTAAATGAATTAATCGAAAAGAAAAATGTTGCCAACTGCAAAAATATTTGAAAAGCACAAAATATATATATATATATATGTGTGTGTGTATGTATGTATGTATGTATATAATTCATTCATTGGTCAACTACTTCTTTTAATTGAATCTAAAATTACCATGGTTACATTTTTTTACTATCATTGTTAGGTAAGTAAAATGTTTACTCTTCTATTATTACTTATACTAAATTAAATAAATCAGAACGCCTTGAAAATTGACATCATTTTTTCTGTCGTAAATACGATCATATTTTTGTACATGGATTGCCATACTTAATGAAAACACCAAAGCGGTATAAACTACTCATTTCGCGTCTTCTTTTTTAATATTAAGCCGAATTCATGTATTTCGTCTTAATTTCAGATTAACCTAAGTACTCGTTCAGTACCATAGTTTCCTAAACCCTCTTTACTTGCCTATCCTTTAACACAGTACCAAAGTCTATTAGTACTACTATGATATTTATACATACTTACAAACTGTGAAGCAAATTTAATTTTAGTCTAAGCCTTTAAAAAACATGTATTCTTATTACTGCATTATTGACAATTTACTTAAGTCTTTCTTTTCTTTTTGCATTTTTTTTATTCTTTTACACCTTTAGTATTTTATTTGCTATTTCCTTAATTACAACACACTTTTTTTTATTTTATAGTTATTATAAATTTAAACATACGGATAACTGGTGTCCTCTTTTGGAATAATTTAACTTACTTTTATTTGTTTCCTTGTATCTATATGTGTAAACAAAATTTATTCTGATGTTTGGGAAGGAAGTTGGTCATGATAAATTCGCAACGTAGAAGCGTAAATCTGTCAAGCTTCAGCTCGTTTGATTTATCTCAATGAGCTATTTGGTTACATTTTGCTAGGACGATTTTGTTAGCGGAAGAAGGTAGTCATGAGAATTTCTTAATGTTTGACAGTAAACCTATCAAGGTTGGGCTCTTTGGAATTTTTCTCGGTGGGTTAAATTTTTTTAAGAAGTTTTTTTTAAAGAATTTTATTAAAAAGGTGTAGTTTTCATTTTATTTTATATATATGTGTGTGACTTCTATACCTTGATTATCTTATTATTATTTACTTCTATAATTCTATGAAATTGTCAATATTCTCTATCACTTTTTGAATATTTGTCACAGAATGTTACCTCTAAAATCATTTTTAAAGTTCTCCAAGATTTTGGAGATAATTTAAAATACTGCCAATATCTATTTTATTCTGCAAATTATGTTACATGAAATAACATAACATTTTAGTAATAAATTATGTTAGAAATAACAATAAAAAAAAATTCACAAAATATAATTAAAAATTATACAACAATATTATATAGTATTTCGGTGTAATTAATAAAATTTTTATTAATAAAACGGGCCGATTTAGACAGGAAATTTTATTAACAAAATAATATGCGTATGAGTTTTATTTAGTTTTATTTATTTACACCGATCACAATCAATTGACTACGTTTATTACAGCACTAATATATGAGAGTCAATATACTTTATGCAAAATTTAAAAAAAAGAGATCTTTTTTAAATTAACAAAACAAACGATTTAAGAAAGGCAATAAGTACATTACAACATAATTGTCTGAAAAGCGGTTTTAAAGTTTCATCGCCACATTAAAACAACCAACCTCTCGATCAATCATCGAAAAAGATCGATGCGTCCTCAACCGACGCAGACGTGGTAATTGCAATTGCGGATCATTTAGTGTGAACCAATGAGGCGATGCTGGAGGGATGAGAGGGCAACAACATAATATTGCGAATTCAAATATGCCAAAAGTGATGTAACGATTTGATAGACTACATTGTTATATTCGAATATATTATAAGAAAATACTTGTCAATAGCTTACATTGAAATTATTTTTCACTTTTATTTCTGTTTTTATTTTCTAGAGACTTTTGATGCTAGAAATGTAGATATCGCAGACAAAGTAAATATATACGAACATTATATATATATATATATATATATATATATATATATATATATTTCTGTACATTTACCTTGTATTAACGAAGTAAACAAGACCGTTCGTTTCTTTTTAATATGTAGAATGACCGAGTATTAAATTATACTTCAACTTAAACATATTTCTCTCCAAGCGACTTATGACCTCAGAGTATATTAAGAAAGTTTACTTTGTCATTTTTATTCCCAAGTGACCTTACTATGTTTTATTGTTAACAATATTCAGACTATTGTCGATTGTCATCCATTTATTGGTCAATATCTTTTCGCTATCCGCTTCAGAGTTGGATCAAATTAAATGTGAACACAACAATGTCTCAAGAGGTTCTCGTTCGATACCGTATTATGTATTGGTACTCTAGTATGAACGGAGATATATCATTAATTTTCTTTTAGTTCTTGCTTATATCTCACTACAATAATAACAGTATTCAGTATTTTATTATTGACTTTGACAATTAAAATAATAAAGCAGTTTTAATCTTAATTTAACTTACAAATAAAATTAGATTTTTTGAAAATAATAGGTTTATTGTTAAAACGTTAAAATTTGATTAAAATTTTATAATATCCCTATGTAAAAACGTGGTTTAATTGAAAATTATAATTTATAAAAATGATCAGTACTTACATGTTTTCATTTGTTATATATTATGTTTTCTATAATTTGATTTTTTGTCGTAGAATTAATATTTCAGCAAGGAAAGCACTGGTATAATGAAAACTACTTTTTTCAATTTCTTTTGTTATTCGATTTTATTTGTTTACATAATTATTGAAATTACTAAAGTAAAAACAAGTGGTAGAAATTTATTGTTCCTGCATTCTTTGATGGTTCGATTCTATATTTACAAAAAGTTTAACCTTTTATTTTATTTGCCAGAAACTTTCACTTGCTTAGACGAAATGCATTTATATACCCAAATAAACATTTAAATTGCGTAAAATTTAACAGGCGATAAAATTATATAAATGCACATAATTTAAATTCAAAAGCATGTATATGTATTTTGTCGTGTAAAGAAAAAAGAGTCAATTTATTTATTCTGATGTTTAATTTAATTTAAATACGTACGAAATATTTTTTCAAGCTTCAAGACTGTTTATCTATTAACCGGTACTCTATGTACGTATGAGTATGGAAGTAATATTATAAGATGTATAGGGGTTTTAGAATTTTAAAATATCGGATGACTGAGACATGGATACATAATCACAACACGATGAAGTTGGTGGTAACGTTTAGGAAGTTAATAACTTTCCAAATATTTAAACTATTCATTGAAAATTATAAATACAGAAAAAATACGATAAACTTCATAAAACATAAGAGGCATTACGTAATTATATGAGGAAACATATATACAAAATTACTTTTGTTAAAAAGATTACCTACCTAAAAAAAGCCTTAAAAAATACTTGCAACGTATTTTAACAAAAATGTATAGGAGCTTGTGCTCAATACATGTTTTGACTCCGATGAATAGGTTGTTGTCTAACAAATAACAAAAGTGTATGTCCTGTGAGTTAGTGGCGTTATTCTCTTTTAATATTTGTGCAATTAAAGCGATACATGAAGAGAATTATGAACTTTTATATGAGTTATATTAAAGTTGGCTCCCAATCCATATGAAACTCAGAAATTCTGGTGTTTCTTAATATTGAATAGTACTGATACGTGATTGAATTTTTAATGATCTAATATATAGGTATAATGATAATCTAATAAGATACGACTAAGGGCGATATAAACATGCTCTTTAGCAAAATCACAATGCAATAATGGAGCCGAAAAGTCACGACAGGAACTTTCCAGGAGTAAACTCGTTGAGTTTGGACTCGTATGACTTGTATTGACGTCAAAATAAAATAATAGGGTAAGTAGGTAGTTATATATATATATATATATATACATATATATATATATACACACACACACACACACACACATTATATATATATATATATATATACATATATGTGTGTGAGTGTGAGTGTGTGTGTTTATGTGTGCACACATACAATTTATTTGCAATTTGATCCATAAATTCTGATGCTACAGGTGTACTGCCCACCTAAAAGCATCGTTAATGTAACATTTTAAAATTCCGTTGGAAGTTGCGAAAAAATTTAGCAAACGTTATACAAAACCATAACAACTGGTTTCACAGTGAATTTTTTATTTTCAAACATGCAAAATATAGCAACTTTGCTAACACTTTTTTTAACTAAAACCGACATTTTCACGACCTCGTCGCATACTTTGTCAGTTTCAGAAAAATTAAATAATTTATTAAATAAACAAAATAGATCACATTTAAATGAAACTACGTGATTTAGTATTATTTCTACTTTCTTTAAGTTCTTTACCATGACCTAGGTATCGTTGTATAACATCTTCAGGTGGGTTATTAGCAAAGATCACTTAGATTCGTGAATAATGAATTTTTAATAATGAACTACATCACGTAGTTTTATTTAATTGTGAATAATGAATTTCTACAAAATTAACGACAAATATATTCAATACAAAATATATATTACAGCGATAATAACTACACATCAAATAAAAAACTTTTATTCATTGCAGAAACACAAATACGAAACTTTTAATACAACACGTAATCACGTAGAATTTTCAAAAAATTACCGTTTGCACTGTTAACACGATTCGTAATTACGAAGGAAAATTAAATAATTTAAAACATTTACTGGCGACCGAGAGCCTTCGCCCAACACCGACACCGATAAATAACTGTTCGCTATTAATTTTACGATTCACCTGGCAAGCTTCCGTTTTTAGAGGATGGATGAGCATAAAAACACTGGTCGATAGTTGAATTAAAGATATGATCAAAATTCTTGATTGTGCCTCCAAGTGTATTACACGTTTAAAGAAATTTTTGTGATGCATTATATTGACATTTATGTATCGTTTTTGTAACAACATCTAGTACTAATGTAAAAGACGTGTCAGGAAACTTATTTATAAATTATTTTTGTAAAGAAAAGTAAATATTTTGACCATCAATAATAGACTCGGTGCCAGTTTAACCTATCGCATTCCATCCTTTACCTCAATCTCCCAAAGAAGAATTTCGATCAAAACTAATTATTCTTAATGAAATGTGCAAACACGATTTCTAAATATGTAGGTAGACATCTATATATCAGGTACAGTATCTATATATAGGTAGGTATCTATATATTTCTTGAAGTTAAACTTGGTTTTATTGGAACTTTCCTGTAACTTTTGATAATGGCACTTATATAATATGAAAACAAAAGTTCTATTACTTTTCCAATAATAATTCTATTTAATATATATCTATTATATTTATCTGTTACCAAAATTACTATCTGATCTTAAGTCCTTTTAGTATATGGAATGACAAACACACTACACCTCCTCTTGAACTATGATGCTTCACTTATACAATTTGTTTAGTATTATTGCTCAGTAAATGTATCTACAGTTTTATGATGGTGTACATAAAAACAAATAAGTACAAATTTTGGTATGGCGAATTTATGATAGGCCATTAATGCACTGCTCACAAAATTAAAGGTTTATTAAACATTTTTAAAACAATGTACAAACTTTAAACTGCTGTAATTTTATGAAAAATGCGTGGAGTAAAATGAAACAAGTTGAATTCACACTAAACTTTCATGTTTTTGATGCATTATTTCTATATTCTTCATCTATGACACGTACCAATTTATAAATTAAACAGTAGTATAAAAAACGTGTGGAATTTACATTAAAATTTTGTGTCTTTTGATGCAATATTTCGACATTCTTCATTTAAAACCCACACCAATTTATAGATTAAAAACATACTTTAAATTTTCCTTTATTCTACTTTTTTTGCATTTGGGTAAAATAATTTTTTCTCTTAAAAACAATTATCAAAGTGGACACAATAATCTTTAATTTCTTAATAAATTAAAATAATTATCTTTAATTTCATATTCAATTAACACATTTCTTACAAATAAGGTATATTATAATTTGAAGATAAATTTAATTAAAAAGAGAAAGAAAAATATATCGAATTTTGTACTCTTAAAGCGAACATTTTCAAATTTTTGAAACTGCTTTTATGAATTTATGAGGCGATTACGCGTAAGAGTAATTAAATTCAAAAATTAGTTTTTCCGACGGAAAATTACTTTCTTAAAAAGAATCAGGAAGATATTTCGAACGAAATTTTGAAAGAGATATATTGCGATGAATCACAATATTTCCTTTTCCTAAATAACTTAACAATTGAAAAAGAAATTAGAGATGTTTTTTTATTTCTATTTTCTTTCTGTAACTTTATAAAAATAGTATATGGAATATATTTGAGGTAAGTATTCGGAGTACGAAATTTCAGCATTAAATTGGTATTTTTTTCCATTTTATCAATAAAATTAAAAGATCAAACAAAATTTTCCTTGATTCTTTAATTACATGTACTGCTTAATCATTCAAATCAAAATTAATTAACTAAGAAATTGAAGAAAAAAGTTATTAAAAGTATATAACATGAATCTTGATTATACGAGAAGATATTAATTAGAATTTTCCAATTTTTGTATTTTCTGCTTCTAATACATATACTCGGAGCTTTTGTATATTTTTGAACTTTTTATAGGTTCTATGAAAAGTTTTTTTATTTATCTTACTTCAGTATTTTCCTTTCTATAATAATAGCAATAAAATACTTGAAATATGCGATATCTACGGTTAGACGCGGGATATATTTTCGGTAATTTCCGTAATAAAGTCGGTCTCAACAAATCGTAATGGTCATTAAAATCTCATTGAGTTAAACCAAAAATTTAAACTAAAAGTAAATAAAAACAAGAAAAAAAATTACTGAAAGGACATCAAATAGGCAAGAATATTAAAGAAAAAATGTAGCGTTTAGATTAATTGGATCTCAGTGGTGTGTATAAATAAATCTCGAGCACTTTTTATATTACGTTTGTATATTTTAGCTCCAGTTTATTGGATTGTGTTGGCCTTGATCGAAGAAGTAATCTCTGGTTATATAACCTATAGACTTATGTTTATTTTATTTTAAACGAACTGTTTATATTTGAATGACACAACTGATATTCCATTCTATTGATTTCGTAAGATGTGATATAAAGTTATTTTATGCTACACTTATACGTGAAGCAGTAGTTTTTTTTAATTTTAAATAACCTGATGACAAAGTACATACATTCTTAACTACAGTTTCAATATAATGTTCTTACACATATTTCTGGATTTTCTATATTTATTTGATAAATATATTTTCTCGGCACACTAACATTTGTTTAGAACATATTAATTGTCAATTATGAGTTAAAAAAACCATATAAGACATATGTAAAAATATATTAATTTTTCCTCTGAGAAAATTTTACAATACCATGCGATTGCGATTCTGAATTACGGTAACAAAAATCCGATTATGGTTATTCATATTTTAATTATTTACATATTTCTTCGGAAAATTTCATTATTTAAAGATGACCGTCTTTATGTATATGATGACCGTCTTTATGTTTATATTTTAATAATGAAAGCTAAGCCCAAATGTTCTATATTTACATGCTTTATTGGTTTACTTTACAACGGAATCTGCAAAAGTGAACCTTTATTTGTAAAAACCAAGATAGCAGAGCTATATACTTCGACTAGCACATATTGCACGTAACCTCTCATAAAAAAAGAATTTTGAGTATCAGAAGAGCTATAAATATAATTTTTTTTCTAATTTTACAAATATTTTAATAATGGATTCATTAATCACTTCATCTGAAACAAAATGTAATATTTTTTCCAAAGGTTATAAATACCAGAGGATTAAAATGGGACTATATAATTAATAGGTAGTGTTATTTCTTTAAAAATGTTGAAGAAACGAATCATGTTATTAATATTCATTAAGCCTCATAATTCATGAAGCCTCATAAACTAATCCTCGAATGAAAACTGTTTCTCTGAATTTTCGAAGTTGATTTGAGAGTTTTCCAATATAACTGGCGTAGAATGTTTTATTAAACGGATCTTGTTTTTCATATATTTTTAACATAGTTCCATTCGTAGTAAATAATTTGAAATATTTTTAGATGCACTGCGCTTATTAAAGACACTCTGTATATTATTTCGCCTATTTCTTAATCTCTTTTAATTGCCCACCAGAAGATGTTGTCACACAACGTAGGTCGTGGTTAAAAATTTATAGAAATAATACTACATCACGTAGTTTCATCCATTTATTAATAAAGAGTCAAATGATGATGAATTTCAATGAACTTAACGCCAAATATGTTCAACCTATAAACAGATCTAAATGAACCATAATAATATTATTAATCTGTGTAAATTTGGTTATTCTTATCAATGTGAAATGATTACATCATTCCGTTACTCTTTTTGCCGACTTTTTCATATATTAATATTGGTGTGTAAAAATATATACCTTCCTCAAAAAGAATTTAGTTTTATACATTATATATTGAAAAAAATACGATGTGTATTTGTAGATCGAATAGAATCCACCAGTGAAACTTTGCTGAAATTCCTTTAGCTTCTCTTTCGTTATGCTCGAGTAAATGATCTTCTCTTTTGTGATGCTCAACTAAATATTTTTTTTTGTTTTTGTAAACTCCTTCATATGAATAAACACATTTTAAAGTTTTATTATATGTATAGATAATAAAATTCATAACCAAATTTATACGGCTTAGTACTATGCCTAAAAGATAATTAAATTACAAATATTGACAATACATTGAATTTGTAAATAAATAGCGAACACAAAGTAAGTTTTTATCGAATATATACCACATAAAAAAATTATGTGTAGAAGATGACCATAACGACCGTCTGCCCGCATTTGAGTCGTTTGCTCAAATACCGTTTCGTATCACACCATACTTCTCCTCTGGCCATGCTAATTTTGCCAATATACGTCCGGGTGTAAAAATTCAATACGTGATTTATAAACATCTATTGAAGTACATATATATGTATCTATGCACCTCAATAGATTTCTTTAGTTACTATGTGTCGAGATCTATACGATTTTTCAGAAATGTTAAGTTGACACACTAAAATGATTGCGATAAAGTGATAATTGAATATTACTTCAACTGCTTACTGCAAAGTATTTTTTGTAAATCTAAGTTTTGTCAGTAAATTTTACGTGAAGTATGCATGAACACACACACAAATAGACACAGAAAAAAATTAAATAATGTTTTTTAAATGCATTTAAATATTTATTGCTCAACTCTGCAATTATTTTTTGGAAATATTTTCATATAGGGAAAAATCAAAATTAACAGTTATATTTTATAATAAATTCCTTTATAAAACATGGAGAATAATATCCTGCCAGTCCGATGATCAAAATTTGTTGCTAGAATAATTATAACCTGCCAAATACTCATTTATATTTAATTAAGCAGTCTAATCGTGCTTTTCAAATGAGAAGTTAACTGGTTGTAAGACTAGCGCAAGATTATAAGAACTGGCGCTAAGCAAGTCAAGCATAGACGGCATCTAAAATTATGAATCACGATCCTCAATAATTATTAAATTCGAGATGACGATTTATAAATATTTGAACTTTTGGAATATAATATTACAAAATGAAAACATTTTCTAAAAAATATTTAATTATTTATTTTTTACTTTTTACGGTTTTTAAAAAATATTTTGTTTTAGTTTTAAAGGGATTAATAGTATTAATCATCACACTATACCTAAAATTCAATTATTTAATTTCTTAGAATATTATATAATTATTAAAATTCACGGGCAAACACTAGTATATGGATAATTTTCTCATTGTCTAAAGTTGGTTATCAACAACAAGTAGAAACAAAGCAATAGTAGTAGCCGTAACTGGTTAGCTGTAAGTCCTTGAAGAGTTCTGTTTTCAAAGTTCGATATCAGATTTTGAAATGTAACAATATCTTGAATCACATGTGGTTTATTACCATCCTGTAAAGAATTGCATTGTTCATCTCCAGAACTAATCATAAGAAAGAACTATCAGTAGGAATAATCTTGTATCACGGTTATAGGTAAGGATTTCCATTATTAACTTTTTGGAATGCATCATCAGAGTAGTTATTTGTCATAGTAAATACTGCCAGGGGTAAGTATCTTGAATTACATTCAATTGACTACCATCCGTTAATGAGTAATATTGTTTATCTCTAGAACTCATCATCAGACCCTGGCCTGGTCGATGATATAGTTATTGTGCAAAGTATCAACCACTATTAGCAAATATTTTTAATCACGGTTGATTTACTGAAATCCGTTAAGGACCTCTATTGTTCGTATCCAGAACTTATCATTAGACCTTGACCTAGTGAGTGGTGTAGTTATTTTACAAAGCAACAACTTTCACAGTTAATTTATTGCCATTTGGCAAAGAGTTTCATTGTACAATTCCAGCCCTCATCATCAGATCATCACCATATTTATATGAGACTTCCCCTAACTTATCTCATTTCTATTAAAAAAGAATCATTGAAACTTAGGAAAGAATTGTCGTTTGATATGCATAAAAAAGATTCCAATAAATTAAGAACTTCCTCCTTTTTTTGAAGTCAGTTAGTTAAAAAGAAAAATATTAATTTGTGTTTATACAAAATGAAGTGCTTAAAAAAATTAATTTGGTAACATTAACAGATATACATTTACTGAAACAATTTCATGATACATAGAAAAGTTCTTAAGTCCTGAAGGGCTTTGAGTTACTTTGAATTGGTACTTGAGCAATGATTTAAACTTTGTTTCTTCAAAGACGCTTTAATTGGAGGAAATTCCCTTCGTAGACTGGTTTATAAAGTGTGGCCGCTAAATTAATTACCCGAAGTTTCTATAAAGTTTCCATTTTGTCGACAACTTCAAAAGAAGTTGTCAACTATCAAAATATAGTATTCATTGGAACATTGCGGTACAAATAGTTAACAAGGATAATGTAGTAATTATTCATTGTATTAATTTAACAATTATTCACCGTATTCTGACTTCTTTACAGTACATGCCAATGCATATTTTGATACTATACATGCGATTTGCGAATTCAAGTTACAAGTTCAAATAATCAAGAACCTTTTATAATTTACTTGAATTAACAGTAATGTCATAGATATAACCTTATTATTTTCTCTAGAATATGCCAAAAATTCGTCAAAATTTTAGATGTCTAGAGAGGTACCGTAAAATTTATATTTTTTAAATGGAATAGTTACATATTAATTAAAGTCTTCATACGAAGCGGAAGCAAAAATAATTCTAGTGCCGTCGTTTGATTATATGTTTCTTAGTGCAATGAATTATTATAACGTATTTAGTTTTTGTTATAATTTTACCGATAATGACACGTTTTATATACATGTATTTTTACACTAATACGTAAAATTATATAAAATGTATAGTTTAACTTATTATCATAAATATTTGACAGACCAATGTTATGATTAAAAACTTATGAATGGCTGGAATTTCAAATATAATTATTGGGGTCCTAAAGATATTATTTTCTAACTTGTTAAAAATTGTTTCCGATGTTCGCATTAAAAACAGACCTTAAATTTTCTACCTTAAATAAAATAACCATAATATCTCGAGCCGGGTTAAATATAATTTTTCAATAAATTACTTTATTTACTGTAAATGACAGTTGTAAAGTATTGTCTGTAAAGTGGAAAATAATTGTCTTTGTCTTGTATACTTTTTGAAAAATTGTTTCCTAACAATTTTGTTTTTATTTAAAATATATCGACAAAGTTAGCATAAAAAGTCAGGAAATTTAAGTATATGATTAAAATTAAGTTGTGCATGTTCAGTTAGAAAATCGTTTCGATTCTCAATAAATCCCTAAATACGGAAATAAAGTAGATTAACTTAGTAAATACGTAGGTTATTTTGACTAGTAAGTTTTTGGATAGTATTTAAATATCGTATTTTGGGAATTTTTTCTAATTTATATAAATGCCTATCTATTGGGCTATGATTGCAAATGAGCTCCGTCAAATTAGGGAGTAATCAATAGAGCATCTCTTTAAATTAGATATCGTAATCCTTGTACATCTAATTCATTTTCTGGGTTCATTTTCTGGATTATGGTTCTCCCTCCTGACCTTTCCTAAACCAATTTTTTGTCACTACCGTTGGCTTGCTTATCACATGGCATATATTAATGTCTTAGCAACATGATACAGGTAGTATTTAGCTCATCCATACACATAGTAGAAGAGTCCGTATTTTATGAACGTTTAAATCCATTTTCTTTTATGTAATATTGTCGAAGGTTTAGTGCTAAGTGTCAACCGTGAGCAATTCAGCCTATTTATACCTTAAAATAAAATATTCTGAAACTAACAACTAACTCTTTATAAATGACTTGACTGAATGCTTATGTGCTAAGTTTTACCTACTATCAAAAGATTGGATATTTTTAACTTGTAACTAATTTCATGAATTACTTTACAATTAAGGTAAATGTGATAAACAGATATAAAATAATTAATATCAAATTCGGATTCATCTGAAAATTTAACTTATAATTCATATAGTTTCATACTTAGACCTATTAAACATTGTATATCTTTACTAATATTGTACGTCGAACCTCAGAAAATCTATTGCAATAGCAGCCTTACTATTGACAACAAATATATATACGTACGCACGCTTCCACACACTCACACACACATATATATATATATATATATATATATATATGTATATATATGTATATATAAATATATATATATATATATATATATATATATATTTATATATACATATATGTATATATACATAACTCTCTTAAAATATAAAAATTTGTAAATAGAGGTACGTCGCAATAATTTTGGTAAAAAATAAATACATGAATGTTAATGATTACGATTAATTTTAATAGACTTCTAATTTGTACACCAGTTCAGAAATATAATTCAATTTGTCCGCTATATTTATTTTTAACAAATTAATATTTAGTTTAAGGTCTTATTTCGCCATTATTGTTAGTAGATGAAATTTCAAATTGAAGAGTTTGCAGTTTAACATAGGTTGTCGGATATATTTTTCTGTTATGTATACTCGCATAAAGGTACAAATATATGTAATTTTCCATTTTATGTTATCCGAAATCAAACCAAAGAAAATGGTAAAAAATAAGTTTTATTAAAAATAACCACGAAATCATAAAAAAAAACGGGAAGCTCCACATATTCTACATCAATAATCAAAGATTTCGGTTAAATATTTAACCTGCAGGTAAAAAGATTACAGATAAAGTTAATCTGCATGTATATAATAAACGGCACAAAACCAATGAATGATGGTAAGAAATATTATACTTTTTCTATCCCAAATTTATGAAATCTCTCAAACTTTTATACGAGTCACTGATAAATCCGTCAACACAGTTTATAAATGTTAGGTCAGGCATCTACATGACCAAACAAAATCAGCAGTTTTACCAAAAGTTTTAACAAAGCATAACATTTTTTTCTAATACAGTACGAGAGAATGAGAATAGTTCTACTGGATAACGCGAACTGTTTCAATAAGATTTTTCTAAATTTAATGTAGGGTAAGAATTACAAGCGAAATCAAAATTTCCTTTTTTGGTACAGGGGTTCAAAGAAGGAAATTTTGATGAACCAATGCTTGGTTGTATCATATAAAAGAACAAATTCATCCATCAAAGTGAGTATAGTTCGAGGTACTTCATCGTTTTCGCGAGATGTATGGGCGCACAGAGTAAGGCGCATTACATATAGGTGCTCGTAACTAAATTTCTCATTAGCTTTATATTTTATTGAACTCATCAAAACAAAATTGTTTCCATCTTCGTATTTATTGTTATTTTTCAAGCAGTTTAAAATACATATTATACTAGATAATTTGAAATCCATTTTGGTTTGATGTATGCTTTGGTGTTCTTCACTTATTTTTTAAAGACTTCTTACATAAAATATGTTACAAAGTTCAACATTGAAACTATATTTGAATTTCAAAAATCGTCGCGGCGATTTGATTATCTGATTATTAGTAGCAATACGATAAAATTTATTTCATAAATAATGTCATTATAAAACTATTTTTTAGACGTAATTCTTATTGAATTAGTTTTTTAAGTAAATTTTGAATATCACATATTATTTAAAATTCCTTGAACCAAATTTTTAATAATCATTCATCCAAATAAAAACCAATAATTTTCTGCTTTTAGTTATATTTTCCAAACATTAGCTATTTCTGATTTAAAAACTAACTGTGAATACATAGAAATTAGATTTATTGAATGGAAAAAAATTCTACTAAAAAAACAGAATTTCGAAGTAACCCGTATGGAAGACTTTGAATTGTCTTATTTCATTACGATGAACATAATCAAAGCGTGGAATTTTTTTAAGGGATATAACGTTTTTCCTAATTTTTTTAATGATTGTGTTTTTAAAAATCTACTTCTAAACTCCGATTAATTTTTCTCCGCACCACTGTATATCTGTCATCAAATAAATCTCCTTAAATCACAACACATTGGCATTAATTATAAACACAATTATTAAATAATCTTTCATAAAATGTATCGCCAAAATTAAGTCTGACTTAATAAGGAGGGTCTTACAAGTTACTATCTCTATAACAAAAGCAGTAAAAAATATGTCGGAATACTAAAGGTTAATTTTGAAATATATGATTTTAGAAGCTTTGAAATAAATATCATGATCATATATAATTAATTAAAATTTCAAAGGACCCTAAAACCACTTGAAATAAAATTTCTTGTCCGAACTGCTTTTTTTTCATTCGACTATGGTGAATAAAATGAATGTCTTGGATTTTTTATGAATATAAAATAATCCTTTACTTTTAAGGGATGTATTTACAAAAATTGCATTTGTATTTAAATGTTTTAATTGTCTAATTAAATTTTTCCCAGCATTTAAAGATACACTCTTTAAATACAAAAATTTTTGTTGTATCAGCATACTAGCACTAATTTTTAAAATAAGTAATAAAATAATTTTCGTAAATTGTGGCCCAAAGGTAATTTTCATCTAACAAGGAGATTATTACAAGTGAACTCCATAAAACAATAAAAACCATTTGGGATAGTAAATATTAATTTTTGAAATGTATGATTATATTGAGGCTACATTGTAGATATAATAACCAATGGCAATTAATAAACCTACCCCTAAACGCTAACGCAACTGATAAATTGTATATTTACGAACAAATTTTCTAAATGAAGAAAATTTACCAAACCGTGAGGGACTCTTACATAAGTTTAAATGAATACTTGAATATTAATTTGAACTCAGCTTTCTTAGGGACGCTTTAATTGGATAGAATTCGCTTTGCATATTGTGTTTATAAAGTGTAGTCTAAATTAATTATCAGTTGTGGAAGTTTCGACAAAGTTCTTGTTTGGTAATTTCGAAACCGGTTATGAACTATCAAAATAGAGTTTGCTCTGTTTTGATAGTTCAAAACGTAGTAAGAAAATTTAGTGAAATACATACCTATTTTTTCTAGGAAACATGATTACACGCATAAGTATTAAAATCTACAGAATTTACTTTAAACTATTATTACATATACTTTATTCTATTCTATTCAATATAACAACATATAGAGAAATGAACTGATTTTCGAAGTGAAATATAAATTTCAAACAAACCAGCATATATTTTTATCGTAATATTTAATTCAGTTTAAGATTAAAATGATATTTTACAAAATCAACCTTAATGCTAAAGGACAAAGCGTATCTTAATTTACGTTAGAGCTTGTATCTAAATTAATTATTTTTATTGAAACGACATATTTTTTTTCAAAATTCATTAAGAGTTATGTTACTTACCCATATTTAAAATATGTGTAAATTGCATCAAATCTAAACGTAGATATTTTAAATTGTTACTCATTTATTATTAAAACTTTAAATAAGCCTTTATTTGCGAACTTGCTCAGTAAATTTTATAACAATCGAGTCTTCCCCTCAAACCATATTATTCAAACATTTAATAATTTGCATAAATAGGACGAAATTAGGTTTCTTTTAGGAAAAAATACACACATCATAAAACTTTTGTTAACTATATCCAGGGAAAACCTAATTAGTAAACGTAGCTTAGAACCCATATTGTCCCCAAAGAATAGTAATTTAACTCAACACGATGCGTTATTTTCAAACTTGTCACCGCAGGAAACATTCTGGCGATATTTGTTAACTGATACAACAACTGCAGGTCTTTCTGCTTTGTATAACGTAAAATTAGTGACGCTTTCAAGAAGTGTTTGCTATTTGAATACAATTATATTAAAAGATTGGCCTAACCCATTAAAATGTATTATATTTATTCATTCCTTCTCATCTACCATTAATCTTTCTAATATTGAATATATTTGGCGTTAATTTTGTAGAAATTCATTATTCACAATTAAATGAAACTACGTGATGTAGTATTATTTCTACTTTCTTTAATTTCTTTACCACGACCTAGGTTTCGTTGTATTACATCTTCAGGTGGGATATTAGCAAAGACTGATTCTTTTTGGGATATTAGCAAAGATTGAATCTTTGCTAATATCCCACCTGAAGATGTTGTAATACAACGAAACCTAGGTCGTGGTAAAGAAATTAAAGAAAGTAGAACTAATACTACATCACGTAGTTTCATTTTATTGTGATTAATCTTTCTATTGAACGTATGGAGTATTTTAGTAAATATATTTTCGTCAGCAACAAAACAAAGATAAAAAATATGTAGGTTATTTTCGTATTTTTACTATTTTTTTATAATTGTAAACAGTTGACTTAATGCATTAAAATGAATACAGCTCGATATTTTTACTGTTTTTTCTGCCCAATCTTCGAGAATTTGATTCAGCAGCATCCGCGAAACGGCTATTTTTGACATATTCATGCTAGTGTAATTTTGAGAAGTTAATAAATATGACACGTAACCCATATTGAAACAGCTGTTACCTTCGTCCATATTTAGTAGAATAATATATTGATTACTTTATTTTGCCCTTGATATTAATTCAAGTTCTTGATCAAAGATTTACCCCGCGTGATAAAAGTTTTACCTTGTACTGTATCTTGGTTAGCAAGAGCAGGTTCAGAAATGAAGTAAATGATGGGTTTATTGTCTGATGGGTTTATTGTCTGATGGGTTTATTGTCTGGGTTTATTGTCTGAATAGGCTGATGGGTTTATTGTCTTCGTTAGTTAAATCACTTGAGATGATTTTTAATACCAAGATTTAGCTCGAATATTTTAGCTATTGCTGACAGCTTCGTAATTTTATCCATTTTTCATCTAATTTAATCCCAGCACAGTTTTTAACTTCATATATATATATATATGTAAAACACGACTAAAATAATGAAGTAAATACTTGAATCAACTACTTATTGCAATTATAACTAAAATCCACTCTCGTAACTTTTTTTTAATGTCACTGTTTAATAACAAAAATATGTATGGTACTGATGTTAATAAAAGTCAATTAAGTAAATGATAACTCCTTCTAAATTTAAGCGCGCTATATCTTTCTTCGTAAATACCATCCCATATTTTTATATAGGTTTCTACATTGAATGGAAATACGTTAGCAATATTTTTTACATATTTTACGCCTTCTTTTTCAACTATAATGAAGAATCCATTCATAGCCTTAAATACTCATGGCCTCATGTTTATTTACGTGCCGTAGACTCTACCATTATAAAAATTTTTACGAGTACTACTTCAATGTTTGCATGAAGTGCCAAACTTTGGAGCTAACTTAGTTTTAAACTAAAATGTAAATTTTTAAAATTTCATGATAAACTTATCCGTATCTTATTTCTTCACTACTATGGTATGTCTTCCTTTTCTATTTTACCCTATCTTGCTTTTCCCCCCATCTGTGTTAATATTTGTTTAATTATTTCATAATTAAACAAACAACTTTTTTTAGCTTCACTTCTATACACGCAAACAAATTTGGCAAATCAATTTTCACCCACTTTTCTTTTGTTAATTTGATACTACATGAACTTATACAAATCTGATAATAATATAATACCAACGAGCTGATATGATAATGCAAAAGTTATCAAGTTTCGGCTTCGTTTGTAAGTTTCATTGAGCCGTTTCGTTACATATTACAATCAGACAGATTTGCTGATAGGAGAAAAATGAGTATGGGAACCTCTAAAACATTAGCGGTAAATAGAAATATGTCTCTTTAAACTTATTTCCACGGGTTTTTTGTTTAATAAAATTTGTTTTTTTTTTAAATATCAACTCAACTTTTTAAAATATTTGTAGGAATTTCTGAATGTATTTGATTTCGTAAATATTGATTAATAACTATTCCCTAAAATAAATAATACCTCGAGAAGGATAGGATACACAGGGAACGACAAAAAAAAATTCATTGACCAAAAATTTACAAAAATACCAGCACAAAGTGGCAAAAAAATACAACAACAATAACACAATTTTTTCTACTCCATTCGTCTATTCAGTTTGAAACTGAATTTTTCAGTATTTTCTAGCACATAATATATATTCAGCGAATGTTAACACTAAAATCGTCTCCAAAAATTCTCGAAGAATCGACATATGTCTTTGTAACCAAAATACCGTCAAAGATTAGTTTTCACTTAGCAAATGATTTTATGTGACAGACGTTTTAAAATGAATTACAATAATAGCAAAGATATTTTCATAAAATATAGCTACAAAATAAAAAACAATAATATATAGTATTTCCGTTTATCAAACAACATTTCTTGCCTGACTCGCATTAATGTTCCTAAGCATTGAAATTTTAGATACATAAATTAATAATAACAATAAAAACTACAGATCACAATTATTATTTTATAGCATATGAGACTCGTTAATAGTCTTGTGGCCCCGTAAAAAAAGTTTCAAAAAGTTTTATATATTAACTATTCAAACTGTTATAGTAAGGCAAAAACAAAAGTTCACCGTTACTTAATTGTCTGAGAAGCAGTATAAAAGGCTAATTGTTCTGCTACTGTAACCAACCTATTCGTTTTACGAAGGCTATAACGTTAATAATAAATATGACTCGCTGAATGACTATGACACTATGAAATTAGATAAGCACTATGAAATTAGATACGCACTATGAAATTAGATACGTAGGTTAGATAGATGTGGCTGTACTCGTCATGGGCAAATAATTTTACGTAGCTATGTGCAGGAAATCGTGACAAAATTATAGTAAATTTAGTTAAGCAGAAATGATGCAATGACTTGATATTCATCAATATACCCCGAATATAAAGCATTTCTTATATAGTATCTGACCGGAAAATGTTTGGTATTCGCTTACCTAGAAATTTTCTTTTGCTTTCTATTTCTGTTTTTAATTTTTTAAGGCTTTTGATGCTAAAAATGGAGATAGGCAGACAATGTAAAAATATACAAAGGTAACATCTGCTTGTGAGCATATGCCTCGTATTAATATAATAAGAAAATGTTTCATTCCTTTTTTAATATATAAAGTAATCCAAATAGGTTATTATTTTTTGGCTCTAAACATATTTCTCTCTAAGCTCCTCATAACCTTGGATTACATAAGGAAAAGTTACTTTGTTATATTTATTTCCAAACGTAATATTTAGGTTATTCAATCTATTGTTGATCTACATTTGTTTACTTGTACTACACCTTTCCACTATTTAATGTAGAGTTCTACTGAATGGCATCTGTCTTGTTGGGATATAGTATGAACAAAGACATTTCATAAATTTACATGCAACTGTTTTATATCTATCACTACAACAGTATCCATAGTCAGTGTTATATTATAGATTTCAAAAATGTAATTTTTCTACTAACACGTTGTTATGACTGACGTTAAAATTTGTTTATAGCCCTCTAATATTTCCATATTTAAATTTAATTTAATTAAAATTTACGATATCTAATATTCACAAAAAATTACTCAATCACTTATATAATTATTCAAGTAATTATTTTAACTTTGTAGTTCAGAATAATAAATGTACATAATTAATATATCAATAAAGAAAATGCAATAGGAATAGCGTTGTTTTTTCTAATTACTGCGTTGTTTTATTTTATTACTTGACAATTAAAATAACTGAATTACACAATTATTAATTAAGAATGCAATAGGAATAGCGTTTTTTTAAATTATTGTGTTGTTTTATTTTATTGCGTGACAATTAAAATAACTAAAGTACATAATTAGTATATTAATAAAGAATGCAATAGGAATAGCGTTTTTAAAATTACTGAGTTGTTTTATTTTATTGCGTGACAATTAAAACAACTAAAGTAAAAATTATTATTAAAAATATATTACTCCTCTATTCCTTGTTGGCTTCTTTATGTTTATAAAACGTATTTCTTTCATTATTTTATTTTCATAAACATTTTCACTCTATCGGACGAAGTGTATTTTAAATAACAAAATAAATATTTAAAACGAACAAAATTTAATAGGCAATCAGATTACGCAACTGCAAAATAATATTTCATGGCGTATTGTGAAACGATACAGCATTTTATTTACATATGAGGGAGAAAAGAAAATTAAAGGGCATTGTGTGTTTTAGCAATTTTCACACGGGAGATTAAAATAAGCTGTGTGGGGGGAGTATTAACGTTTAAAAAATAAATAGCTACCAAATCATTTGAACCTATCACTAAAAGTTGCACAAAATTTGATATGAAAAATAAAATTAGACAAATTTCACAAAAACGTAATGCAGTAAAATGTAAGTAAGATGTAATTTTATCAACAAACCTACAAAGTTACATTTGCACCATAAAATCGTCATAAAGAACGTTATCTACTTAGAAAAAAGCTTTCAATAGAAAAAGCATTTTGCAATGAAACTTGACAAAAAAACTTGGTTGTTTTCCCTCAATACCTCAAAATATTTTTGTGCATAATACCTTTCCACATTGTTACACTGACAACCACATCGTTATCTAAAAAAATACAAAAGTATGCGACATGCTAGTTATCATTGCGACATGCTTGTTATAATTATATAAGTATGCAACATGCTAGTTATAATTACTTAAGTTTGCGACGTCAATCTGTTTCGATATTTGTGTAAAAAAGCGTTGTATACAGAGAATAATAGACGTTAATATTTCCTACGTTAAAGTCGCTTCGAGGTGCGTAAAAAACTGAAAACTTAGAAATGTAATATGGTGATTGATATTGTACTTTATTAAAAATCCTCACTACGCAAAAAAACTTGTTTTTAGCACACCAGGAGGCACTAAAAAAGAGGAAAACTTTCAATCAGATGGCTTGAAGTTTTGGAGGAAGGCCAGAATCTTTTAGTTATAAAAAATTCAGGTCTTTATAGAGAACCAGACTACTGAAAAGATTCTGATTGTGAAGCCCGATTGGACCTTTTTTTATCAGCTATGTATCTTCACAATATGTAAGTACGGTGTTTATAGAAGAATCTGTAGTATGAATTCAACCATTCATAAGGTATGGATGGTTTTAGGTTTGTTAAGTAATATTCTTTACATATTTTCCACTGTTGCTATGATAAGGTATCTTAAAAGGCAAAGAAACCCCGTAGTGAGGTCTATTATTTATCTATGCAGTTATTTATCAATTGGATATTACATTACAATCTTTAGATTATTTTTCGTAAAATTATGAATGTAAGACAACGATAAAAAATATTATAAAGAAATAGAGCGGAAAATATCTGTTTGTATTTTTCGTAAAATGTTTCTAAGCTTAAGTGAAAAATAATTATACACAAGACATCTGTATTAAGTGTTGGAATTTTTTCTCTGCTGAAAACTAATGTGCAAAATATTTCGGTAACTAAACATTTTACATGTAAGCTTATTACTTTATTTGTTTATTTATCTACTTAAATGTATCTAATCTAATCCGCCGTACGGCGGATTTATTGTTACGAGAGCAATCTTTTACAGCTAACCATAATACCAGTCCTACCCCGTTTGACGAACGGCTGGGGATCGAAACCGAGTCCCCGCAGTGCGCCGCATCGCCAAAGGCCGCATACCTCGGGATCAACCCAACAACCAACGTTTATTCAATCTGTACTCCATACATCGAAAGAGAATAAAAAACTACAGATCTATTTATTCACTTCAAGGCATATAACAGTTTTATAAAATGCGTTCAAATGAATTATACGAAAGACTATAAAGTGAGTTACCAAATAACACAAAGGCACACGCGTACATCACATCACATTATAATTTGTCCAACACTAGCCAGTAATAATCTGGCAATAGTTATGTAGGTAAGTTGGATGAGAATGTTAATTTCTTCTATCTAAAAGAATTATTGGAATTTTATTCTTTGAACAAGGGTCGAGCTTGAAGCTAAATTAATTGGAATTTTCGAAATATTAAATATGCCTTTATTTAATATTTCAATAGTTTTATTGACTTATACATGTGTCCCGTAGGCCATGGGCCAACCGAAAAGCGGAGATAGGCTATGACTTAATGCCTACCTCTAAACAGTTTATAAATCTAAAAAGGAAATTTTAAATGATGTGGTCGGTTTTCTTTTCGAAATCCAAATATTTTTTAAACTACACATAAAAGAATAACACTTATGTACTGTTCCTCCTACTCATACATTTCCTCCTGACATGGCGCCATTTAAGAAATATGAAAAAAAAGGCCAACAAAATTTGATGTCTTAATAATTTTAGCAATTATTAAAATTGTTTCCCAGCTTAAATTACTTTTCTTGCTTTTGATAATGTTCTTTAGAGCCAATTACAGGCAGTTTAATATAATTTCTATGCTGTCTTACCAATGATCTTAAGTACTATTAACATTATAATATTCTATAATAAAAAGTTTTAAAAATATAGTAAAGTGGACAACACCAGAAAGTAATTACCTGAATTACATGTTTTTCAGTGTAGAATGATTATTGCAAATTATTATATTTAATAAATAATTCTATGTATGTATACATACAAATACAATAAAACTGCTAATATAGGTCATTAATAGATTTCTAAAAGGATTCAGAGGTTTGAAAAATTAAACTGGCTTTCAAAAAACAGCCAAGGGTTAAAAAATTTAATTTTTTTTTCTTGCTCGGCATAGTGCTCACTTACAAAATTCATTGTATGTTGACAAGATTTTCAAAATGAAAGTGTCGTTAGATAAAAACTTTAGACAATAGTTACTATTTATATAATATACATCTATTTATGAAGAAAAACAAATCGTATTAATTTCTATTAAAGTATACAATTTGTTATAAGCAAGTCTTTTACTTTTTCATATGAATATTGCGATCGTTTTTCTTTCAATGTTATAAAGAAAAATCATCAAACTGTTATAAAGAAAATCGGTTGGGTCCTAAAAAATAAGGACAATTTTTATGGTATCCGTATTTTTTTCAACGTGCACTAGCAAATATTAACTGAATTTATAATTACAAAGGAGCTTAAATAATTAAAGAAAATTATTAGCGACCGGGTGCCGTCGCCCAACAACGGACCCGATAAATAACCGCCCGCCATCAATGTTACGATTCCACCCGGCAAGCTTTCGTCATTAGCGGGCGGATGGAGGGTCAAACCACAAACACTGTTCGATAATTGAACTAAAGACATGATAGGAATTCACGATTGTGGCTCCAGGAAGAGTATTCGCTTGGAGAAATTTCTCTGGTGCAATATGTCGATATACATGTATTGTTTTTGTCACGAGCATGTGTGTGTGCATCGCTATGGCGAATAAGGAAATATGTCGACTGCCGATAATAAACGCGGTCGCAGTTTAGGTCATCATATGAGACCCCCTCTCTCTCCCTCACCGAGAATCAAATTTTAATTAGAATTAATAGTCTTAAGGAAAGTTTTTCCATCTTTAAACGCATTTTAATATGCAAACAATTTAAATATGCAAATAGGATAACTTATCATATAAAAATGTTGTAACTTGCTTTTCTGTATCTCAAAAATACTAAAAGGACTTCTTATAGGTAGTGAACCTATAAGAAGTCCTTTTAGTATTTTTTATATTCCTTGCCCGTCTGTCTGTCAAAGCCCTTTTTCTCGAGAGCGCGTGAAGGTGTCAAGTTGAAATTAATGTTCAATACTTAGGTTTACGCTCCCTTGAAGCGGTAAAAAAATCAAACTTGTAAGTGAACACAATAAAAAAACTTAAAAACACGGCCGCTTGTGCGGCATTTTTTAATATTCGTAAATAAATCAAAACCTATAAAGTATACAGCGCAAGTAAAAGAAAAAAATTTAAAATCGTTAATCTGTATGTACGTCAAATAGAATTTTTTTTTTAATTTACTCCTGTGAAAGATATAATGGACAATATATTTTATTTTTGGCCATTTATGCTGCATATTTTGACACTAGTAAATAAATTAAAATATATAGTGTACTTCCTCTTGACCTAGAATCATGAAATTTGGCATGAAGCAATGTCTCGTAATACAAGTAACACAAATATGCGAAAAGTATAGTATGCAATATATTTTCGTTCTAAAAGATTAAAATTTTGCATATAGTTTAATAGAAATATTGTGTACCATCAAATGTTTATAAATGCCTAAATGTGTACGGTACCCTCACAGTGCGAGTTCCACTAGGACACAAAATAATTTTGTAAAACAAATTTTCATTAAATTTGTCTATTATTAACCAGATAACCAATAAATTATTATCTGATCTTAAATCGTTTAATGTACGTATCGAGAAACACACTTCACCGGGTCTCGACCTGTAATGCTTCAATAAAAAAATGTGTAAAAAATTTGTATGTCAATAAATTATTTAGTGGTCCATGAAAATATGTATAACTTTTTAAAAGATAGTGTGCATAGGGAAGATAGTGTGATCTGGAAATTTTGATAAGGTAAATTTGTTATAAGACCTTAATACACTAATGCGCAGTAAAATTAAAGTATCTTTAAAAGAAATTTAATGTTTTATTATTTTTCAACAACTTAACGCTGCGAAAAATGTTTTGATTAAAATAAATCTTGCTAATTTATAAATTCGTATTTTTTTACGTAGTCTTTGAATGTTTTTCATCTACTGCTCCAACTAGTTACAAATCAAAAGTGAAATGAAGGATAAACCCCAAATTATTTTCTACTTTAAAATAATGGGCAGGTAATTAAAATTTTCTCAATATTGCATCCCAATATTAGCATAATTATTTTTAATTTCCTTTTGTTTATAACATGTTAATAAAAAAAGCTAAATATGTATTTCGACTTAACTGATATTGTGAAAAATTGAATTATGCTGTCAAAGTTAAAGTTTTCAGGTTTCAGAAACTGCTTATAAAGTCGTGCAATCGTTTGTTCACAGGTTACGAGCCACTGAATAGAAAAACGCTATTTTTTTTTTATTGGCATTAAATAACTTTATAACATATAATAGTAGGACAACAAACAAAAAAGGAAATTGATTGCACCTTTAAAGATAATTGCGGGCATATAATGAATATATATATATATATATATATATATATATATATATATATATATATATATATATATATATATATATATATATATATTAATATATAATATCACAAAAAAATATTTAATATCGTACAAAATTTAAAAGTTGAAGGAGTAATTAGGTATTCCTTGATATGACACAGAAATTTTACAAAATTTCGGTGATATTTATTTTTGCTGAGTACGTATTTTTGCTGTCTACATAACTTTTTTATATTATTCAAATCGAAATTAATTAACATAGAAATATAAGAAAAAATTGCTAAAATATATAATATGAGTCCTGAATATAGATAACAATACGATTATTAGATATATTTAACTTCATATATAATTTCCACGCACATTTTTTAAATCATTAAATATAATAAAAAGATTTTATTTTATTTGTCTTAACTCTTTAACTTCTTTTATTTTCTTTTTCCTATCCTTTTATATTTACATGCGATCTTGTCTTATCAATGTAATCATAATAATAATGTTTAGTTATTTTCAGATTATTCATAATTAATATAATATTTACCTTTATATATATATTTATTTGTAATAATTTGGTCTGTGAAAGGTATTTAAAAAATTGCAAAAGATTAAAATCTTGGTATATAAATAAACAATATCTCAATCCAGAAAGTAGTCTGTCGAAATAAAATTTGTTTATTTTATAATTAAGCACATAATAAATTATAAAGAAATTTAACGAGGACGTGTGTAATTATAATAAAGTTATAATGAAGTATTTTATAGCTTTTAATTTTTACTTATTTTCCAAAAAAAATTATATTGGTTCTATTATTGCTTCACTAATATTCCTAAACCTATTCACTTAACGTTTAATTAATTTTGCTACTGATATTTAAAAATGATATAAAATGACTTATCACTTAAAAAATAAATGTCATATGAAAATATAAACCTCTTATGGCATTCGTTTTCTAATTATCATTTCATTAAAAAAATTGGAACGAAATATCAGAAGATACGACTTATTTTAAATGAAGGAAGTAATAAATTTAAAGAACTATTATTTAGTAAAGTGGTCAAATATAGATAAGTCTCATATTAGGTAGGCATTAGGAGGTCTCATATGTAATTAGGTACATGTAAAAACATTTACGAGTATAATACAGTTTCTAAAAAAATATTTGTAAATATTAATATAATTTTCCTTTAATACATAAATTACTCTTTTATATCTTTTTTTGATGTATAGTTTGATATAATTTTTTTTTATGTATAGTTTGATATATAGTTTTTTATTATATTGTTTTTTATATATCTTATATAAGATATTAAACATTTTGGAGTCGAATTAGAGCTTAGTAAGTCGTGCTGTGAAATAGACTTTTTTAATCCCATTTTACTTATGTGGCCCTCTTCAAATATTAATGTTAAGTGATTTTAAAAATTTGGGCCAAGAAACTAAATATAACATGTGAATTTCTTTAAAAATGTTAGAAGCCACTCCAACTGAACAGGTGAACGGAGAGATGACATTGCTACAACAATAAGGGTCCGTTCGGATCCTTCAGACACGGAACGCAACAAATATCAATTATTCATATAAAGACCTATACGACGTCTTAGCCGGTACTTATCTACGGTCAGCTTTCGAAAATTTTCTCCATAATTTTCCTTAACAAAATCAGTCACAGCAAACGCTCAATGGTCATTAAAAGCTCGTTAAGTTTAAGGAGAATTTTAAGCTAGAACCAAATAAAAGAGAAAAACACAAATTAATGAAAGATAATAAAATATGAAAAAAAATACGGCATTTAGATTAAATGAATCACGGCGATTCCTGTAAATGAATTTCGAGTGCTTTTTTAGATTACGTTTCTATATTTTGCCTTTGGTTTATTTGATTGTATTGCCTTGATTGAGAAACCAACCTCGGGCAATATAAGCTGTAAAACTTAAGTAGGAACTTAAGTAGGGATTCAATATTAGCGTTACCTGAAACTCTGTTGTTAAATTGTATGAAGGTTTATTTCTGCAAATGTTGATGAAATGTTCTCAGAAAGATAAACCTTCGCATCGATAATAAGGTGATGAAAAAGAAATAAGCCTTTTCTTGATATAAATACGCCTTACTTTTGACATATTAGCATTTTAACTGTATGCCTATATGGAATACGTTTGTCACCCAATCACTTAAATAATACGTTGATAACTACTAAACCAATCGCTTTTTTTTCACCGATTTCTGGAATGCTAAGAAAAGTTTCTGTTTGGTTCTGGAAAGGTATTAAAGGGCACGGTGGTCTATTCCCTTTTCAGTTAGTACTTGAATTTCGGTTGGTAAAAACAAATTAAATGTATAAATTCTTGACATTTATTATATATGAGAACTTAGATTAGAACACATTCCAGGTTAAACGCACGTTGGTTGGTAAAGCTATTCTCTAAAATTTTACCCCAAAATAAAAACAATTCAATGTTTTAGAAATATATGAAATTAATCCCTTTGATTACCACTTCAATTAACACCTTTTCGGCTAAACTACATTTTAGTGAATTGTCTTATTTCGCATCATACGCTCTCAGTTTCTTGATGCCTGACTATCATCTGTTTTATCTTATGTAAAAATGTTGAATAAATATGTTAACAAATTTAAAGGCAGAGATCATCTTAAGGTATAACTCAATCAAATTTTCAGTCTAAAGCTAAAAAAAGGAACTTAATCTCTGCAAATATACTGGCGATATGCGGTATATAACAATTATGATATTGTAATTTATGACTAATTTATTAATTGCATATAAAAAATTAAACAACTTTCTGAAATAAGATAGTAGGTTAATAAGTTATTGACCTAATAATACGTTTAACGCGCATACTGCATACCTTTGTAATAATTAAAATCTGAAATCCACAAATTTCAATGCATAAAAAAATTATGGAGCATCTGAAATTGTTTTTCTCGATTACTTTTTAGCTTTAACTCCCAACGTTTTCTATTTAAAGTATTTCCTTTGCCTATCAATATAATCGTAACATTTTTTTTAAATTTTGGTCACATGGTTTTAAGGGACAAAAAAATCTATGGTTTTCTTTTATTATCGCCTAATTTAGTACAAAACGAAGACACTTAAATAAGACTTAACAATAACATAATCATCGAGAAGATGTGTACTGCTGAATCCGACACCTGTTTCTGAACTTTATAGACATGCAAATTAAAATAATTAGCAAATGGTTTTGAAAATTTTTTATTAAAAACTATGTATCTAATTAAATTCAAGATTATAATCACAAAGAAACCAAATAAGCCACACAATTCCACTTTTGGGACGTCAAAACAACAATTTAAAAAATAAGACATTTTTTATTGAGATTAATTCAGCGTTAGCCCACATATCTGACTTAATATGTGTAAATAAATTATATGAGGAGAATACGTCTACAATTCCTTAGATGGCACCTGCCCGCGGGATGGTCCCCGGAAATTCTCTCAGGCGAAACATCATTCCAAATTCAGCCATAACGAACACTTAGCGATCATTAAAACTCGTTAAATAAAATAAAACTGTATGCTCAAATCAAATACGAATATAAAAACTCTATGCCATTGCATTTTATTAAATTATAAAAGGATTTAAATGTAAGCCGTTTTAATTTGATCTCGTCGAATAAAGTAAAATAATTTCGAGTGTTTATTTATGGAATTTTTTAACTTAGCAATATTGAACTTATAGTACGGTAGGTTAAAAAAACTATGATTCACATTCCGCTTCAAATCTAAGTTAAACAATAATATTATTATTTCCAGTAATTTAGAAAAACCTATTGATAAATTCTAAACGTAGAAAATTGTTAACTTCACCGAGCCGTTCATCTTCATTTCTTAATTGACTAAAAAGGTATTTAGCCCACAATACAATAGATGAAGTTTGATGAAGGTGAAATAATTGAGAATAAGATTTTCAAAAGTCAACATCAACTAACTTAAAAGAAACTGTAAGACCTTTTTCAAGTAGAATTTTTGTTATAGTTTGCCAAAATGCACTTATCAAAAATTACATTTTAAAGAACTTAGAAATTACGTGCTAGATTTTAAAGTATCCAAGATCTTACAAATAAAAAAAATAACAAATTAACAACCGTCTGGAGGTAATTTATCTTTCTTTTTTCTGCTCGTCATCATTAACAACTTCACATCTTAGTTCTTAGGAGTGTTGCCTAGGTTGTTTATTTGTTGCCAAAAATCCAATAGCTTACGGACTTGTGAATAGTACGAGTTTTGTAGATATCGCATTACAGTTAATATATTAAAAAAATATATATTGCGAATCATAGATCTTGCAACTTTACGTGGAGTCAAATAATATGAAGAAACTCACAAATATACGACGACATAAAATATTGATAAGCATGTAATAAAGTAGGTGAAAATTAAGAAATTTTTTGTCAAAAATATTATGCTAAAAAAAATCAAACCAAATATGTTTTGGGAGCCAAAGGGATGAACATAAACATTTCGAAACTTGAAAAGCGGTTAGCAGTAAGCCAAATGGCATATGAACAATGGAATGACCACGTTCATCGTCATCAACAGATCTAAAAAAATAAATAATCGTCAATGGACCTAAAATTAATATCGCTAATCGAAAATTGCGATTCATTGAAATCTTCAAACCCATGTATGAACATAAACTTGAATTTAACAAAATGATTGGAAACCATTTTCTGAATGAACGTAATATTCTGGCGACATTGTAGCACAACACGTCTCGAAGGTGTAGCACAACACGTGCGATAAATTAAATTTCATATTATTGATATCATTTTAAACGAATGCACACATTTTTGCATTAATACATTCGCTGTACAGTGAGCTTTTATATTAATATTTCATTTCTAATGTAGGAATGAGTATTTCTAATTTATGATACCAGTGTTAGTATTACAATGTCTGACTATTAGGTCAAATTACAAATTTGAAGATAGAAGTGTTTGACAATCAAAAAAATCGTCGCATTACAGTTTATTCATTCATTCTCTCGTTCACACACTGACACATTATTATCATCATCTACAAAGATATGTCACTTTCAGAATTCCTGTAACCTCTAAATTTTGTGCATGTTTAATGTCTAGGATACTAAGAAAGGAAAAAGTGGGCCGCGATAAATTTTTATGTGTATAATTTTGCCATATGGATAGGCCATCACGTTCAAAACATGGAAAGGGAGTCATTCTATCACTAAAATTCATGATCACGATTTCCAGGCTGGCGAGGCTGTGGAAAAAAGCTAGTTGCTATATAAAAATAAGGTGTAATAGAATAAGAATCCTTCTCAATGACTTCAGAAACAAAATAAGCCGATAAATATACAATGGCATAGATAAAATTATTTCAACTTCAGTTTACAATCAAGCAATGAAGTGCACACATTTTGGATAACATTTAACAGCCAAATCATCTTCTTTCCGGTGATGATTCAGTATCTATTTGGACGATTAAACTGGGCTATACATTATTTCAGTCACCTTTATAATGTGCTAAATATTTTACCGACTGTGACTTACAGTTATTATTGGTAAAAGAGTGTCATAAATCAATTATTACGTGCCCACTTTAACTGCCAGCGTTGTGCTATACGTCTCGAAATTTAATTACACGAATCGAAATAAAACATAACATACACACATATATATATATATATATATATATGTGTGTGTGTGTGTGTATGTGTGTGTGTGTGTATGTGTATATATATATATATATATATATATATATATATATATATCTGCAAACTGAGAGTATATTTATTATGTAAATTCCAGTTTCATATTTTGAAACTAGGCTTCTAATCAGCAAAGATCTTTGCTAATAGCCCACCTGAATATGTTGTAATACAACAAAACCTAGGTCGTGGTAAAGAACTTAAAGAAAATAGAAATAATACTACATTACGTAGTTACACTTAATTTTCAATAATGCATTTCTACAAAATTAACGCTAAATACATTCAATAAATAAAATACTACTTGATACGTAAATATTCAAGGAGCAGATAATTTTCCAAGTATTATCTTTCTCAGGAACCATTTTTAAAGAAAATCCAACATCTAATCAATTTATTATCTCACAATGTTCGCGGTTCGATCCTTTGTACTCGTATAATGAAGTGTTAATAATAAAATTTTGTGGAGCGAGTTGTCAAATTGATGGCGTGGCGCGCGCAGTTATTTATCACAATTGGTGTTGAGCGGCAGCGCTAATCGTCCATAATTGCCTTTAATTAATTAAGTTGCGTTTGCGACAATAGAAAAGGATATTATGTTTATCACGAGTTTTTGAGTTTTATATCGGAAGGACTTAATCTGGGCATGTAAATAGACCAAGAGTAACAACTGAATATTTACTTTGGTTTGAGTTATTACAATGTTATAAATAAACACCTTCAATAAAATTACAGATATGATACCGAGTTAAGCCACATGGTATTAGGTTTAGCCACATGATATCAAGTTAAACTATATGATATTAACTTAAGCTACATGACACCAAATTAAGCCACACGATGGTTGTGTAAGCATATGATAGTATTTCCGGTCGATATATAGGTCAGACTTTTCTCATCTCAACGTTCAAATAATAACTACTTTTTGCCACAGTGAAGCTATCATCAACGTCAAGAAAATTTATTCTAACTATCCCAAAATTCATTTCCCTAAAGAGAGCAAATCAATCAAGAATTACGGTTGAAATGATTCTTTATTCACAAGCATTATAATTTTGAATAGAACTTCGAAATTCAACTAATGTCTGTACTTATGATATTTGTCCTCGTATGTACATGTGTTCTCATATCAGATGGACTCTAGCCTTTTAGGAATATTTTGATTTCGATTTCAAATTTAACATATACTTGAGCCACAGAAATAAAATATATGATAAACAACGTTAATTTCCTCTTGGGTATTATACAATGTGAATCCTCGGATGTCGACGCTATCTCCTTTTGATTACCTTCATCTTTCAGTTGTTGTTTTGTATTTGGTTTGAGAAAAAGCTTTTCTTATTATGAACATGATATTATTTTGGGAAATTATACCCAAATGTAATTATTTCTTACATGTTTTGTTTTTTTTTTGCTTTTGTTATTTCAGATGAAAATCAATATGCAGAAATTTAGATGTTTCATAAGCAAGAGATTTTGTTTCATAAGTAAGAGATCCTCTCTTACTTATGAAACAATAATATTTAGATACAAAGTTGTATCCGGTTAGAAGATTAAATCTCGTACTCTTAAATCTTTGGTACTTATGATTCTGCTAAAAGATATTTTTGGTATTATGAAATCTCTGTAAATAAATGTTTTTTTAAGGAAGTAAGTATTAGATTACGAACTGCTGTTTTAATATCTGTAAATACTATTATCAGGATGCTTCTAAGCCGATTCATTAAATATTTGGCAAAAAAACTGAACTTAAAATCAGATCTGTATAAACGTTAAAACAATCTTTTTACTGGGCAAAAAAAAACGCTTCGGTCTTATTTTTGACTTGCATACAAAAGTTTATATTGGTAATACCAAAACGAGTACTATTAAAAAGTATGTTATAATTTTGTATATCTTCAATATTCTTGTTTGATTTAAAAGTTGTGTAGCAACTGTCAATGTAACCAATTTAAATAATAAAGGTTAAATTACCTTATGAAAGTACCTCATTAGCATAGAAGGCAAATTGCAAGTATGTATAGGAGAGTAGGAAAATTATAAAAAAACGCTTTCACATTTACTATTAAACCAGAATCTTAAAATTTAGACGCATTTTTTAAAAAAGTGTATTTCAAGGACATTCTATTCATTACTATAACATTTTATTGACCTCGCAAGGACACTGTTAAGAACATTAGATCTCCATGTAGCCAACAAGTTTAACGATCGTCGAAAATTTTCGCAAAAAAAAACATCACGAATCCTACAATTGTTAAAGATTAATAGAGGATTGAGAAAACACAAAGAAAATAAAAGAGCAGAAAATAAATTTTAACGTTGATATGTTTTCTAAGGAGTTTGTAATCATCTTTCGAACTATAAATAAATAATAAAGACTAAAAAAATCTACACATTGAATTACTTCGAAATATTAAAAAAACTTGTGTTGTATAACTGGATAACGTAATAACTGGATAACACGGAAATTCTTATTAATTATCTGAGATAATTTGTACGTTATTTTTGGTTATTATTTTGATATCTCGATCCGTAATATCCATAAATAAAATCTATATTTGTAAAATAAACCTACCATAACCTTTATCTTTTTTAAGGTAATCAACTCCCGGACTAAAATCATTCAAAATCCGGATCGTTCAGAAATATTGATTAAATCTATCAAAGTGAAGTAGTGTCACATAGAGTATTCAGTAAATGATTTTCCGAAAGTATTAAATTTTCATATCTTTTGATTAAATTAAACGAATACAATTATATATAAAGGAAATGTTACTCCAAATAAACCTGTAGATTTTTCTTTATTTTGTCCAAATTGGGTCATTAGTTTTCACGGGATGCAAGCGAAAATACACAAATGGACAGACAAAAATATTCCTGTTGCAAAATGCTTACTTATCCTCCATTTCCGTAATAATTTTTTTATCAAATATTTTCAATTGTACTTGATCAATAATTAAAACTTTGTGCCTTGAAAATCGATTTCATTGAAGGTACTTTTCTTCACAGACCGTTTCAATTGTAGTCGCCGAATTATATACCCGGTAATAAAGTTTCAATAAAGTTCTGATTTGGTTGACTACTTCAAGAGTAGTTATTGACTGTCAAAATAGTTTATTCTATGTATTCTAACTATAACCTTATTCTATATATTCTGATATTTGTATACGTTCCTTTAAAGCAATATTTTGATAACACACATAAAATTTATTGACTCAGTTGCATTTTGTATATGGAGAGATGACATAAAAAGATATCTTTTTTCAATACTAGCGAAATATTAAAAAACCTTGATATGAAACATTAGCGAGCAAAATATCATTTACATAGATGGAAAATACGGCTTTTATATTACAACAAAACCGTAAAAGAAAACTGGAAAATACGGCCTTTGTATTACAACAAAAGGGTAAAAGTACTACGACAAGTATGGCATTTGCTCGAGAGTTGCGCTGTGACTATCTATATATAAAATCCGATAGGAATAAAATCGAATCCAGCTAAAAGTGAATTTAATTCAAGGATAATCTAACCTAATATAAACATAATTAAATAAAATCCTAACAAAAACTTAGGTCAGCCATCCTTATGAATGAATATGCCGTTACTAATTCAAACACTGATCGCTTACGACCTGGTTTATTTTAATGATCTGGTGATCGGTACACTACAAACGGTAGTGAGCATTTTTACGTGACTCGATATATAAGTAAAAAATTAGCATTGACAAGCGTAGGTACAACAGATAACGTATATCATCGACTAACGCATTAGCTGAGATGTGTCGCGAAGTCTAAGCGCGTGTCGAGCTCGATACTGGAGATTTTTTATTTTATCATTCGTATTATATGTATTTGGAATAAATTTTCAATGCACATAACCAATTCCATAACGAAATGTGTTACTATTCGCCCGTAGAAATTTATAGCAATTTTAGTTTAGAATCTGTATATCCCAATGACTACTTCTAAAAGTTCTCCTATGTAGTTTTAACCGATTTTTATGCATTTCGATTAATTTTTTTTTACATTATTCAATAAAAGGTAATATCCACATGTCTAAAGTTATTATCTGTGGTATTTGCTACTTTGTTTTTGTATTTCTGTTAGTTTCATTATGATAAAATGTTGCGCCTACATCATCCCTTGCTAGAGAAGGAAATAATTTTAAGTGCATAATATTTAAATAATAAATTTCATAGTATTATTTAAATATTAATTCATTATATTCATTAACATAAGAATTAATTCCTTTTTTAATATTATTCTCCCTTATTTACTTCTCACGGGTTAATGAATATACCTTTAAGCAAAATGGAAATGATCATGAAGCAACTTTTATTTTCCATGAAATAATTTTCAATTATGTATGATACGAATAAAATACGTAACCCTAAAATTACTATTTATTTCGGATGCAGTAAATAAGTTGACAAATATTTCCAATGTGTTTTGAGAAAGACGAATAATGAAAAACTAACAAGGAATCGGCACGGTCTGGGAAATTTAGTTTAGGATCAACTTTTATGTATGTAGTTATAGGGTACATTGAGGGTAACTATTCGAGAAAGTATAAGTATGCACTAGCAAGGCATTGAGGAAAAATAACCCGCGATGTTTTACTAACGACATATATATATATATATATATATATATATATATATATATATATATATATATATATATATATATATATATATATATATATAAATTGAGGGTCAAATGGCAAAGCGAATTGTAATCAGCGGGTTGCGGATTTGAAAATCAATGCCTTGAATTTTTCTATAATTTAATTTGTTAATATTAATATGAAATAGTATTTACTTCAATAATTCAAAAGAAAGGAAGTCACTTTTTGGAAGTTTTACCCTTAGGAATTAAAAAATACCAAATAGTTTGCTTTCAAAATAACTCTTCCAGGTAATTTTCATTATGGGTTTTTTTATTTTTTTTCATTATCACTGCACAAAAGCTGATTTCAAACTAAATTCGCCATGACTGTGTTATCTCCTTCTAAGCGAAATAACACTGTTCAAGATGACATGTATTGGATATATGAGCACTCATTATATGTCATATTCTACAAAAATTAGAAATTGCTAGTTAGGCTATAAGTGAGGCAGTCCACACAAGAATGCGCAATATGTTCAACCCTTCGATACAATCGCACTACCTTGCGTTATAATTCACAACAAAGAAAATTTTTTTTTGTGGATACTTTCTCGGCTGGCTGCGATATATTTCAGCCATCTTGTTTCCCGACTATACTCGTACTAATCTATCGTATCTAAAATTATATAGTGGAATGAAAAACAAAAAAATATTATTGAAATATTGTATTAGAGCCAAGATTAAGGGAAGAAAAGAATCAGCAGACACGTGAGGATAACGCTATAAATTAATGTTTTGTAGTGTGTGTATATATATATATATATATATATATATATATATATATATATATATTTATACATATATTTATATATATATATATATATATATATATATATATATATATATGTGTGTATATATATAGGTTAATAAAAAATCAAAATTTAAATATGCTCTCCATGTAATGTCTTTCGTAGCTTAATGAATGTTTTTTAAATAAATTATTGTTTTGTATCATATATGTTCAGTGTATGGCTAATATATAATATTTTTCATTATTTACACTTGGTATTGGTATGAATTTACTATCATACGTGTATACTCGTATATTATCTGATTCACTTTATAAAATCCTCACTTCAACTTTTTCACTTGTGTCAATATGTGTTATGATTGCAATTGCGCACTTCAGCCATTTAATAAATAATAAACCAAGGATCTTCTTAAATTATGTGTCGTATTCTTTGTATATCAAATTCAACAGGAAGCCCGGAATAGTGGGTATCTCCCAGATCACAGTCTTTGCCATAAACTTCGTTAACCAAATTTTTGTCATCCCTGTTGACTCGCTCATTGCATAGCATATCATTTGCGGTCTTCGCATCGTGATCTAGACGAAACTACATATAAGGTGGAAAAGTTTGTTCTCGATGTAGATTTAAATTCATTTTCTTTGATGTAATAAAATTAAATGGTAATGTTAATTGTCATTAACCAAGCGTACTTGAGCACTTTTTAACTTAGAACAATATATTGCAAAGCTTTCAATTATCTGGAAATCATCGAACGTTGCACAGTAAAATAATGAACTGGCTAAAAATATATGATTCAACGAAATATTTTGGTAGAAAATAAAATTATTATATAATTTTATTATTATTATTATATATGTTAAAGAAATGATGTTAAACTAGAATTAATACCAAAACTTTGCTTACAATAAATATAGGCCTATACGTAGAAATTATTAAATATTATATACCTTTACAAATATTAAACATTGAAACTATATAGGAGTAATTGTCTTTCTACAATCATTTGTAAATATACCTGTTGCAACAGTTCTGAAAAAAGTTTAATATTTGAATATTAATAAACACAAAAAAAGTGACAACTTTAATTTTCATGCTAATTCAAAAAATATATTTTTTATCCGCTAAAGTAATCATTAATCACATAACATTTTGTTAAAAATACTTGAATCGTCGCTAAAACTACTATTTAAAATATCACCAGAAAGCGTTCATTAACACAGATCGAGGGATGTATATTTTCTGTGTGTATTCAAACAAAGTACAAATATATCAACCCAGGAGTTAAAAAGAAAATATGCCAAATACTTGTCAGACTATTCAGTTGACAATAAAGACTTCATTCCTTTATGAAGCAGTTGGGCACAATGCCTTATAAGCCATTAAATGTCAATTTTCCTGAACATCTGGCGTATATAACATCACACATTTATGAACATTTTAATATATTTATGGTATTCCAGCGAAGTTCGCATTTTAGTATATAAACCACATTCTTAAACCGCACTCTATAAGTACGTACAACTTTTAATGAAAAGTACAAACTTTATTCATATCTCCCGAAATATGGAATTGCGAGTTACCTATCGTTACAAAGATTTTCTATAAATAACTAAAATTGATGACGTTATTAAAATGAAAGTCACGATATGACATCATAGCTTACGGCCATATTCTGATGAAAAAAATATACATCACTCACATAGGAATATAATTTTATTTATTATAACCGTTAGTTTCAATAAACAAAGTTGACTTTTTATAAAAATATCTTGTTTCCCATTTTATAAAAATACATGTTACGTTTTATCATTTTATCTCTAATATTTGTATAGGAACAACTGTCAATTGGCTGTCAATGACTAGTTAATGAGCAATTTTTTGGTTATTGAAATTTTTGGATTTTGTTTATATAAATTCGTTTCGATATTGACTATTCAGTACTTAGTTAAACTAAAAATAGTAATTAAGTGAAAAATGTTAACAATCAATGCATTACAAAAAGGCAGTTCTCGTGGGAAATATTTTTCAAACGAATTTCTGTTATAAAATAATCACAAACGAAAACTATTTTTTGAATATATAAAATATATTGTTTTAAATACATTTTCTTTCAATTAAGTTAAAGAAAATATTTACAAAACGATATGTTACAAGTGAATATTAGTTAGGAAATAATTAAATATTCATTAAACGGCATTGTTGTGACTTACGTTATTTGATGAATTCTAGTATAAATAATTGATAACACATTATGAAAATTCTTAATTGATTTAATTCTAGCCGCCTAAATGCATATTATAGTATGGATTTAATGGACTGTAATAATGTGTTTGTTTGACATAAAATTCAATACCATTTGTATAGAAGTAAATGCTTGGTTTGTTGTTAAGACAATGAAGCAACAATAAAATAATAGACATATGAAAAAATATAAATGTATATATGCATATATTTATATATATATATTTATTTATATATATATATATATATATATATATATATATATATATATATATATATATATATATATATATATTTATCACAATTTTATAATACCAGTGGCGTGCAAGAAGCATTGTAAAATGATTTTATTAAACACGTTATAAAATAAAGTATATTTTAAATTTAATATTGAAATTTGAATTTTAATCTTAAATTATTAGTTAGCTTTGTTAAGTGTTACCACTTGCATGTATAGAAGACCAAAAATGACTTAAAATGGTTCGTATCAACAGAGCACAGTACGCCCAGCTAGTTTTGTAAGAATTTGACATGCGAACTTCTATGTTTTTATATATTTTCCGAGATAAACATGAAAACCTTTGATTTCCCCAAAAAACTGCGATAAAAGTAATATATTTCAGTTTTTTATTTAAATTTTAGCAATTATCATAGGTACTCAACGTACGAAATGAATTTTTCTATCAGGCAAATCGAAAAATATGCGATCATAAGCGCCATATATTTCAGATAGGAGTACGTTCAGACTCATAGTTTCAGTGAAGATTTTCTTGCTATATTATCTTTTCAAGATCATTCATCATCAAGCACTGTACTTAATGTTGAAATATTTCCTTGCCTAGTCTTATCGATGCCTTATAAAAAAAGTATTATGTACAAAGTAAGTAAATTAAAATAATCGTTTTTCCAACAGGCATAATGTGAATTCGTTAATGTGCGATTACCAGAAATAACAAAATTTCCTTCCTGGATTCAAAGAAGAAAATTTTGTTTTTTCTGAAAATCGCTCAGTTATGAATTGTATTTATATCTGTTTGAGAAATAATTATGGTTTATAGTCAACAGGAAAGAAAAACTACATCCATCAGAGCGTATGTGTCCCGAGTTACTTTATTCGTCTTTTGCCTTAAATTGAATTCATGAAGCAAGATCGTTCGAAGGTCTAGTCAGTTTTCCAGTTCAGTTTTGGGTTCATATTCAAGCACCAATATAGACATATTTTTCTTTAATAATTTATAGGAGTGAACTTAACTGAAAATATCTTGTTTTAATAAAAAATTCGTTTAGTGTGGCAAACCAATGAATAATCGGTTTACAAATTTGCTAAATTGTTTATTAGTCACTAACTCAGTGAGGAATTATTTCTTACTAAATACAAAATGTTCAATTACATTAAATCTCTAAATTTCGAATATAAGATGGTGATTCATCTGACAAGAGCTACTATAAATCGTAAGTATATATGTAACCAACGATACATGTAACAAACGAACCAAATATGCTTATTATACAATCAGATCGTGAGGTGTGTGAACTCAAAGAACATGGCGCATTACTGTTCGATGCGAGCTGATAGCCATAGTTAAATATGTCATTTGCTTTATCTTTTATGAAAGCCTCAATCAACATGAAATTCTTTCAATCTTAGTATATATTGTTATTTCTCAAGCAGTTCTAAATATAGATTACTCTGGACAATTTGAAGATCATTTTGATTTGACGTCTAGTTTGATGTTCTTCCTTGAAACTGGATTTTCTTTAAACAGTGACTTTAATTGAAATAACGATTGCTTATATAAAATGCTTTATAAATCAAACATTTAAATCGTATCATTGCATTTACAGACTTGTCGCCGTGATTTGAATATTTTATTAGTACTGAAAAGAGAAAAAAAAAATTGTTAACAATATTATAAAAAACTTTCTTTCAGAGACAATTCTTATATTCAGTTATTTTTAAGTTATATTTGAAGTTTAAAGCACTATGTCCAAATATAATAAATAATTTGTCACTGTAATGAGTTACTTTTTTTTAAACACTGGTCATTTCAAATTCAAATGGCAATTGCAAATATATATGAACTCAATTTCTCTAGTGGTCGTAATACAAGTACACAAAAATTTAATTGTAAGTAGAAATATTTGTCAGCTGTCTGTATTTAGTAATAAAAAATTAATAAATAACTGAAAAAAAAAACATATCACCATACAAATGTTTTGAAATTTTAGCTTCAATTCTCACTATTTAAATTAGGAGATATTGAATATTCATACTGTAATAAAAACAGTTAAAAACCAGTCGGAATCATAATCCACTGGCCAACAGTAAAACCTAACCCTGAATGCTAATTTAACTGATAAATTGTTTACTTACTAACAAATTTTCTAAGTGAAAAAAGTAACAAAACTATGAGGGACTCGTAAGTAAATTTGAATATTAATTTGAGCTCAGTTGTCTTAGAAACGCTTTAAGAGAAAAAAAATCGCTTTGTATTTCATATTTCTAAAATGAATATAATATAATAACAATATAAATTAATTATCAGTTGTTGAAGTTATAACAAAGTCCTTCTTTAATAATTTCGTAACAAGAACTACCAAAACAGTGTACATAGGAAAATTATGTGAAATATGTATTTTTCTCTTTAAGGAAACATATATCACCTTAAATTGGTAGAAATGTTAAAATCGACGGAATTAATTTTAAACTACTGTTTTATAAATTCTATTCGACTATATTCGACTACCGAACATATTTTAAATTCTTAGATTCGTTATTTTCTGGAGTGAAATAAATATATTTACAGACTTGTCTAAAGCACATATATTTTTATGTTTTTCTTTAATAATTTTTTTTCTTTGAAAAATTTTAAAATACGAGCGTACCGACATATTTCGCAAAAACGCTTTCATAAAAAATTCTGCAAATTTGAGAGAATAGTAAATGTTTAAAAAAAATTAAATAGTATTGTCAACTAATAAATTATAGTTGGTAAATAAATTATATTTAAAAATTATTTCATTAAATAATAATTTAGTTATAAGTATGAACATACATTACCACGTTACAAAATCTAGGTATACTCTTGTAAAAGAATTAAAATATCAAGATTATTTTAATCGCTATGAAAATTACGTTCTACGTCAAACAATTTTTTATTAATACAAAGCAAACAAAATTTAAGAGATTTAGCGGATTGAACAATGAAACCATTATTACGAGAACGACATTACATTCTTCATATTTGAATAATTTTTTCTATCTTAATATATAAGTAGAGATATTTAATGCCACAAGAAATAAAAATCGTTTTACGGTATCCACGTAGCGAGGTTTTGTTTATAAAAATCTTTTCAAATTGTTGATCTCAGTTTTCCCATATCTTCGAAAAAAATGAGACTATAATAGGTAAACTTAAGAAAATATCATTGTTTTAATATTTTATTCAGATTAGAGTTATGATTTTATTCAAAACCATCGTTAACGCTAAAGGAAAAAGAAAGTCTTAATTTAATATTTAAATTTAATTACGAATTATCACACTTGGTATCTTTTATTCATAGGAGCACATCGAATCCGTAAAAAACAGTTATTTTAAACTGTTACTAAATTATTATTAAAACTCCAAATAAAGATTTACTTGCTAATCTGTTTTTAAAATTATAACACCAAGCAATTCTCCCTTTTAAAACATGTTATTTAAAACCTATAATAATCTTAGAAGTAGAATGAAATTGGGTTACCAATAGGAACAAGCTATTAACGTCATAAATCCTTTGTTAACTATATTCAAGGACAAACACTTAACTAAGCAAACGTAACTCAGAGCTTACATCGACCTCGAAGAACAAAAGCTTTAACTCAACTTACGATATGTTGTTTTCAAAGTTGTCGCTGTAGGAAACAATTCTAGCGATTTTAGTTAATTGTTAGGAACAACGGTAGCTCTTTCGCCTTTAATGGATAACGTTTCCGTAAAATTCTCAAGGTTTGCTATTTGAAAATAATTATAGTGATGCTTTAACCTATATTATTAACGTTAACTGTGTTTATCTGTTCTTTAATATATATCATTAATATTTTTGTTTATCGCACATAACATTTCAGTAGATATTGTGTTATCAGCGACAAATGAAAGAGAGAAAAAATGGTTATTGTCGTATTTTTCCTTTTTTTTGCCGAAATTTTATAAAGTGCTGACTGGACTATGAGAAGAACCATATCAGAGTTTGATAACATCAGGAGGATTCATAAAATTAAATGTTTAAAAAATTCGCCAAATTGACGTTGTCTTCCCCACCTAACATACACTCTCAATTGTCTGATTTCAGTCCTAAGCAATTTAACACAAATTTAACAAGGGTTTCTTGTTAAATTTATGTTAATAGTTCAGCTCAATAAAAATAAGTATAGTATAAAATTTTTACGAAATAAATGGAAATTCTTACGAAATAAATGGATTCGTCGATATAAATGGATCATAGGTGTTAATCAACTGTATTAATATCCGAATTGGTTTAATACTGATCTAATACACCAGAGAACCAAATATTTCTAATACAAAAGTGTGGAAAAATACGTCTTTGTTTTTAACATGTAATACTTGACTCATTGTCAAAAGAAGTAAAAATTGCAACGAGGACTTTGTCAGTATACACTTCCAGAACGTCAAGTTATATCGAGAAATTAATTCCATGACATTTTAATTACGCATAAGACGTAAGCGTTAGAAAGCCCTCCAGTCCCAACATTTCAGTTTCCAGTCCCAACATTTCAGTCAGTCAAGTTGTCACGTTTCCTACAGTGATAACTTTGAAAACGACTTACGGTAGTTAGGATCTTGTTGTGTTCAGAGTAAATTATCACCGAAAAGTTGGTCCGATATTTTTAACTGTCTTTTTCTAATAAATCTTAATTCAATAGCCTAGGCCCTCTAACGGATTCATTTTAGCATAAATTTCAGATGTTGATAAGAATGAGGTGCATCATATATTGAGAAAGGTTTTTGCTATTGGCCCTATTTAGTGAAAGCATATACTGAATGCTTTCCTTGACCCCTTAATACGCAATACCATTTTAAGTTTTTGATAAAAGATTTATCCAGAATAACAAGAAGCGGATTGTACACTTCGCAAGAGCCGGTCCATAACTGGAATAAGTAATCACTAGCTTTATTGTCTACAACTATTAATTTACTTTAGCTAATTCTTATTAAAAAGAGCCCTATTGCATTTTTTGTCTCATTAAACCTAGATGCAGCACAGTTTTTAACTTAGGCGTTCAAATGAGTTAGCAAAGAATATAACTAAACTTCCAATTTTTATCTCAGTGACTTTCTGTCACTCATGAACCATACAAATGGAACGGACATTGACCTAACACGCGTCACATTTATATGAAATCTAATTGTAATTAGCTTATATTTTATTGATTTGAAATCTAATTTTAATTAGCTTATATATGGCGTTTTCGTTCTAAAATTTTAAAACAAGTTTACATTTTACAATCGTGTAATAAACACTTTAGTTATAGAATTATGGATTTCGTCTTTTGTTATCTAGTATCCAATTAATTAATAATTTAAGTTAATATTTATCTTTCTACTCTTTGTTGGGTAAGTCCATAACCTATAGTGTATTTTCAGTATTTATTAAACTTTTGCTTATGAGTTGTTCATTGGGCAATTATGAAATTAAATTTAAAATATTTAATGTTGCCAAAGATAGCATTCCTGTAAATTTATGTAAATAAAACAAAATAAGATGATTGATGAAAAGTTTATAAGCAATTTATCTTGTCTTCATCAGAGTACAGGGATATTAAGATCACGCTATACATCCAACTGAGCGACACGACATCGATAAGTGACATTAATTATTTGTCCCGATAAACATTTATATGGGGATTCATAAAACATTCTGGGTCATAAATAAGTCGTTTTAATGCTTTTATTTCCACTCAGTAAGAGCAGATGATTTGGCCACAAAAGCCTATTATACTAAAAAAAATTACATTCCCACAGATACAATAAAATTTAAACAATCATGTTTGAAAATATCAGCCTTCATACATTTATTAAATATATAATTATCTAAAATTTCGATAACTAATTGAAAATGAAATACAATTCGTAAAAAATAAAACGAATAATAACAAAAAAACTAAATAATCTCAAAATAGGATTATAAAGCAATTTTATGCCTCAACACATTTTTCAAGACTTAAAAAATTTACAATCTATTTGGTAATTTATCAGTTTTGTTTTTCTTTTTCTTAAATTTGTTTTAAGTGAAAGGAATTTTCTTTGAATGCTAGAATTGTTCAATAAGTTTTTATTTAATTAATCTTCAGTAAAATTTATCTCTAAATTTAATTTATAAAATAACTCAAAATAAATTGAACAACTAGGGCATTTTTGTCCCGAATAAATTTAAATGTAATTCTTTATTAGAATTAATGCATAAATGTATGAATACTGAATCGAAATTATGAATTATTCAGCCCAGAAACTGCTGCAAACATTTAAAACTATATAGTATATAGCATAGATGAATCAGCTGGGTTTATTGGTAGTCAGGTTAAGAGGTATATACTCGTATGTACATGTGTGCAGGCAGAAATAGAGCATATTACAAGTCATTGTATGTCCTCTCTAACTAAGGCCGGGTGTGACATTCATTTTATTTTATTAACAACTCATGTATGATGGTGACTTATTAACATTAACAACTGAAACGTAGGTTTTTATTTGTAAGATTTATTATAATTCAATCGAAAGGATTAAATATTCGTTGAGACAATCTGGAAATATATTTTTATTTAATGTATTTAATATACTTGAACCATGTTAGTTTAAATTTCTTTTAATTGCATAAAATAAAATCCATAACTAGACAAGCTCGAATGATGTACATCTAATTCCTATAATAACATAATATCCCCCGACATAAATTCAAATAACTTTTCCATGTTAATTGGATTTATTTTGTATTAACAATGCTAAAAGGTATTGATGTACTCAAATAATTAGGAGGGAATTTGGGTGAAACAGGAAAAACAATTAAAAACAATAAACGGTATTAAAATTTTTAAAAGAGATTTTTTTTCGACGACGCCTTATTTTTGTTGAACTGGTCAAAATGTTTTTAAATTTGTGATTGTTTTTATAATGGATATATTTTCTAAAATTTTTACTTAGTTTTAATCGTTTTTTTAATTAATATAAAAATGTAATTACAAAAAAAATTTGTTTGACATGTTACATTTTGGGTTCATTTTCAGGTTTAATTCTTAAAGGCAACAAAGTTAAATTTCTTATCCAAAAAATCGTTTTTCTTTAAATTTGTTGGTGAATGGCGCCAAAGACGTATGTAAGTGTTTTTATATCCATTAGGCCAGTTAGTTAACTAGTTAATGAAATAAAATCAAACTCATATGAGTTTGGCTAAACAAATACGAAACAATTGATAACTCAGAAATTATCAAAAATCGGTGAATATATAAAAGCTGTTTCGGATAGACTTGGATATTCTTTATCTCTCTGCTTCTATTTGATTCTATATTTTGGGACAACCTGTATACAAATGAATCGTGCCGACACATGGAGCTTACTAATTTTTAAATTAAAATTAAAAGACGAATTGGTATTTTCTTGTTATTTACATGGATAAATGAAACAAATATAACGCGAATAAGTAAAAGAAAATTCAAATCATAATATACAGGTGAATTTTGAAAATATGTTCAAATTATATATCAAATTCAGTAATCATCTACTCATTGCTATTAAAACTTAAAACCTACCCTTTTTAAATTTTAATATCACTATTTGAAAATGGATATCACTCACAATCATTTATGTAAATTAGAACACCTTAAAAATGCTTACTGTAGTTTTGACCTTCGTAACTAAGACCATATTTTTATGAATATATTTTGCCTAAATATTAAATTGTTTAATATTATATGAGAAATTGTCCGTATTCAATTCAGATTCCTAGCCTTAAATGCTCGTGACTTCGTATTTTATCCTAAGTTCTTTCTACTTGCTATGCACTTAAACGTATCTTTCTATGAGTACTACCTTAATGATAACTTAATTTCAATCTGAAATGTAACATTAACGAATGTTTTAAAAAGTCGTCTGAAATATGTGTTTTTTTCTTGTGACTTTATGACTAGTTTATGTCTTCCATTTATATTCTATCCTGACTTATTTCTCACTCTCAATGAAAATATTTGCTTTATAATTTCTAAAATTATATAATTCATAATTAACTTAATTTTAAACTTACAGATTACAACTTTTTTATTCGTGATGTGTAATACGATTTTACTAGCTTCATTTTTATATAAATATGTATGTAAAAAATTTTAGCAAACTCATTTTTACACACTTTAAATTGTTGTATATATTTGAAACTTTGCAAATTTGCGGTATTCTGATAACAGTAAAATAATGTGGTAACATCGAGCGGATATGATGGTGGAGAATGGTTAATTGTAAATCAATCCAATTTGGGTTTCTTTGCTTTGTCTCATTGGGCCATTTGGTGATATATTTTAATCAGGAGCGATGACGATAGAGGGCCACCCCCTCTATCGTCGGAATCTTTTAAATTATAAACGGTAAACCTGTCGAGATTGGGCTCGTTTGATTTAGTTGAATTTATTCTTTAATCCCAAAATCACGTTTTTTACGAATTCTCATTGTATCGGAGTCCTTTAATAATAACTATATTTCTCTATAAAAAATAACTAATTCAACAAACAGAAGGAACAATTGCTCAACAAAAATCGTTGTCCATAAATTACTTTCAATTCATTACAATGATTATATGGTTGATAAAATGCACACAATTCCGAACGAATAACAGCATAACAAAAAAATATGTTCTACTGCACGTGCGTCTTCTATACCCTTTATTACACAACGTTCCAGTATCTTCTAGCACATATTTGTCACTAAATGTTAACTCTGAAATCATCTCCAAAAATTCAAGAAGATTCGATACGTACTTTTGTCACCAAAGTACCGTCAAATAGTAATTTTCACTTAACAAATCATCTTTATATTTATAAATTCAAAGAGATATAAGATACAACTTTGCATTTGAATATGTGAGTGTTTTATGAAAAAAAATTTAAATTTTTTAATTTTTTATATAATTTCAATTAAAAATCAACTTTCCATCTAAGTTCTGCAACATCGTGAATTCGATAGAATAATAAGTAGATAAGGTTTTCCAAAGCATCCAAAGAAATGATAGAAATATAGCATGGTTGAGCGGAAAAATGTCAATGTTTACAATACGAACATCATCACATTGAACAGAATCCCAGTGATATAGAAATCCATTGACTCCAATTGACCAAAGTAAAGTACTAAATTTTCCAAAGAAATATCTTAATTCTCTATGTTCCTGGATTACCGTCATATATTCTAAATTTGAAAATAGGTGCGTTGATTATGTTACTCCGAGACATCATTCATCCAAAGTTATGCAAAAGCACAGGATTGGTATTTAAAAAAAATATGAACAATCTAATTGAAGCAACAATTAGACGTACTACTTCCACGAATACCACTCATTCCGACAGGCATGGCGTACGAGTTCAAATGATTTCAATCTTCAATATGCCTTGCGTTGGCTATGACAATCGATAAAGCGCAAGGATTATCTTTACAAGTGTGCGATTTGGATTTAGAAAACGATTGTTTCTCTCACAGGAAATTATGCATCGCATGTTTCAGAGTCAGTAAACCATCTCATCTTTATGCTTATGGAAAAAATGAAGAAACAACTACAAATGTAGTCAATTAATTTTCTTTATAAAAAAATGTTTTTCTGCGAAAAATATATTTCTTCTTCCTTTCCATTCCTTCCACATAGCCAACGAAATGCAAGGCAGGGTATTGAATTGAATGATGTATTTTCTCGGTGAATCTATATTCGCTAGAACACTTTATTTTCCTTCCCATTAATTTCTTATCAGATTCATCCCCAGAGAATCGTGGCCGGGCTTAACTAGTTTTACATAAAATAATGTAGGTTTTTAAATAATTTACTAGAGTAATAAAAATAAGAAAAATATTCACATTACCTATACATTTAATAAAACTGTAGAATTAGCGTGATAATCAATTTATAAAACACTGAACATATTTACAAAATAATATATTTACGAGAAAATAATAAAATTAGTTAAAACACAATAATATATTGTCCGCCTGAATATATGTTTGACGACGCATCAACGCATGACGTAAAAACCACTTGCTCTAATCAAATGAATTTTTAGGAAAAACTTAAAGTAATGTTAAGTTTGTACTTTATCGATATCGGTTTACTCATTAGGAAGATAAATAATTCATAGTGCATTAGTACAACAACAAAAATGAAGAAGTGCCTAACTGCTCGACGTTTAATTACTATCATTAAGCAAATGTATAGAGCATAGGTGAAATGCGAGCAATTCGGCTTTATAAATATGATTGTAAAATATTTTATTATTTATGTAAATAATAAAATATTTAAAAAAAAAAAAATATGTATATATATATATATATATATATATATATACATATATAGACGTGTGTTTGTATAAGTATATATACATATTTATGTACTGAAGCTGTAGAATCGGCGCATCTGCCCATGGAAAGGGTTTATGAAAAAAACATTTAGGAGAATATTGTAAAAGGAACAGAACATGAACTCACTTAAAAAAGTTTACATTTACAATTATTGGAATACGAGTATTACCATTACAATAAATTTAATAATATTTTCTAAAAATCCACATATAGACGAACTCGCGGACACAGCTAATGTTTATAATATTGTACAGTATTTTGATTTATTGAAAACAATCCTTGCCTAACTCACCTAATGAAAGAATGCATTAACATTTTAAGTAAACAAATTAATTATACTAATACCTATATTATATTTCAAATTATAAATGGTTGTAGAAAGGTATATAAAATGGCTATAGAAAGGTAAATGCATAAATTCATTGCTATTTCTAAAATAATAAAGAAAAATTGTACACACCGCACAATCAATTGTAATTTTTCTACTATCATATCAATAATTATACATATTTTTATATCTATAATAATGTTGTACGTATTTAAAATATATTAAGAAATTCATAAAAGGAATAACGCCAGAATGTAATTGTCACAATAAAATGTTTTATGGTTCAGAACAGCCAATACATATGTTTAAAAAATATTTGTATGTATGTAAGTACAATAAAAGAACATTTTCCAAGATGGGCCGTTAAGAAATACACTTTAAAATAATATAATAAAAAATATTCGCTGCGTAAAATATAAGATTTTTTTTATTCGAACACAGTACTCACTTACTAAACTTATTATAATTAACTTGAACTTACATTAAAAAAGCAAAAATCTTGACGCATCTTTCAATATGAGACCGTCATTTAAAGCAAACCTTAAATGAAAAATGGTATTCTGCTAACTTTAGAGAAAAAATCGTATTATTCTTTATTAAACCTTCAAAATGTTCATACAAATCTTAATAAGCAAATAAAAACATAAACAAAGGATACTTTACTTTTTTATCCAAATATTGTTGTTCACATTTCTATTTAATCTTATTACAAATCATTTTTATTAAAATGATTAAGTCCAAAAAAAATATAACAGCAACTTTTCATGGGGTCTCTATTTTTTCCAAACTCAAACGCTCGCCAGCGAATATTAACTCAATTCATCATTACAAACGAAACTTAAATAAATAAAGGCAATTATTGCCGGCCGAGTGCCGTCACCCAACACCGGCCCCGATAAATAACCAGCGCCATCAATTTTACGATTCGCTCGGCAATATTTCGTCGGATGGAGGGTCAAACCACAAACACTGTTCGATAATTGAACTGAAGACATGATCGGAATTCTCGATTGTGGCTCCTGGAAGAGGATTCGCTTGGAGAAATTTCTGTGATGCAATATGTAGATATTTATGTATTGTTTTTGTTACGGGCATCTGGTAATAATGTAGCAATAAGGAGAGGTCTCGGTCCCTTATCTCCATCGCAGTTTAGTCCGTTCCACATGATGCCCTGTCATCTTCTTCCACAAGAACAAAATTTCGATCAAGATTAAATTTTCTTAAACCATGGTTCCGCATTTTCAACCACAATTTATAACTATATAAATAAAATAATTTATTATTTAAAGTTAAATTGTAACTTGCTTTAATTGAAAACTTTTTAAGATGATATATATAATATAAATTAATTTGAAGATAATATTTTTTTTTACTTTAGTCACGTTTAAATGTTTTCAGTATTCAAAGCCATAGACTTTGAATATTTATCCGATCTTAACTGGCTTATAATAATAAACAAATCCCCAAGGTTTATGGAACGAAAAAACCCACTTAACATGGTCTCGAATTACAACCTATAACTTTATAATAGTTTTTGTACCTAAAGGAATAACCTAGAAATCTTCACGTGGCAAATTTATTATATTATTCAGCAAAATTACAGCCTCACAAAAGCTATGGGAAAATATAAGTTCATGTTTATGCAGCTGCAACACAGTAAAAAATTAAAATAAAAGATGATAGGTAAGTTAATCTAAAATTCTGTACATTTTAATGCGTAAGTCTAAAAAAATAAGTCTTTACACATTTATCTCTACTACATATACAAAGTTACAGGTAAGAAAGTAAAACAAAACAATCCTTTGAAGGTTTAAAATAAAATTTCCTCATAAAACTGCATGTCAGAATGTAAACAATTCTCTTTAATTAACATGTTTTATTGAAATCTATACATCCACTTAATTTTAATTGAAAAGAGGAAACAAAAAATTGTCCAATTGTATACTCTTAAACCAAACATCTCCAGCTTTTAAATCACTCAAGATTATAAGATTATATTTTTATAGATTTAAAAAGAAAGTTTTTTTTATTGGGGGCAAATAACTTCAATACAAATAGAATTACTCATAATAAAAAAAAGAATTTAAAGGGAATTGTTTTGGCATTTTAAGATGTCATTAATGATTGTTGAGAAAAGAAATGTTGGTTTACATAACATAAATGTTATTCACATAGTGTTTAAAAGTTGCACACACACACACACACGCACGCGCGCGCGCATGCACGCACACACGCAAGCACCCACACACACATACACATATAATTTTGCCTCCACCAAATAAAAGTTACTTAAAATTATGTATCATTTACAAAATAAATGTCAAATGAAAGTGCAAACTTCAATATGGCGTTTATGTCCTAATTTTTGTTTATTTAAATAATTTAGAATTAAATGGGAAAAGGACGATTCATTTTATAATTATTTATTTCAGTAAGTACATAAAGAATTACTAATACGTAATCATCGATTTGTATTGAAAATTGTAAGTAGAACTCGCACTAAGGTGGTCCCGTATGTATTACAAGTACATAGTATTAATAATAAACTATTTGCGGATGCCAATATTATTTCTCACTAATTTTCCACTTGCTTATAAATTTATATATGACAATTTTGATATGTTTTCTTCAAATATGGAATATGAGAAATATTACAGTCCAATTACCGCTTTGAATGTTATGGCACAAGGTTGATCTGGTAACAAAATGGGTCAAAAAGGGATAATTCAGGTGGTTAACCAAACCGTTTTTCTTTCACTGAAAATTTAAAACAAGTTTTTCCTCTAGTAAAAGAGCAACGATACAAAGCCATTTATTTACCTGTGTAAAATTATTTTCATCCTCATTTAATATGTATGGACCTCTTATGCCAAGAAACCAGATATTAATGATGAACATTCAGATATTGTCTTATTTCGCCAAGCACTTAGAAGCCAGATCGAATGGACACACAGACGAACAGACGACATTGTTACAAGAATGGAATTTCGTTTGGGCACGGAACCCTGCAAATATCAATTGTGCACATAAAGATATATGCGGGATTTTAATCGGTACTTACTCGGTACTTCGCCAGAAATATTCACGGTAATTTGCTGTCACAAAGTCAGTTGAAAAAAATTCGTAATGGTCATTAAAAGCTTGTTAACTTGAAATAAAACTTTAAACTAAACCCAATAAAAGAGAGAAATAAAATGAAATGAAAGAAGTTAAATAGGCAAGAAAGTAAAGGAAAAAAATACAGCTTTCAGATTAATTGGATTTCGGCGGTTTGTGTAAATGAATCTCGAGTACTTTTCAGATTACGTTTGTATATTTTACATTTATATTCAGGATTTGTGCTGACCTAGATCGAGAAATCAACCTCGAGCAATATGAGCTGCAAAATTTGAATACCCATGGGATTTAGTACTAGTACCATTGAGAATTCCATGAGTAAAATGTAACGGGTTTTTTTTTAATATACAATTCATTGAAAGTGACAAAAGTAGGCATTGTATTAATACAAATACGCTTTATTTTTTTATTTAAATTTTTACCACTTAAATATTAGTTTGGCAAATAATAAACATGTTACTTTTCTCTACTCATTTATTGTTACCCAAATTTCTCCTTTCATTCAATTGTTACCCAAATTTCTTCAACATATCTTAACCTATTCAAATTTTCAGTCAAAAACTCAAAGAAGGAATTTTAGCTCGGCATAACAGATGTTATAGAACATTACGGACATACGGCATAGCAGATGTTATAGAACGTTAAGAGAGAACATTACTGGAGTAGTGGCATATAATGTTGTTATAATTAAAGATTTATTAACTGCATATAAGAAATAATATAACTTTTGAAGCTAAGACAGCATTTTCAACCCAATTATCATTTCTTTTTTTGTATGCTTAACATAAGAAAACATTTGTATTAGCATCGTAAACATCGTGTATATATATATATATATACATATCAAGTTTGCAGGTGGTCAATCAAATAATAATTTTTATGTGTTTGCTGTTAAAGTATGTAATAATTGTTTAGTATTAATTCTATGTAACAAATTTTAAAGTCTTAAGGAATAAACATTATTAATGACTTATTTATATAAGTTTCAAAAGTTAATACAACTTCTTTAATTGACATTATATTAATTTAAAAGTACGACCATACAGAAAAAAATAAGCCATATATTTTTGAAAACGTCAAAAAATAAAACAAATAAACACAATTTCTTTTAAAAATAATCTACGATCTACAAAACCCATCGAACATAATAAACTTATAAACAAGTTATATCAGGAAAATACGTTTACGATACCTTATGTGGCATCTGCTCAGGAGTCTTTTTTATAAATGTTCTTGCATTCCATTCTAATTTCATTCATTCCCAATTCAGCCTTAACAACTACACAGGTGTCGTTAAAGCTTGCTAAGTTTGAATAAAATGATTATTTTATTTAAACTTAGTGGTGGTTGCTTAAATAAAATATGACAATAAAAATTATTTACAATTGAATCATATTTAAGCATACGAGGACCGAAATAGATCAGACAAAACTATGAGTTGTTTTAATTTAAAGTTGTTCAATAATTTAAATGAATTTCGAGCATCTTAATGACTAAGTTTTATATCTTGGACCTATTGAAATTAAAATATAGTAACGTTCAAAAAACTACGATTGCACATCCCGCTTCAAATGTAAGTCAAAAATAATTCTAGGGTAATAGAAACGCTACCTTAAAAAAGCCGATTGAAACATTCCAAAGGTTGAAAATTACTAACGAGACCGAGCTTTTTGGACTTAATTAATTTTAAATAATTGGTTTTAAATCAAGGATTTTCGCGTACACAAGAATAAATAAAGTTTTACGAAAATTTATTCTTTTCATGATCGAGGATTACCTTAATTGATACTTTAGTTATAATTTGAGACTTTCCGCAACAGCTCATTGAAATGTTTTAATTTTTTAAAAAAATGTTGTCTTTTGCTTGTAAAATTAGTTAAAAAAATTGAAGATTGGATTTTTATCGACTAGGAGTTTCGACAAAAGTCAACATAAAGTGATTTTTAAGGATCTAGAAGGCTTTTTTTATATTGAATTTTTCTTACAACTTGCCAAGATAAACTTATGAGAGGTTATGGTTTAAAGTAGTTGAGTGTTGTATGCAGTATTTTAAAGAATCTACGGCTTTACAGTGGCCCATATGTGGGAGCACACTTTTTTTTCTTTGCTTTTCATCATTATCGAAAAAAAATAATTACAAGGAAATTCATGATAATGGGGCGACACTTCTTCATACTTCAATTAAAAATAGATGTCATTAAAATTAAGAAATTTGGGGAAAAAAATTTTAAACAATGGAAAGTTTAAGTCCATTATACTTTGTAAGTAAAAGAAAAGTACATAAATACTTCAAGACCTGAAAATTAGATAAGGGTCGCCCAATGGCATAAGAACGGTGGAACGGCCTTAACGTCGTCAATGAACATAAAGCAAATTTCTCTAATAAGAAATTGCAATACATCGAAAGATTGAAAGAATTTATAAACCCAAATTCGAATTTAACAAAGTGATGACTGGCGAAACATTTTACTAATATGATTATTGTTAAGGCGTCATTATAGTGCAATACCTCTTAAAGATGGTTTACAAAAACACTACAATATTTATAAAAAAGGAAATAAATTACCTCGATTAATTAACAATTTTTTACGTATTGTCCAGCTAACAAAAACTTTCTTCAATTTTTTAACGCATAGATTTTTAGTTCTAATGAGAAAATTTAATTCCAACAACGTTACAACATACGTTAGTGTAAAAATCCATTTTTTTATTTTCTTTTTTTTCTGTATATTCGATTCTCTATTAATTTATGGCAACGACTGAATGGGTGAAATTTTTTGGCGGAAAATTTGTGTGATCATTTTTGTTGGCTACACAAAAATATTTTCTCCATGTTACCATTTAAAAAATTGAGGATAGTAAAGAAAGTTTAAATGAATACTAAAGGCATTTACAATTAATATAACCTTAATTAATTAAGTTGTGGTTGCCATAATAAATTGTGTGATTATGTTTATTATTGATAATCAAGCTTTACAGTTTAAACATCAGAAGAACTTTAGGCTCAGTAATTTTAGAAAAGTTAATTTAGGTTGAGTTTGCACAATTTTAATACAAATCATAGAAAGCTATAATGAAGGGACAATTTTCAAAAATATCGGTTTTTGTTTACATTTATATTTATCCAATGTCAATAAGTCGTGGGTACAATAAACTTTATATTTAGCAGAAATTACAAGATAAATTTTATGTACCATAATTATTTATTCTTAGCAATTTTCAGAAATTTAGGTATGCATAGAGCGATTCTTAGTTCAGAAATTCAAATGTTTAAAAATTTTGATTCAAAACATTAATTCGGTTCAATTTTTACTTATTGGAAATATATACAATCAATATATTCAATCAACGTGTTGAATTCTTGTTGCTTTTTTTTTGACTGAAGAAGGGTAAAAATGTATAGAATCGATAATTAATACATATATGCCATTAAACAAGCTATTTAAATGTATTACCATAATTATTGTGGTCGCCCATTTGAAATTACTTTGAGAATAAAGTTATGGTAATGCTAAAGTACTGCATTCCTCCTAAGATTCGTAATTTGTTCCAAGTGTGCGAAAAATGATAGGAATTGGGAGAGAGTGCCTTCAAAATGAATTTGTTATTTGGCACCTAAATTTTGACCACGATAACATAAATGACACTTTACAAAAGAATCTAACGAGACCAAAAGGAATATTTGGTAATTAAAAAACACTATCGCCATTATTATATTTAATATTTTATTGCTATATCCACAAAAATTCCAACTTTATATTTCATCATCTCTCATATAAATTGCATAAATAGCAACAAATCTATAAAAGCTATGTTTAAACATGAGTATTGACGTATACACCGCTGACGTTTCGGACTTTTTCCACCAATACATAAGGCGCACCTATTATGTCGCACACCATCAATAATGGAGACGGTATCTTTAGCTGGAAGAAAATGTAGAGATTCTTGTCTGAGTTTTCTGTAATTTTATATCAAAACATGAATATGAGACACAAAACCTGCCTGTGAATATGAATACAAATCGTGACCACAAAACTAACGCGCGGAATTAACTATCGAATAAGCCCAGTAAGCCCAGGCATGTAATTACGTTTTTGGGTCGTAGAATTGGTTAATGGACGAGTTAAGACTTTCTATAAACTATAAGGCCAAGATTATTTTAATACCACCTCACGGAGCTTACTCTCAGATTTCAGAATAGCTTGTGCTTTGATAAACATTGCTCTTGTTTATATTATAAATGCAGTCGCAATATTGGATTCCACAAATCATCAAGTTCCAAATCATTTATAAAATAACTTGAATATCACCAACTCTACAGAGAATTATGCTGCCATTACGATATGCGTATTGGGATCAAATAATTTAAAATTCACAAAGTCATGAAGGAGAAAAATACAAATGGCGACCTGTATTTGACTGAAATATGTCAAGAGAAAACTGTCATCTATTTAAATTTTTATGACAGGCATGTAAATTTGAGCTTACATACAGTCGAAATAAATAAGAAGAAGAACGTACTAACTTATAATATAGTCTACTGAAATCCAGAAGACACAGATGAAATAGGTTAATATTATTTCAATTATTTGACTAGGCGACATACAGTATGCAGCTGTGCACACATACTATCTGTAGCTTGTAAAAACGTAAAATATAAAACTTATAATTACTTAATTATGTTTTCACTCTAACAACATTTTTTCCTAACAATATATGATACAAAACGAAACATCACCATAACTTTTTTGCAAAGCAATTTAAAATCAACCGCCGTAAGAACTATTACAGTATGTTAAACCAGCTTTCCAATGACATCCATATGGTCCTTATTAGTCTTGTAGACAATTTTATCCTCCTTTATTTTGTCAATATATTTTCTTAAAAAAAACTACCCAGGTCACACAGCAGTAACTACGTGATGTTACTGATAGAACGCGATTCAGTAATATGTACGTCAAATAAATTACACATTTAAAAATAAATTAAAACATAATTCAAAAGACAAGTCATCCTGATTGACGCCGGTTTTCCTATGGCATTACTGCTTATTTCCAGAAGATAATCAAAGCTTTTGCTAGAATTTCCAGTCCATGAACAGTCCCGAGCTTTCTCGTATCAACATATAGTACAGTAATAACTTTTTCCGTGTGAAAACAGCACTAATGCCAAGAAAATTGATTCTATACAATACTTACTTCCTCTAAATTGAAGAGATCAATCAGGAGCGATGGTTTATATGCGTCAACACTCACCAGTACTGAAATTTCCGTTCGAACTTTGAAATCAAGTAAATTTCTATGCATATTAATGTGTCCGTACCAGACATAAATAGGCTTTCAGGAATCATTCTATTTCACTTTGTATTTTGACATCTACTTTTGTTAAAGGGATAAAATATATGATGAAGGGAGGACCTGAATTTCCTGCAGCGTATTTCGTGATCATAAACGTTTCCTCGAACATTGACGTAATATCCTATCGAACTGCCCTTCACCTTTCGGTTGATTTTATTTATTAGATTTGCCAAAAACCCTTTATTCTTCTGGAAACGATATTCCGTGGAAACATTTTCGCCGAATAAAATATCAAGTTACAACCTTCACTTCTTTTTTTCCTTCATATATAAAGTAATATCCCAAATAGGGAAATTTTTTTTCTAAAACATTACTGTTTATTTGCAAATGTTTACCCAATCGGGAGGTCAAATCTCGTGCCTTTTCTACTTACGAGTCTGCTAAACGGTATCTGTGGAATTTGAAATCTTCAAACATAAATATATATATTTTAAGAAAAACACATCACAATTTGCTATACCACCGTTACACTATTACAGTACCAATTTGCTACTCCGATATTTATAAATACATTTTTAGCACGATGCCCCTATGCAATGTTTTTACGAATTCAGTGAAAAAATATTTTAAAAACTGTTATTATGGAATTTATTTTCATAAAAACATAATCATAAAAACTGTTTTTGCACCATACAAGAAAGTAACTTCGTTCCCATTTTTAATTTGAATCCAAATTCATTAATCATTTTTCTCAGTAATTTCCTTACTAAAAATTCATGTTGGTAACTTCCAATGTATGCTGTCAAAAAGTACTTTGCGTTTCTATATATCTTTGTTGTGTTTGTTAAATGTTAAAACTCGTGCAGTTTTAACGTTCCAAATTAAAAAAAAGTATAAATTCATTATTTTAATACACTTCCATATAAGTTTAAGAGGAAAACTGTATAGATCAGAGAGTAGAAAGATTAATAAATATGAAATTACCCATTAAATTACGATTTTCAGATTAAGTAGTATTTCTAGATAACTGCATGTCAATTATATTTCAATCTATGAATAACTATGATTGTTTCGATTAATATTTATAGAATTTGCAGGGACACGCTTGAAAAATTACATTTCCCTTTAGCCAACAAGTTCAATATCAATACGAATTCTCCACCAGAAAAAAATTCTCCAATTTAATCATTGTCATCTTTTAACAGAGAGTTTGATAAACTAAAAATAACAAGAATAAAATAGATTTTTTATATTGACATGTTTTCTAATGAGTTTTTAATCATCTTTCGTTCAAAAAATATACACGTTGAATCATTTAGATACGAGTAGGTTAAAGGAAATTTGTATTGAACTACTGGGTTATATTTGTTAATTAAATGGGATAATACGCATATTATCATTCGTGATTATTGTAGTATTTCGATAAATAATATCATTTAATTTCCTATATGATTACCTCTGTCTGATTTTAAGACCATAATATTTTTCATTTTTTCTAAAGCTCATTCAGAAAGCTTGATTAGATCTATCTATGTGAAGTAAGGTTTAATAATAAATATAATTATTAGCAATTGGATGTCGCCAACTAATATTGCTCCAAATAAATGACAACTCATCTAAGCGCGCTGCAAGCTTTCAGTATCAATCGATAAAAACAAAGTCTGATCACATTAACTTTACAATAATTCAACCAAATACGAGTATGTCCACGACCATATTTCGCGTCTGTCCGCATTTAAGTTGCTTAAGTAAACACTTACCACTTCCGCAACTCTCCATACCTCACAACTTGCTAAGCTCACTTCGCCAACATCATGCATAATAACATTTATGTAATTATTACGCATCGAGTAGTATTTGATTTTTTGAAAATCATAAATGCACATATTTTCTGATTAATTAAAACAATTGCAATGGAAGAAAATACTACCTCAAATAATTTAGGTTAGTAATATTTACAAAAATTTAAGATTTCATAAAAATATTCTTAATCTCTTCTATTACTTCTGCTTCATCCCCTGAATCAATTTTATAAATATTTTTGATGTACAGAAAGTAAAAATGTAGTGTTTTATTAAATTAATAAATTCTGTTATGAAATATTTGGAGACTATTCTCCTATTATAAACTACAGTACTGATATTCAAAATTTATAGTTAGAATAGCAATTTAAAAGGATCAAAGGCTAGTGCAATATTTCAGGAAGTGGCGCTAAGCAGTTGACGCTAACAAGGCAATATACCTTTGTTAGACAATATATCTTTGTGGATGACGATCATGTTTTGGGTCACGACCACACGTAGCTTGTGGGTAAAGGTGAAGGGATTAAAGTTGAGATGACGAGTTTACAAATGTTTCGACATATAAATATTTCAAAATAAAAATAATTAGGTAGTTTAATTCAAAATGAAATAACTTAAAGCACGTTTTTACTAACATTAACAGATATACATTTAATAAAACAATTATGTGATAATTTGGCTTAAAAACAATAGTTGATGTGAAAATAATTTTGTTTCACAAATTTCTTTTAGTAAAATTCTAGTGAATTTGTATTAGTATTTGAATAATGATTTGAACGTTGATACTTCAGAGACTATATAACTGAACGAAATTCTCTTCGTAAACCGGTGTATAAAGTGTGGCTGCAAAGTTAATCATACAATGATGAAGTTTCAGTAAAGTTCTCATTTTGTCGACAACTTCAAGAGAAATTGCCAACTGTCAGAACACAAAATCCATTGTAACTAACGTATTGGTACAAATAGTTTTAATAAGGATAATGTAGAGTTTAATAATTATTCACTGTGTTCTGACTCGTGTACACGGTCCAGGATAACACAATATTTTGGTAACATACACAAGATTTGTTAAATAAATCCTGAACGATTTTTTTTTCCTACTGTTTTGTATATTGTATTTTGTGATCTACACAAATTTATTTGAAAACTTCAAATTTAACTTCACAAGACGTGGCAAAAAATTCGTTCGACCTTTACATATGTAGAGAGGAAACTACAGAATCTATTTTTTTAAATTAGTATTTCATATGAATTATTGGCCAGCTATTGGTGTGTATATATATATATATATATATATATATATATATATATATATATATATATATATATATATATATATATATATTACTCGGGACTTACATTTTATATACATTTTTGCACCCGTACTTAGCTAATTGTACATTTTGGTCCACAGTAATCTCTTGCATGTCTACCTTTAATTAATTTCGATGGAATTACCTGTGAATAGTGAAAAGTTAATCTCTCATGATTTTAATACATACCTTAGTGATTGTATCTGGTGCCAAACTATTAAAAAATCTTAAATAATTCACAAGTTTGTAGCATCAAAAATCACGGTGATATTTTAGTGATAATTCCGAAAAAGTCAGCTCTCGGTTATATATCTCGGTTATAGATCCTCAGTTATATTTTCAATACTTTCTAAAAGATACAAACAGTACAACTACCTGGAAGCTCTCACTTATGCAGAGAAAAAGTACTCGATACTGATTTAATTCGATAACTGGATAATAATAAAATGATATTGCTAATAGCGACCTTGCCTAAAGAAAAATACTTTCATCGGACCAAAGTTAAAATCCAGTCCAATTAAAAGATAAACAAACCAAAGTATTGCTCAGATATACTAATCCACTTAACTGCAAAACATTTTGCCTGAAATAAAATTGAAATAAAATTTAGTTTGAATCGAACTAAAATTCAGTCAAAAAATCAAATTCAGCTCGAAATCAAATCCATTTTAATAAAACCCCTTTAATTCCACTTAATAAAAAAATGTGTTATCCCAAATCTAGTACAATTATATTCTATGTCAAGTGAAATGTTATCCGACTTTACGCCAAAAAAATTTACGTTCAATTCAAATCAAATACAAGTTTACTTTTATTTAAACTCAATCCATTAAAACCGAATTAAATCGTCTAAATTTTAAATCGTCTAATATATTTAAAAAACAAAGAGTAGTTATTAAAAAACTGGAATAAAACGACTACCAGCGTAAACCCAAACCAAACGAATTTGAAATCCATAGGAATTATAAAAACCGGAAACGTAAACTAACTCCCCTTCTAACCTAATCGAATTCGATTGAAATTGAAAATGAACCCTACCAAAAATCTTAACCAACCAAAGTGTACCAAAAGTCAACCATTCTAATGAAAGAATAGGTTGTTACTCATTCAAGCAGTGATCGCTTACGACTTCCGTCTACTCCAGTGATCTGGTGATAATCGACTGACATCGCTTCTGACAGCTGTAACACTTTTTATAACATGGCTCGATGTACGAGTAAAAGATTGCTATAAATGACAAGCGTAGGTACAGCAGATAACCGTTCATCATCGACTAACGCATTAGCTGAGATAAGTCGTGAGCTCTAAGTGTGCGTCGAACGCGATATATTACTGGAGCGGAGTACTTACTGATTCCTTCTTTCTAATTTTATCACTCGCATTATATGTTTTTGGAATACATTTTTTAAAACGCTTAAGTATTTTTATCATAAGATATATCTTTACAAATTAAATAGATTTTGTTCTGGAATCTATATGACCAATTGATGTATTTCTATAAGTTTCATGATATTGTTTTCGCCGTTTATTCTTATATTTATATTTTTAAATTTACGGTTCTTTAAAATAATTCAGTAAAAGATGATATCGATATATTTTAAACAATTGTTCGCGACGTTTGATATTATTTTTGTATTCTTAGCTATTTTATTATGGAATAATAATAATAAAGTGTTATATCTACAACATCCCTTCCCAAAGAAAAGAAGAACTTTAGGTTAAGCCCATGATGAAATGAATAAAAATAATAGTTATTAATCCGATAACACAGGAATTAAATTTTTAACCTATTTTGAAAAAATGAGGAGGTTCTTAATTCGACTGTATTTTTGTTCTTTTTTGTATATTACGATGCCAGGATGATCTCATGCAGTCGATAACCAAGTGAAATATGGCTGTCATACCTTTATGTATATATGTGCATGTAATTAACAGAGGGGAGAATGTCAACTTGTCATCGATCCTAAAAATCTATAGCAGTAAAAATATTTTGTAAATTTATTTGTGTTTGGAAACGATATGGAACCGCAAAAGTTCCAATTAATTACTCGTATTTTCATTACATAAAACTTTTCAGTTCACTCCTTACGAGACGGTTATTTGAAGTCGGTTCAGTTTTATTTCAAAAAGTTTGATTTTTAATACTATTCTCTTATAATCACTTCCAACGATTCTTAAACAAAATACAGGTGATTGAAAATAACATTTTGTCTTCTATGAAATGATTCTCGAATATTGTACCTAGTTAGTAACAAAAAATAATATTGTTAGGTTTTACTAATGATCTATATATCTAGAAATTATATATATGTCTGGGCAATTGGATGGTTAAGGGGTAACGCGCGAATCGTAACTGACGGGTTGCGGGTTTAAATTTTATTGTCTTCCCCTGATTCTTTTTTCATTTTGTTATTTATTAATACTAATAAAATATATTATTTATTCTAAATATTGAAATAAATATATTACTTTCTCTTTAATTTTAACATTTACATATTAGAAAGTTACTTGATTAATTCATTCAAAAATAATTTCCTGGGCTAATTTTTCATTATAATGCGCCTTTACATTACGGTAAATAATTCACATTTTGTGTCTGCGTTTTTTGTATTTTTGTTATTTGTATTTTTGTTACTTTGTGTTTTTGTGGGCATTGCTGTCTTCTTGCAAGCAAAGAATATACTATTCAAGTTTATAAATCATGGTTATTGGAATACTCATCAAAATGTCTGATTATACGTATGCAAAAACGTAATCTATATTGTATAGTATAAAATCAACAATTTTAATTTTGACTTTCGGTAGCATCCATACAAGAATACACAATAAATTCAACCCTTCCACATCATTGCACTGCCTTACGCTGAAATACACATTAAAGTAAGAGTGATTACTTGCATTTCCTCGGCGGACTGAAATATATTATAGCGGTCTGGTCTGTCGACTACTGCCGGTCTACGACTATGCTTCAAGTCCTCTGTTGGCCTTTACTGGTTCCTCGTTTTTGACAATATAGAGGATGAAATGGAAAATAAAAATAAATTTATTTTTAAATTTTGTATAACACAGTACATTCCTGTATAACACGGTACATTCCTGTATAACACAGGTGAATAAAAGAATAATACCGTGAATTAACGTCTTTACATAATTTCTGGACAAACTTAATTTTCATTACCAAATAGTACATGTAAGTATATATTCACAATTTTTGCGTAACTATTATGTTTACATATATAATAGAAGTCATACAAAAATTATTGTGAATTTTAAGGAAAAAATCTAATACAAACAAAGTTGTGTTAACAAACAAAGTTATACATATAACCTAGTGAAGACATCAAGTTTGGGCAAATCATTGCAAGTCAAAATGTTCGGTTACCTATTTCTTAGTGCAATTATAATGTATTTAGTTTTTGTTAAAATTGTAATGTTGTATTTATATCTTTTCAATAAAAATACGTAAAGTGTAATAAAAGGTTTAGATTAATTTATTGTATTATTGCTGCAATGTTAATAATTAAAACTATTAGAGTTTTAATTATAATTATTGGCGATATGTTTGAAGACTTAAATTCGCTCCCTTCAAAATTTTATTTTACAAGTTATTCAAATTTCTTTTTTCGAAATTGAGTCAGATAAAAGTTTAGGAAAGCAGACTTATTAATTTTACACAACAAACAAAATAAGGTGTCATTTTTTTTCTAAAGAAAATGAAAAAAGAAAACTTCAAGAATTTGTAAAACATATTAATGAAATTGAATGATACAAATTAAATTGCATGTGTTCAGTGAATTTGGCAAAAAATTATATATGAATATTTTTGATTTTCCGAACTTGTAACTGCTGTGAATTCATTATTAGATCAAAATAGCATAGCAAACTCAGGCACTTTATAAAATCACTTCCAGTCCCATCAGTTCCTAAGCACGGGAATCTACTAGACTAATCTGGTAAACTATGAAAATCATAAATCATTTTATGTTGGCTAATAAGTTCTTCGGGAGTACATAGAACCGTAATTTCCAAATTGAATCTAATTTATTCGAATACGCCTCTACTGTGTTATGGCTGCAGTTGAGGTCTTCAACCAATTAGTAAGTAGCGAAATGGGAAATGGATCATAATCCTTGTATATCTTATTCAGTGGGACGCCCGAAACGGCGTTCATCTTCAAAATACTAGCACGGTAATCTACGAAACTAAATACGTAAACCATACAAATTATATTGGGTTGGTTAATCAGTTCTTGGGTAGAACCTAAGTACCTTATTTTGTAAATTACCTCTAATTTAGTCAAATGCCTCTCTATTGTGCTATGACTGCATTTGTGCTCTACAGCCAATTGATAAATAGCTTAGTCAATCAAGGAATTCCTTAAGGGGAACGTAAACTTGTGTATCTCATTTAACTGAGCTCCTGAAACCGCATTCATTTTCAAGATATGTAGTCCTCGTATGGAACTTCCTTAAATCATTTTTCACCATCCCCATTGAGTCACTCGTCGTATGGCATGCATTATTTGTAGCGATTTTGCATCAACACTTGAGAGGAACTATACATCAAATTAAAGAATCCCTATTTAATGTAGATTTAAATCCATTTTCTTAATGTAATGCAGTCGAACGTTTGATGCTTAATGTCGTTAATCGAATGAACTTCGGCCTACTTATACCTTCTAATAAAATATTATAAAACTTTCGACGACCTGTCTAGAAAAGTAATGGACGGGCTAAGTCAGTCAACACTGTATTTTGATAGTAGACAGAATTATTAGTCAATTTAATTAGTTACTTTATACAACTTAAAGATAAGAAGTTAAATAAATAAATAAATTCAATTTATTTCAAAATTTTAATCAAAATTAATATATTCTCACATTAAAAAATATTATATAATCCTTTACTTTTATTAAACATTAACCTCAAATCGGTTTAGGTAAACATTTGGATATTCATGATTACTGAACATCGACGTGCTTTAGTTGGTATACCAGTTCTAAAATGTAATTCATTATATTTGTTAATTTTATTATTAAAAAATTATCATTTTGTTTAAAGTTCTTGTATGGTTGCTAACATTACCAGGTAACATACCAACATAAAGAATTCATTCACATCGATCGAGCGAGATATTTTTCTGTTTTTTTTATTCAAATAAAGTTATAAATATATGGAATAAAAAATACTCATATGGAAAAATTTGCTAACTACTCATCTGATGATTCAGTAAGAAATAAAAAGAATTTAAATGTTATCTATTCTGTAGAAATGCTTTGACGCTAAGTAAGTTTTCTGTATAAATATTAAAAGTACAGATTATGTAAAAATAAAATAAAATTTATTTTCAATTTATTGCCAAAGTTGAAGATAGGTAAAGGGCAAAAAGTAATTTTAAATAGTTCATATACCTAGCAGTTCGTATATAACATGCAGCAACGAACAAATGACCGCGCCGCTTTACAGCGTGTTATTAATAGAAACTACTTAAATAATAACGTACTATGGAAAGTGTTGCTAAGATGAAAGTGGAAGTTAGCAAGTGACGGAAATATTAAACGTCTTGCTTGCTCTCGATGATTCCAATTACAAATGACATGATAGAAACAAAAATTTAAACACCCTTATAAAGCAGCGTAACATATCGATGCGGCTTAATATTATGATAATGACGGATGGATTAGGTTTCTGGGAATGTTATGTATTTCATTTGACGAAGTCATAGCGCGTTAACTCTATGTGATAATTTCACTTTCTTAATGTGATATTACAGAGATAGCTATAAAATAAAACATTCAACTAGGCTTTGGGCTCATATGAGTAAGTTTATTAAATTCACTTAATTTATTTCATTACACTTAAAATGAAAATTAATTTGCCTGGCGTAAATTAAACATGCTTTGATAATTTTCTTCTTGGGCTTACTGTTATTATAATTAAGTTTTTTAATTTCATAGTGTTTGATATTATTATTTGATTGTTCAGGCTAAGTTAACATAAAGTATAAAGCATCTACCTACATTCAATGCGCTGTGTTATGTACACAGCGCATTGAATGTAGATAGATGCCTTCAAAGATAGGCACTGCTGTCTTCAAAATGTTTAAATGATGATGTGGGAACTTTTTAATAGGGATACACTCGTTAGAACGAAAGATAATTTAAAATCAAAACACACTTAAATATTTTTCTTTGACATTAAATTGTAATTTCCCGTATATATTTATATTTTTGTAATAGTTATACATGAAATCAAAGTATTCTATTTTGAATTGGTTTCATAAAATATTGAGAACAATCTACTAAATAAAATATGTCAATAAAGTTGATCGTATTATTAAAAGTTGGGTTATTATAACATATTTACATAAGTTAAATTATTTGCTTATTTATTATTTTGATGAACAATTGTATGGCAAACTTATTTCTATAGGAGAAATCTCTTAATGTTAACCAGAATTACAGTGTGCTTATGAACCAATAATATAATACGTAGATAACAAAACGCGATAACGATATACAATAAGTTTGATGTTGAAAATAAGAAAAATAAAAAAACACAGAAATAATCAAAATTCTATGTTTTGGATCAGGATTGATAGATACGAAAAGATTGGAGAAGGACTAGTTTCTTTATCAAATTGATAATTTACGGTTACAACAGCATTTCAATATAAGCGGAAACGAGAATACATCGCTTAATAATTGCTTTAGTACCATTTTTCATACCATCACTATCACATATAATAAATTTCGCCAGCATATTGTGATACAACCTCATAAAAAATGATAATAATTTACAACAAAAATTAGTAGCATAGACTGCATCCCATTGGGTTAAGTAACACTTATGCAAAGGATATTTCCATACGCATTTTTTATACAACTAACCCAGATTTCCTTTTTTCTTCTTATTACTATTGTTTTTAAAAAAAATTATTGCATAACAAACAATAACGTCGCATTCACAACACAATTTCCTGCAACAACAAACTATGGCGAGGCGAAATGACAAATGAGCGTCTGACAAGAGCGAAGTGATAGAAATATAATTTTAGCTGCCAACCGCGAATACTGTTTTAGTTTCTTCATTGGAGAGCGATTCGTAGCTCCATTGTATGTACAAAACTTGACCTGAAAATTACTTTGCGCCCAAATAAAGTGCCATAGGTAATCTATAAACTTCAATAAAAGATATAAACTTGGGAAATGTATTTGTTAATCAGTAATATTGCAAAGTGTACAAACGATAGCTCGGCGAGAATGTGACACGCGTGCCTTCAAATTCGTAGTTGAGATTTTGGCTATGTTTTTCTATTAAAACCATGCATTACCAAGCAATGCAACTTCTTTTCCGTTTCCAGTTTTATTTTTCATTGGCAGTAACCTATAAATGATTATGACGTAAGAGATGTAAAGTCATATCTTAACGAAATTTACGTATGAAACTCATAACAGAGTTCAAATAATGAGTTTAAGACTCCTTGAATTTAGTTTTTAACTAATGAATTAATCATAAATGCCCATCATAAATCCAGTATCCGTGCGTAAATATAAAATAATGAAGACTCATTCTTATTGTAATATACCATTGTAATATTGGTACTAAATTTTAACAATATTTACATTTCTCTGTAAAAGGAAAATTCTTTGATTAAACCTGAAAAGAAAATTAGCAGTTGATTACAATTTTCACTCCAGAGTAGATTATATGATGTTCTATTATTGATTAAATATATCTGGTACATATTTAAGCTATAATTATCTTATTCAATCTACCATCTAAATAGAAACTAGTGTAAGACTATAGATATTCATGATGTGATTTAAAATATTTCTTCTATATGACTGAAGTCAAACCTAAGAAATTGGGGAAATGTGCATTCTAATAACCTTAGAAATAAAAAAAACGGGACTATCTACGTTTGGTTCATTAATAATCATAAAACGAAATATTTCTCTTATATTCCTAAATCGTGAATTCATTTTTCTATTGCAGTACGAGAGCATGTTCATAGCTCTGGCAGATAACATGAACCGAACTTATGAATTGTTACAACAAGACGTTGTAATTTTTTTAAATTTAATACAGGAAGTCGCCTGTATAATAATTACCTGAGAGATTAAAATTTCCTATTGGAATCCTTGAAAATAATGCCGTTCTCAGTTATAGACAAGAATAACTTCATACATCAATATATGTATGGTGCTTTAAAACGAACGTATAAAACAAGAGCACTCTAAATTTTAATCATAAGTTTTAATTTCCGTATTTTGTGTGTTCTTTACTCGAACAAACTTAATTGCTAACTAAACAAAACATATTCAACTTTCTATAATATTACAGAAATCGCTGCAAAACTGGCGAGTTTACTGAGAGACTGGTGAGAAGAAAACTACATCAAAAAGAAAAATCAAGTATGCGTCATCGATGCAGATAGAAATATTACTAAGACTATTTCCAGACTCAGAAATAAACATCTAAGTGGAATGACTATAAATACAATTGTCACTAGGTCCTATAAATCATGTCGAAAGAACTCACCTCGCAGAACATTCCCAACTGCCCAGCCATCATTAAAAGCCTACAACCTATTGACGAATTTCTATTTCAGGGAAATCTCTACAAAAACAAAATTGTGGACATTGCCAAAGCTGTGATCTTGGCACACGGATCAATCTTAGACTAATTTAACTTTATATATATATATATATATATATATATATATATATACATAAATAAATATATATATATGTGTGTATGTGTGTGTGTGTGTGTAAAATAAACTATATAGGTTTGTTATATAGTACAGTCGCCAGGTGTGTGGGCGCATAGAGCACGACGCATTTCAAGTAAGTGCCGGCTCTTACCTAAAGCTAAATATAACAATGGCTTTATCTTTTATTAAAGTCATCCATCAACATGAAATTCTTTCGAACTTAAGGTATATTGTTATTTTTAAAACTTCCAAATATAGATTACAGTAGATAATTTGGATGCCTTTCTGGTTTAACGGTAGTTTTTGTCTTCTTTGCTTAAATTACACTAATTTCTAAAAGTTACTTTAATTTAATAAATAAATTGTTCTACAAAATGTATTACAAAATAAAATATTTAAACCATATTTGAATTTAAAAAAAATTCGTATTGTAATTAATAATTAAAGAGAAAGAAATTAATTTCATCAGAAATATCATTGAAAAATGTCTTTAAACAAAATTGATTTATTAGGTAGCTTTTAAGTAAATCTTGAATATCATATATCGTTCACAATTAAACTTAGTTTTGAAGAATACTCCATGTAAATAAAAAAAATTGTCACCGTGCCTTCAATATTTTTAAAATATTAATTATTTCCAATTCAAATGAAAACTAAAAATATATACGATTTTAATTTTTAAACTTTTAAATATACAAATTTTTTTTCTCATTTATAGGATTTTATATCTCAACATAAAAACGTATCCCTTGTTTATTTACTCACGTGTCTATTCGTTTATCTGTATATATATGTATAGCCGTTTTACTCGGAAACCGCTTGACGTATGACTTGAAGTTTGGCATGGTAATAAGACATTAACGAGCACATATCTCAGTAGCTAACACTCAAAATAGTTAAAAGGAAATTTTCGGATGGCAAATTAAGTACTCTAAATTTTCTTTATTTCATATATAGTGTGGGGTACCGTTTGAAGAAAAGAACATTGTTTCATAATTTTAGGTTATATATCTTCAGAGACACTAAAAAATACGCAAAAAATTGTTTCGCCCCTAACTTTCGAAACTACTAAACCTAAAGTTATGGAGAAAATCGAGTTGAAAGGCTGTACGAAAATTATGCCGATTATCCTAGTTGTCATAATTTTATTTTGTATAATTGTCCTTTTTTGACACGAATGCCCTTTTATTTGCATTTAGAATGCTTTCGCCAAAAATTCTTTCACCAAAAATTTGTCAATTGTTGATAATATCAATAATAGTTGTCATCATTTAATTAAATTGTACTATGTTTTAACACCTGTGAATGGAATAGTTCCAATATATTTACGTTGTGAAAAATTAATATTAATGAATAGTTTGTCGGAAAGAATATGTGAACTTAAACGATTGTAAGTACCTGGATGCTCTTACGAATTGATTATAAGTAACTATATACAATTATCTAGGTACATCGCATGTACGGTAGTGCGAATTATATAGTGCATGTCAGAATTTTTTTAAGGAGTATCTTTAATAAATTGTTTTTGTTTTGAATTTTTAATTTTTTTTCCTCGCATTATCCTATTTTTAACATCGAATATATATTCCTGTGTCAATTATTAAACTAATTAAAATATGTATTTTTTTGATAACTTACTCCAGCAAAATATCGTCACATAAGATACTCCGTTGCATAATTCGGAGGGTCTTGAAGACGATCACGCCTACAATAAAGGCAGTAAAAATCCCCTTATAGTAGAAATCATTTCAAAGCAGAGGTTGTTTGAAAACTTTGCCTAAAATCTTTGCTAATAGCCCACCTGAAGATGTTCTAATACAACGAAACCTAGGTCGTGGTAAAGAACTTAAAGAAAGTAGAAATTATACTACATCACGTAGTTTCATTTAATTATAGATAACATTAATTTCCAAGAAATAAAAGAGAATTCAGGTCAATTCTAGATAGAAAGATCAAATTTTTTACAGATTTTTATGAGAAAATAATAAAAGTTAATAAAAGCCAGCAGAAAAATAAAATGGTGAACTTATCACGATCTAAATATCAAGATACGGCCAAAGGAACAAAAACTAAATAAAAAATGACAACACCAATTCATATGCGCCATCTATTGCAATTAAACGAAACTACTTCGTCGGTCACATGACTGACTATATGCGACCGTAGATGTAATGTTGTCGTGGCGTTAAGAAATGATATTCAATTTGTATGCATGTCTATTGGTGTGACCATGCCTAAATAGTTTGGAATTTATATAAAGTAATGAAAAAAGGTATTTTTATATAACAAAAGGCAATAATAAGAGGTAGATTCTATATAGTTATGACAGGAATGGTATAAAATTAAAGTGGCATTTCTAGTGGGACATTTTTCGATTGCTATGGGCCTGTCCTTACGAAGTAATATAAGTCTATAACTTATCATGAGTCAAAAAACTATAAATATAATTTTTTTTTATGTTTAATCACAATTAAATTAAACTACGTGATGTAGTATTATTTCTACTTTCTTTAATTTCTTTACCACGACCTAGGTTTCGTTGTATTACAACATCTTCAGGTGGGATATTAGCAAAGATATCTTTGCTTTATTTATATTTGTGCGTATCTATAGTATCATAGATATATTTGTGCGTATCTAATGCGCGTAGATAAGTACAAATGATCTTTTTCATCAATAAAGAATTAATTGTGAAAGTGATTCGTAGAAGTTGAGGATATTAATGATGAAATCAGGTAAATATCAGTGTTAAAGTGACAATAAGTGGATGTTTTATTTTAAACTTAAATTTTGGTATCATCTTTTACTTGCATTGTCAAAAGTTTTTATATATGAACAGATACCAAAATTAATTCATTCAATAGTGTTCTCGTATTATTAATAAGTTATTATATATTATATAGTATATTACATAAATTTTATTTAATTAAAAGAGGTTGCTCGAATTGTTTTATTGCCGTTATCATTTTTTCATATCTTAAAATTAATTATGTTTTATTGTGCTGATTTTTTATTTTATATTAAGGAAAGGAACTTCGTTATATTCTATACTATATATATATATATATATATATATATATATATATATATATATATCCATTAATACATAAGTATACACACCCATCAAATCCTGGATTAGTAATTCGTCATATATCAAAATATCTAGCCATAATATGACGGCCTGCAAATAGTTATATTCGTTGGATGAGAATGTATCTATCTAGAAATATTATGAGTCTTCGGCAGTTTCAACAAGTGTCCAGTTAAAAGCTTAGTTTTATTATTATTTTTCGATAATTGAATAGGTTAACGGCTTGGTATAAGTCTATGTAATGGTCGAAGTAATAAATTTCTAGAACAGAGTATCTGAAGAGCATCACAAGTTTCTCTTGCTAAATGAAGTACATAATCCTTGTAACGTTAAAAAGTAATAAACATCTATTTAGGAAAAGTGCGTAGTTAACCAAAACAAAATTAACAATTTTGTCTTTTTCTTTCCGCTAATACAAAAATCCGGTTCCTAACTCTTCGCCTTATAAAATTGTAATGCAATGCGCGTAAATAATTTTTTAATTATCCATTACTTTTTAATTATGATTAGGCTTATGTAATTTTTATTATATTGTCTTATATCAAATTCAGTTAAGTACTGTTACATAATTCATTTGAAATAATATTTTTAAATATTGAAAATTTGTGGCGTTAATTTTGTAGAAATTCATTATCACTTAACTTTCTTCCACAACTAAATGAAATTACGTAATCTAGTATTATATTTACTTTATTTTAATTCTTAACCAAAACCTAGCTTTTGTGGTCTGACAACATCTTCTGGTGTTATCCACCTAATGACGTTGTCATACAACGAAACCTAATGTTGATATCTCTTAAATTGCCCACCTGAAGATGTTGTCATATAACGAAACCTAGGTCGAGGTTAGGAATTTAAATAAAGTAGATATAATACTACATCACGTAGTTTCATTTGCTTTCCAATGAAAATTAAGTTGTAATATTTTTAACAAACCGATTTGAGCATAACAATTAACCATTGTAGCTTTACTCGTATATCGTTATAATTATGTCAAATAAGATCTAGGGATAGATTATGTATACAATCAATATTTACAACATACGATGTACTGGTGTGTTAAAACTTTTGTTTTCAAGATAATGCATATTTTAATGCAATATACAAGTATACACTTACAAAACTTGACGCCTAAGCTGATACCCAAAAAGTATGAAAATACTGTATTTGACATTGATGTAGGTTTCGAGTGTTTGCTACGTTAGGTTCGATATATTATAAGTATATTTTAAGCTCATTTTAAAATTTTATTTTATGAAATAACTGTAGTCAAATTATCTTAGTTTCACTTATATCAAGTTGTCTTTATAATATAAGTTTAAAGTTGTGGAAAACCTTAGGTCATATGTTAATTGAATTTGATAATTGTCTTCATATTATTTAACCATAACTTAGATTTCTGTAAAAATGTAAGCACTAACTAAATAAATCATCTTAAAAATATAAGTAATTCATCAGTAACAATTCTCTTTAAAGCATAATGCATTGTAACTGGAAACCACCCTTTTAAGTTCAATAACATGAAAGAATTATGTACGGAAATACCATCAAAAAGGCTCATCATGACTTAAATTGCAAATAAATATTATTTTTGGGCCATATTGTTATTTTTATTAATTCAATATAATTCAAATGAAAAATCGAATGAACAACTTCATCTGAGATCTAATTTTATGGAACTTGTCTTCTTGTACAAGTAAAACTGATCGCCTTCCTTTCAATTTAATATCTATTAATATAATAATATTTCAAATTGATATCACTTCAAATTAACATTTTAATTAAGATTTTCTATAGTGTTAACTATAACTAATTGGATACCTTTCTCATAATAAAGTGTGAGTTCTATGTTAATAATCATAAAATGTTAATTATCAATAATCAGAGGCATTGTTTTAGTTATAATAATATTCCACGGACTTAAAAATATTATGAATGAAGTAAATTGAATAACACCAGAATTTAAATAACACAATTAAATATTTTGTGTAGAAGAATAATTACTATGAAAAATTATATTTAAGAAATAATTGTGCACACGTATGTACCGTTTTTTATTTGCATAAAGCAAATAAAAGAAAAGTTTCTTAATGGATCACCAATAAATAAATTTCTAAAAGAGTTTAAAAATTAACCCGTTTGAAAATTTATTTGTCGATGATACGTTAGGAAATTATACTTTTAACTGAGTAAATAAACAGGCAAAATAAAAAACATTTTTAAAAATGTCTATGCAAAACCCTGAATTGTTTTTATTAATCACAAATAGAACTCATTTACTTAATTTATTGTAAGTAATTTGAACTCACAGTAAAAAAATGCAAAAGGTTTTGACGTATCTGTCAAGATAAAGTTTCCGTGAAAAGTTAACATTAGATGATAGTTTTTAAAAGTATTGATCAACTGATTATGACGAACATAAAACCGTATTAGTTTCTATTAAACTTTTTGTTAATATTTTAATAAACTGATAAAAATGTATAAATAATGAATATCTTACTTTTTGTACCCGAATATAGTATTCCTTTTTTTAAACAGTGATGCTATATACCATCTTTATAAAGATAGTTGACTATATCTGAAACAAATATAATATTAACTTTTTCATGGAATCCGTATTTTTCCCAGACGCAAAAGCTCGCTAGCAAATATTAACTCAATTCATTAATTACAAAGGAAACTTAAATAATTAAAGGCAATTACTGGCGGCCGAGCGACGTCGCCCAACACCGGCCCCGATAAATAACCGCCCGCCATCAATTTTACAATTCGCCCAGCAAGCTTTCATCATTAAGGGGCGGATGGTGGGTCAAACCACAAACACTGTTCGATAATTGAACTAAAGACATGATCGGAATTCTCGATTGTTGCTCCTGGGGGAGTATTTGCTTGGAGTAATTTCTGTAACGTCATATATTGATATTTATGCATCGTTTTATCGCAGACATGTAGTAATAATGTAATGATCAGGAAAGATTTTGATCGCCAATAACAGACGAGAAGCGGTCGCAAGTTAGCTCGCCACATGAGATCTCTACTACCCTCCCCCAAGGACAAGATTTTGTTCAAAACTAAATACAAACGTAAAGAATATTTTCTCATCTTCAAGCACCTTTTCCAAATGTACGAATAGAATAAATTATGACTCAAAACTAAGCTGTAATTAGATTTTATTTTGGTTTTACTGTAAATTTTGAAGATGATTTACATAACATAAAAATAAAGCTCCTGTGCCAATAATAATTTTATTTAAAAAATGCTTATTATTCTTATCTTTTATCAGCCATATATTAATTAGCTTTTTTGTGGTATTAACTAACTTAATATTCGGAACAAAAACACCTTTCACGTAGTCCCAAACTATAGTTTGAGACTAGGTGAAGTGTGTCTCAAAATATGCTTCGAGTAAGCAATTTGTCCACTTCAGTGAATATACGTATACTTTTATAACAATATACTCAAAGAAATTACTTATGGATTCAAACATTGTAAATTCATTAGAATACATTAATACATTATTCAACAAAATTATAGGAACATCCAAAATGTTTGGAAATGTTTAACCATATTTCAACAGGTATAATTCCGCGAAGAGATAATTAATTACAATGACCCATGATAAAATTGCTGAAATTTTTCATCTACTATATCTAAAAAGTTACAATTAATAAAGTAAAATAAAGACAACCCCCTAAACTTTTTTTACTTCAAAACCTTTTTTAGGGTGAAATAATTTTTTTCCTCAAAACCCATCGACTACATATTAAAATGTAAATGAATCTCTGTATTTTTTTTAATTAACATATTTCTTTAAAAAATTGGGTAAGTTTGAATATTGGGATAATTTTATTTACAAAAAGAAAATAAAAAATATAGAGTTATATACTCTTCAATTTCCAGGTTTTCGAAACCGCTCACAAATTTTATTGTAGGATCATTTATTTACAACTAAGGTGGGAATAAAATAAAATGTAAGGAAATTTTTTTAATGTATAGCATATAACTTCGTTGGAAATAATCGTAGTTTCTATATGTAGTTAAAATAAATTTAAGGAAATTGGAAATTTTCAATCATCATTTTATTATATAATTTAAGATGACCCAAAATTATTATTATAAATATTACATTTTGAATAGATTTTTGGAATTTTTATGAGTTGTGAATTGAAATAACTTTTAATATTTATCTTAATTCTGCACTTTCTTTTATTCCCTTTTCTCTAGCTTGTACTGCTTATATGCGATTGTTTTATAAATATAATAATAATAACAATATTTTTCATAATTTTCAAAACATTCTTAATTGATTAGAGTATGCCATAAAATATATCGATTCAACTGTGAAGGATTATCCATGTCGAAAGGTTGCCAAGTGTTTTTGGAAATGAATTAAAATGTCAGTAATATATCCAAATAAAACTTCTCTCCATTATAAGGAAACTCATAGTCTATTACTAAACTATAAGGTAAACATTTGTTTTTTTAATAGATATACAATGCAGTATTTTAAAGCGTTCTATATTATTTTTAAAGCTTCTTATATTTTTTTTGACAAAAAAAGAAAGTAATAGTTATTTATTTAAATGTCAGTGGATTAAATATATACTCTTATTGACTATTTTATTGTAACGATATATTAGCAACACGTACTTACTTGATGTTATATAAATAATTTTGCTACTAACATATAAAAATTATATAAAATAATGTATCATTTACAATATCACCGGTATATGAAAATACAAATTTCTAAGTAGCATTTGGTTGTACTTATATTTAAGGTAAATAAATTGAAATTAATTATCGGACAGGACGATTCATTTCACACTTGTTTATTTCTTCATTAATGGAGTAAGAGGAATACTGTAACGTAATTAACAATTTATACCGCTCATGTTATTTAATTAACTTTTTCAAATAATTAGAGGGTTCAGTACGTACTTAAGTATATAAAAAATTTAAACAAAACGAGTGCGCACTATTTCTGTTAAAATATTACAAAATTTCCATATTATTTTTTATTATTACCTGACTTGTTTACTATTTTACATATAATCGTTTTTGGTGTACGTTTTTTAAATAAATTATATAAAAGATATTAAGGTCGAATTACAGCTTTGTACGATATCACGCGAAATAGATCTGGTAATGAAATGGGTCTAAATATAGCAATTTACATATTCCACTATCCATGAAGAGCTTACTTCTTCATGGATAGTGGAATGTGTATATTTGTAAGATTTTTCTTCAGATATTGAATACATTTTTAATTTATTTACAATCAAACGAAAAACGACTTTCACTATATACGTGTATGAAAATTGTGACTAAGTCGTGTTTGTATATCAAATATTTTTTAAATAAGTTAAAAACACACAAAGCCAAAATTTTGCATAATTTTTATAAAATCAGGGAATTGATTAATTAATGATAACTACCGGTTACCTATTCGGTTTTAATATTAGTAGAAATTAAGATATTTTATTGCGTTTTTGTATTAAAAAGGCGTATTTTAAAAACCTCAATTGTGGGCCTTGTCTGCTATGGTCTATGATACAACTATGTGCATTAAGTGAAACATTAAGCACTAGATTTTTTTTTCAGGCAAATAATGCAAAAAAGATTTTTACTCTATTTAAAGAGCTTTTTTCAACGATAGCCCACATGAAAATTTTTATTCAGTAATTGCCGATAGGACTAGCTTAAATATCGCATTCTTTCGTAGTTCTCTCTGTAATTTGCCATAACAAATTCTGTCACAACAAATGCTAAATGGTTATAAAAATCTACTTAAATTAAAATAAAATTTTAAGATAAAAACAAATAAAAGGAGGAAAAATTAATTGCATCCCGGCACTTGAGGGAAATGAACATCGAGTTCATTTTAGATTACGTCCGTTTATTTTACCTTTGGTTTATTGGATTGTATGGTCATCAATAGTGCAAGCAACCTCGGGTAATATAAACAGTAAAACTTAAGTACACACTGGATTTAATATGAGTATTAACGAAAATTCTCTTTGTAAACTTTATCACATTTTCTCTCACTTTCTGAGGATGTAATATAACTACAGTTAAAAAAATAGGCTTAATATAAATAAACTTTTTTCTTCCTATATATAAACTATTACTTTATATTTATATATAATAAATGTGTTACATAACTGCGTAAATATTATTTTGGCAACTAACGAATATACAACTTTTTACATCGAATTCTAGATAGTTAGGCAAAGTTCTCAAATATGTGGTGGGATATATGAGCAACGCAGCATTTGATCTTCTTTTCAATTAGCAACCGAGCTTTGGGCAGAACAATAAATAAAATGTATTAAGGGCACGATTAGAACTTAGAGCGTTCTTGTTTCATGTCTTATCTTTGAGGCAGTAATAATAAGCAGAGCTACACGCAATATATGTACATAAATGGATGAAAATTTTCTTTCCTGTCACACCGCCAAATATTGTTCCAAAGATGCAAAAAAGAAAATTTACATCTCTCCAATAATCCTCAGCCATGGTGATAATCCAGATTCCAGATTAAGTTGACCTTACCTCATAGATCTCCTCTCATGGAGAGCATGCTACTGCAATAAGAAAACAACTCAATGCCTTCGAGAAAAAGTGACATTATTATTTTTAATTACCACTTGAGCTAACACAAGGGTTTTTGCAATGGTCTACCTTCGTGGGCAATGGTTCTACTTCGTCTAGTGCAAGACCAATCTGTTAAAAATACCTGAAAATAATTGAACATACCGCAATATATGAGTGTCGTTAAAATTTTGTTTAATATAGAATTTAGTATTACCAGTCGACATAAGCATATATATTGAAAAATGGCAATATATTTAAATGCCTAACACACAAGTCACACAGATATAATTCGCTGTATCAATTATCTGTCTTTGATTGACTTATGTGCCTTAGTCAGCTGGCAGGTGGAAATAAACTAGTGACAAAGTTAAAAAAATTATTGACATTTTTTGACACATGTGCTTAGTTCTGCCAGTCCTAATAAATATTTTTTAAACGGTTTATTTTCCCATCTGAGTATAAACTATTAGTTATGATCATAATTTACATTTGTTTCATCATTACTTGAATCATTAATAAATTAAACGCTTTATTTTTTTTTTTAATTTTCTTTGTATCTGAATTTAATTATTAAAAATATATTAGAAAAATTTAATTAACTCTTCGACATACTAAATTTTAATTTACGTTTCAGAAAGAAAAACTAAACAAATAAGTATAATTTAGTTTTAATATACTTTTCACGTAATCCATTTTGTCTCATTTAATGTTAAATGCCAATAAATACATGCTGTGGAGTATTTTCCATGAAAATTAAAAGTCAAAGTAAATATTATTACCTATATAAAAATATATTATTGTCAATACCATCTCTATCTTCTATCTAATCTATCTAATTAATATAGTCATATATTAATTTAAAAGAGTAATTATGGGGAGATTAAAGAAGTAACGTGCTCTTAATAAGTCAAAACAATAATGAAAAGAAGATATAGCAAGTTTCCTTAAAATTAATCCACCGTTTAGATAAATACATAAGTGTAAATAAATTATGCGAGGAGAACACGTCTACGATGCCTTAGATGGCACCTGCCCGCGAGTCGTCTCCGGAAATTCCCCCAGGTTAAATGTCATTCCAAATTCAGCCATAACGAATACTCAGCGGTCGTTAAAAGCTCTTTAAGTTGGAATAAAATTGTGTGCTTAAATCAAATATGAATATAAGAATACCATACCTTTGTTTTGTATTTCAATAAAAGAAGACTCAAATAGAACAGAAAAAGCCCTAAGCTCTTTTAATTTAATATAATCCGATAACAGAAATGAATTCCGAACGCTTTAGTGATTGAATTTGTTTATCTTTCCCGTACTGAAATTTAAATAGTATAGACTTTAAGTAATTGCAGCTGAAAATTTTGCTTCAGGTATAAAATAAAAATAATTCTTTCTACTATTTTAGAAAAGTCTGTTCAAAGATTGAACCTGTATTTTAAAAATTATTGACCAGTTTGACCAGTCGAGCATCGCTTCTTAATTGATTTTTTCACATATAGTGTACATTGCAATAAAGTTTTTATAAACCTTGGCTTTGTAGTTTAAAATTACAGGAACTGCCATAAAAACGAGAATTGAACTTTCCTTCTTAGCAACATTATTAAAAAACATAAGGCATTCATCAATATCCGCATATTCATGAATACCTTAAGTTTTTTTTTCAACGTCAAGTGGAAATTCCAATTGAAAATTCAATTCCAGAACTTGAAAATTGGGTAGCAGCAGCAGTGCTATGAGCATATGAGGAAGAAGAGTCTACGTTCAATGTCATCAGTGTACCTAAGGCAGATTTCCCTAATATAAAATTGTGTTACATCGAAAGATTGCAAGCCATGTACAAATAAAATCTGAATTTAACAAGATGATATCGCGTGAACAATTTTATAAATATACGTATTGTTTAGGCAATAGTAGACGTAGTAAGACTTACCGAAAATAATGTCAAAAAATAATTAACAAATATTTCTATACTGTCTAGTCATCTCACGTAACTTTTCTTTAATACTTCTAATTAAATATATAGATTTTTATTTGTAACCCACAAAAAGAAGAAAACTAATTCCTTACAAAATATTTCAATGTAAAAATATATAAAATATTAGCAAAAACGGTAATCGGAACTATCATCTATATTATAAATAAATGTCAACCTTATATTTAAACTATGACAACTATTTATTAATTAAAAAATTAACACAGTAAAATATTAAAATAACTTTTTTAGCGTTGCCTTCTGTTAACCGTTTTTTTTTTAATAAAGTTCAAAATAATAAAATGATTTAAATAATTATACATAATTAATGTAGATTGTCTTATACAAACTAACAGACTTATTAATATATCAGCTACCATTTCATATTTTTTTCCTAATTATTTTATATTAATAAAATATTACTTGATATATACATACCATTATGTTACAGCGTAATAATTCTCCAGCATTAATTTGTATTTGTAACTATATTTAAGAACTGCGATCGTAGTTCTCAAATATAGTTACAAATACAACAGTATTTATCATACAGTATTTATGGTATGATACAGTATTTATGGTATGATTTGTCATACAGTATTTATGGTTCAATCCTTCGTATAATAAAGTATTAATGACAAAATTTTGTGGGACGGATGATCAAATTGATGGCAGAATACGCGGTTATTTATTACGATCGGTGTTGAGCGACAGCGCCTAACCGCCGATAATTGCCTTTAATTAATTAAGTTGCGTTTATGAGAACAGACTGAGTTATTACGTTTATTATTTCTGATCGAGCTTTTGAGTTTAAATTTGAGAAGAACTTAATCGGCAAACTTACTTAAGGAAATTTAATTAAGGTGAAGTTTCAGCAATCGTTTAATTCAAAACCCAAAAAAACAATATTTTTGGGATATTAAAAAAAAAGAAAATATGTGAAACAACCGGGAGTGACATTACTTCACATAATTTTTTTTCATTCAATAGCGTGCATAATATTACTAGATAAAATTCTTTAATTTATAAATTATAATTAAAGTTATTTATATACATTCAACTTGATAAATTCTTGAATATTTTTTATGGCCAGGTTTATTGTATCAATGTACGTATTTCCTCATAAAAACTACCTACAATGAGATACACTAGTTCGCTTCAATTGATGTAAGTTACGAAAAAATATTATTTTTTCCTGGCCTTCAAAATGATTGTGATATTTATTTCGCTTTGAGTTGCTATCAGGTGACAAATAAACAACGGCGAGCAAATTATTAATATATATATATATATATATATATATATATATATATATATATATATATATATATATATATATATAATATAAAAATAAATAAAATACACAATGTACTTAATTCTTGCCATACGTAACTTCCATGTGTTATTGGTTATTTCTCAATGGTAGTCGAAGCTTATGCCAGAATTTCAATACCATATCTAGTTCGCCCTTTTCTCATCTCAACGTTGTTATAGGAATGATCCCTGCCATAGTGAAGCCAGCATTAATGATTAAGAAGACTAATTTTAACTACCTAATACTGACTTTATTTAAATTAAAGTGAATCTACATACACAATATGAGCATTGAAATTTTCATGCGAACTTTGACTTTTGGTTATTTTCTATACGTGGTAACTACTCCTTCAGGAATGATTTGATTTTATTTTGAATTTTTTAAATTTTAGTCTACAATTTAGAATAAACAGCGTAAATTTCTTGTAGTGTGCTCTGTGATTATTCACCTACTGTTGGATATTAACGTAAACTAATCTCTCTTTTTAGATTTAAGTTCTGTGTTTAGATTGCCGAAAAAATTTTAATGCTGCAAAAAATTATATTTGATACGTCTCTTCAATGGCACATCTATCATTAAAACCAATACGTAGCCAACAAAATTATGTGATGATAGGTTTATTTATAAATATTCGCATTTCAAGGGCTTTTAATATTGAATTTTATGAAGAATTATATTAATTTTTGTAATATTTTGTAGATTTCGCTAGATATATGAAAGAAAATTACATTTTCGTACGACCAACGACTACGAAAGCTCAAACAAACTTTTCGCAAGAAAAAATTCTCCAGTTAAATCGTTGTTGCAGATTAACAATAAATTATAGAGACGTAAATAAAAACAAAAATAAAATAGATTTTAATATTAACCCTTACTGGAAGGAGTTTTTATGTCTCTTTCACACTAGAAATAAAAATCTACACATAACACATTAGAAAGAAGCAAAAAAAAATGCATCCAATGAATACAATTAACCAGGTAAATTTTTACATTTTTAAAAGAAGATATTTATGTAGTTCTTTTATTAAGTCTATTAAATTTGACTTTAGTATTTCTTTAAATTTATGAACGTAAAACTTAAAAATGAATATACTAATATTTATCCAACTGCGGTGGAATAAAGATGTCATAAAGAGGAAAGTAATATTTTATTTTAATAACTAATGTTACTCGTGAAAAGGTGTTATATAGATAGAAAAAATATTCTGTCAAAATTATTTCTGAACCTCTAGTGAAAATTGAAAGATTTTAAGTAATTAACAATTTTATCAAGAAGTTGTTTATTAAAGACAAGAAGCAGTGGCATCAACAAGGGTTAAATTTAAAAAGATCTTAGAAAACTTTTTTGCTAAATTTCTTAGAGAATCATGACTTTTATAAGTAAACGCTATCTACATATCAGTCCAAAATGAGTTCTGTTAGTGTGAATTTGGTAAGGATGTGTTGAGGACTTTAGGTGTGAAACTTATATCGCTGAATAATATATAAATATTTGTTAATTAATCAAGATAATTTATATGGAATTTTTTGGAATATTTGTAGTATTTTAGTAATATTATTAAATCTCATGGATATATCGCTTATATATCATTAGCTACTTTTTTTCTTAATTTTAATTAAGTTTTAGTCTCTTAACTCTTGGCCTAAAGCTCATTCAGAAATATTGATTAAGTCTATCAACGTGAAGTAAGGTTAATTAATCAAAGGAAATTATTGTTGGCGGTTGGACGTTGCCACTTAGTAGTGCTCCAAATAAATTACAGCCCATGCGTGGCCGTTAATATTATTATGTTTTCCGCAAGCTTTCAATATTAATGGACAACTAGAGAGTCAGACCATAATTACTGTACAATAACTTAACTAAATATCTACTTGATCAGAATTTTGAATTATGGTTCAATGAAATGGACTGAAGGTGAAGAAGTTTTAATTGTCAATATCTAGATATTTATGTATTTACATCGTCACGAATATGAGAACGACCGTTTTGAGATAATGCTTTTTCTTAATGTAAATTTTAATCTGTGATGTTATATTTAGCTGCATTTTTAATCTGCGAATTTCGATTAATTTCATATTTAAGATCACATGTTCTTTTTAAATAATGTATTCTGGCAAAGAACATATGTATTATTTGCGAATAAATATTTTTCCAATATTACTCCTTAAAAAAGTACCTCCAGTATCTCATGACAATCCTTAAAGTTGTTTTGAGGATTTTCTTGCAATTTGAACTGCTTAACATGCTTTTACCTATAAACTCTGAATGTATAACAATAAAAATGCTACTTATTTTCTGTGACATCAGCAAATATAATTTCAAAAGTATTTTTTGGAATAAAAATTTTATATCGTTAAGTAAATCTCTATGAAATTAGAAATGCGAACACATAACTAAATAAAACAGATTAAATAAAAAAATATCAACGTAACGTATAAAATATTCTTGAGCAAATAATTTCTTCTGAATTATAGTAGTTTTCATTAAGAGAAACGAGCTACGCTTTTCTTGTGGAAACAATTCTATTGTAAAACTTGAAACAATTTGGAGTATAAAATGAAATGTGAGACTAACAATACCAGATAAGAATTTATGTCGAAAACAATGTAAAGAAAAAATTAACAAAAATTATTGATTTTAAATAAGTGTGTCGTGCGAATATATTTTAGACTGAAAACCGAATCAATTACATTCTTGGCGAGAATTAAATATGATAAGCTTTGTTTTACAACTGCAATTTTTTTTTCATTTATATGTAGAAAGTTATTAGTTCGAAAATGGTTACAATGTTTTCACATAACATATTTTAGATTATTAAATAATTCTGATACGATATTTCATATTATTGTAAAGTTTTACCTTGACCAAAACATTTAATAACCCTACTATATCTGATTACATAAACACTTATAATTCCGTGAATAACTATTTTTCCGGGCGTAATTTTTCTTGACGTTTCCAAATAATTCTTTTAGTATGTTCTGTTTAAGAGTTAAGTAGATACCAGTGAGTCAAAAAATAAAGTATTTCACAATCATCAAAATTGAGAATCTTTACAAATGGGTGATTGCATCCTGGTCTTAAAAAGCACTAGCTAGGAAATTATTTTTATTTATTTATTTCTAAATTTTTATTAAAAAAAAAAGATGCCCAAATTATAGGTAAACTAAAACACATATGCAAAAGTATAAAATACTATTAAAAAGTAAAATACTGTTAAAGCATAATAAAAATGCTAATTAATAAAAACGAAAAAAAATATTGTCATTTCAAAATAAATATAAAACTTGTCCTTCGACTGATTCTCCACACGACATATGCAACTAAAAGAAATCAATAACTTTATTTTCCCCTCTTAAAGATTTCAATAGAAATATTTTTTAATGAATATATTCAGGTTAATAGGTTTTATGCCTCCGGAAAATTCGACTTTCTACATTGAACAATTTCTGAGAAATCTGACTGTTACAGAAATACAAAAGATCGACACGTGATTAGTATAAATATTATTAACAATTATCCAATAATACCAGTAAAACAATATCCAAACGTAAACTTGTTTACAATGACAGTATGATATTCTACTCTGAGCCGAATCATTACCTGTGACAAAAAATAGACCCTGTAGAAAAAGTGTAAATATAATTTGCAATTATCCAATAATACCAGTAAAACAATATCCAAATGTAAATTAAACTTAAAGAAGTTTACAATATGATATTGTGCTCTGAGCCGAATCAATACCTGTGACAAAAAATAGACCCTGTAGAAAAAGTGTAAATATAATTTGCAATTATCCAATAATACCAGTAAAACAATATCCAAATGTAAATTAAACTTAAAGAAGTTTACAATATGATATTTTGCTCTGAGCCGAATCATTACCTGTAACAACAAATAGATCCTGTAGGATAAGTGTAAATGTTATTCATAATTATCCAATAGTACTAACAAAACAATATCCGATCGTAAATTAAGCTTGAAGAAGTTTTCAATAACAGTACGATGCTTTATTCTTTGATCGAAATATAGCATTTAAAGCAAAGTTTTTACTTCAGACTCTTAAATGTTAAACGGTAGTTTGTAAAGGTAAAATTGACTAAATGGGAGAAGTTGCACATTAATGTAAAATAGATTTTTTTTTAAATTAAATTAAAAAAAAGGGAATTTGTAACATTCCCTTTTTTTTGAAGAAAAATTAAAAACAAGAAAAATTACAAACGCACTTTTATTAACTAAGCTCGTTATCAATAACAGATAAAAATCATGGTAATTTTAAAAGTAAAAAAGGAAAATGTAGACTAGCGCCTACCTGCTTGTTGTCACAACATGCTTATCTCAGTGAATACTATTGCCATAGACTGGACATTTGGAATAGATATTACCTTGAAATTACTTGTCAGTATCAATTTCGCTGTGGAAGAATTTTCGATAAATTTTTAAATAAAGGGAACCTGATCGATAAAAATATAATGAAACGATTTCGAAATTTAATCATGGTGCTCAAACATCAAGTTTAAGGTAATCTTAAAAGCGCATGTGTGTGTGTGGTGTGTGTGATAAAACTATATACCTTCATTATGATCCAATGTCCTAAGAGATTTCATAGGAATGCCATCGAGAGGGGAGCCAGTGCCAAAAAGCAAATATTATACAAAGCATAAAAAAGCTGATGACAATAATTTTTCGAGACAATGAATATATCAGTTTAATTGACTTGAATTAATATAATACAATTATAAAGGCATAATATTATTTTAAATAACTGCGATAGTTATGCCATAGTTATAGAGAAAGGTGAATATAACTTGACATGTCCGATTGTTTTATGGTAATGCATCGATTTACTTGGCGACTATTCGCGAAACTGCCACAGGAGAGAGTAGGTTCACAAAATGTTAAAATGTTATAGTTTTGATATAGTGTATAAATGTTATAGTAATATCCTTATATTAACTTTCATAATATTATCCATGAAAAATATATAGTACCTTTCATAACGTTATCATCGTCATAAAATGAAATCATTCTTAAATATAATCTCAACAGTAAAATGTCGTGTTTTTATTCTAGTGATGTGGAGGTGTTATTGAAGCATACTGAGAAGTTTGTTGAAATGAAAGAGTATTATATTGAAAAGCGGTAAACAAATTCTTAATCCGACTCTTCCTTATATCTTAGTCTAAGACCACTATGACTGTACTAGATGTATATATACATATATATATATATATATATATATATATATATACACATATATATATATACATATGCATATATACGTATTTTTAAAGTATTCTAATTTTATCGTTATAATTCACACATAAAAATATATCCGCAGTTGGCATATTTTTCAAAAAAGCTATAATGATTTTGCTTAAATAAATTAGTATTCCTACCGATTTTTTTGGGAATGCTAGCATCCCATTTCCTACAACTCCAAAGAGAAGTTGCACTTATGAAATGTATCTTCCTCTAACTATTAAGAGGAAAAATAAATAGTATGCTGCAACTTCTAGAATCTAATTATATTGGAATACTCAAGTTTCCCGCGGTATTCAACTGCTCAACCACCTGATCACGATCGCACCAGAGTGTGATTTGGTTCTGAGTGAAAAAAACAATTGACGAAATATGTCGTCGTTTTTGTTAATTTTTTATCGTTAGGAATACATCACTTATAATATATCGATAAAATATGTGCATGTAAAACAATAAATAAATACTTTCACTCTTATTTTAACTATTTTCTCATTGAATGTATTAAAGATAAATTTACCTCCCATGAAATACTATGTTCAACTACGAAGAAGTTAGAAATATAGATGCTTAATTGCTAAGAATTTCTTAATATTCTAACTGAAAAGACAGTTTACTATACACGGTTCATTCCATGTCTAATCTCCCATAGCACTAACATATTCACTATTAATTTCTCAATATTTTCTATAGAAAATAATCGCTAATACATCGAAAGCTTTTGTTAAAAAAAATAGTTTTAATTTTTTTTACTTTTGAAAATGTTGACGATACATAAAAATTGTCGTGTTTACTTCAGGTGATATTTTGGTATTTTATCCTTGTGAAATTTCGTTTGCTAGTATCGAATTAATTGCGGGTTTTATATTCTAATAATTCTTTAAATAAAATACCAAGTCAAGTTTGATTATAATATTTTAGACTGAATTATCAATTGCTGAAAGTTATTTACTTTTAAATACAGCAGTATAATAAAACAGAAAATACAGCAAAAAAAATACTTTTCGACTGTCCTTTATAGAATTGTTAAGTCTATTTTTATTGGGAAAATTGTAATGGAGAAAAGAGTATCATTTTTAAAGAGAAAAGGAAAAAAAAGTAACAGCTATTTTATCAAGCAGTCCGCAAATCGTGTCTCTATATTTTGCTTTTATAATATTGAAACATCCAGACAATCAATCGATAACCTGTCACTAAATAACAAAGATTTTAAAAAGAAAATATGGCAGGCTATAAGCAATTTAAGGTATTTAAATAATAATATTTTTGAAACGAAATGTGTTTCTTTAAAAATTGTGTGTCCTGACTGATTAATTTTTGTAGGAGAAATTTTGTAAAAATAAACTTTTTATTATCTTAACTATCTCAATATTTTCTAGTCCGAATGTTGGATACATCCGACCTAGATAATATCTAGTAATATCTCTAATAAAATATGTTGTTCTAGTCCGAAAAAAACTCGACTGACTATAAATATTGTCATTTAAAGTATAACAGTTAAGGCAAAATATGCTTAAATCTACAAAAATAGATAGAATTTTAAAACCTTACGGTTTCTTTTAAATACTTCCCTCGTTAATTAATTCGGTACAACTGTAGTTAAAGTATATGCTCTTTATTTTATATCGTCGAGGTGTAATTATTAATTAATTTCATAACTGTCTAAAAAAAACTCAAAATTAGTTTTTCTTATAAAGTATTAGTAGACCCGAAAATAATAATATATGTTCTGTGATCAGAACTAGACAAATCTAATTGAAATTTAATTATTTTATAACATTATTCGTTTCCCTTGAACTCAACTATATTAATTTTTAAAATTTATTTCTTATTCATCTACTGTAATTTTTCAAAATCAAGTAATAATCTAAAAATTAGTATTACTGATAGTAAAATGTTAATATCATTTTCATAATGCAATATCCATATGAATTTTCCTCGTAGAGTACTCGTATGTGTATTTTCGTTGGAACCTGCACCGAGTCGTCCCCACAAATTCTTTCAACGAATCGCTATAATAAATGCAGACATAACGAATGCTTAGTGGTCGTTAAAAACTCGTTAAGTTTGAATACAACTTTAAGAGGAAACCGAATAAAAGACGGAAAAAAGATTAAATGGACTCGGTCTATTTAACTCGAATTAAAACAGGTGTCGAAATATTGAGAGCTGAATTAATTTAATTCCTGTGGCTGATGAATCTCAAGCATTCTCTTGATTCAGTTTGTATATTTACCTTTTGTTTTGAATCGTGTTATCACGAATCGGGCGCTTAACCTAAAGTTATAAAGGTCAATATATGTTACTATATAGGAACTTTAAGGAGATATAATTTACTATTTTACTTTTAATCTCCAGTAATGACAAAGACATTCACTGCACAATACACAATATTGGTAAGAATTATTGTGTACTAAAACGGGATTCTATGGTACCTAAAACGTTATTCCGCCCTCATCAGCATTGAGTGCAAAATAATGAAAATTATGAAACAGTAAAATGTTTAAAAGTAAAAGTAAATTTAAAAAGTTTAATTTCTAAATCCGCCGTTTTTGACTCAGAAATAATAATGTATGAAGTAAAGTCTAAGTATGATTTCCTTTGCTAATGTGATTTATCGAAACCTTAAAATAATACTCGTGTAATATTATTTCAAAAATTTTATTACCAAAGTATTAAACACGATCAATATTAAATTACATCAATAGTATCCGATGTTTTTAAAATACTGCTAAAAATGGCATATAATTTTTAAGAAAGTTATGTAATGACCACATTTTACTATATTAATTCTAAATTTTAAATTTATTGAGCGAGGCTGGTTTTTAAAAATTGCCTAATTTTTTATCTAAGTTGAAGGACGTCTGATATTTTTCACATCACTTCTGCATATGTTATAATCTAATGTAATATATAAAGACGTGAGCTAATTCGTTGATAAACATTGTTCTCAAAAATAATTGGAAAATATATCTTTTTTTTCAAGTTAAATTATAACAAATATTATAAGATATAGTCTCTTCAGCAGCTTTTACTAAAAAAGTTACACCTCAATCTTTTACAATCTGTATTATGCCAAGGACTTATTGGACAATTTTAAAAATAAGAGTAATATTTATAAAAATTGTACCAAATATAAATGCTTTAAGAAACCATCTTGTGTAGACAATGAATACATTCTTGCCCGTAACAAGCGTACATGGCACAAGCGGATTTTATGCTTCCCTCAATTCATTAATTCCTGTGCCTACAATATAAACAAGACATAAATACCGAGACACTGAACCCCAAATATTCTCCACTACCATCCTTCTCCGGGAGCAACAATTGAAAGTGCCTATCATGTCTTGGGTTCAATCATCGAACAGTGTTTGCGGTTTAATTCTCCACTCGTCCTTTAATGACAAAAGCTTGCCCGGCGAATCATTAAATCGATGGTGTGATGCGGGTAGTTATTTAACGGCGCTGGTTTTGGGCAGCGTCGCCGAAACCTCATCGCGTTTAATTACTTATATGAACAGGTTAAATAATTCTTGTGGGCGAAAATTTCATTCATAATCGAAAAATGAAAAAGGCTTTCCTACCTTTGAAATGTCTATATTTTTGCTCTAGTTTTAGAATAAATATTAAAGCAGCCATTTTACTTTTTCTAGAAACGTAATGGAACAAATATAAATTTCAGTAAGTTCAAGTGTTTTAAAAGGAAAATCAGAAAATTTAAAGCTATACATATATATATATATATATATATATATATATATATATATATATGTATGTGTGTGTGTGTGTGTGTGTGTGTGTGTGTATGTGTGTGTGTATGTCTTAGTAGCAATTAAAACTGACTATACTCAGGATTCATTTCATCAACGCGCATTGTTCTCCACAGTGACGTCTTTTTGCAAAGTGAAAGAGTTTACCCACTGTAATATACCTCAAGATTTGACATAGTTACAGTAAACAAATATGTTAAAGAAAAAACGTCCATACAGAAAAAACCTCCATTTTATTTGCGAGTCCTCGGAATCCCAACAGATTCTAAATTAGTACTTAGAACACCTAAACTCTACATCAAAATGATATTATTGAATGACTATTATAATATCAGCTATAACTATGATTGTCTTAGAAACAACGATGATAAAAGTTTTGAATCCAAGTAGAGTCGAAGAAATACATAAAAAACTTCCACTGTTTCTTTCTAAGAGTCTAGTCATAATTTCGATGAAGTTACTAATTATGGTAGATGGATCTGAGCAAATTTATTACTATATATAGGTATATATTTATCTCGTTCCATGTGTATAATGGTAGCATCTGTAATAGCAGCGCAAACCCTGTTTATACGTGACCAGAAGAGCTTCTTGAAATCGAGGCACCACTCGAAATTTAGGCTTGATGTAAAATTACTACTAATTTTTTATAGAAAAGTCCAATTAAACGACAATAACCAAATTAAAACTGGCCAAGTAAGAGCAATACTAGGATATTCTACTTACCTGATTACACTATATATCAGAGTAATACCACACAAATATGATAACTAAAAACTTATGCTCTGAATACTCATAAAGCTCAAACTAAGGTACTTAAGTTCAATTTTAATATTTGTCGTTCAAATATCAAATATTTGCAATACCAGCAATTTTTGGTATCTAATTAGGATTATCAAAATAAGCCTTGTAATAAAAATATTCTAATTTCCGCAATTACCGTGAGGCTTACGATCTCTCAAATCACTATTTATGAATGGAAACAAAAAAAAATTAAAAATACACTACAAGGCTTTTTCAGCGATGACATATATTCTATTGTGGAAAATTCACATCTCGAAGGACTCAATCTTCTTTCGTTTTACTGACGGGATGGTCCACGATTCTAAGCCTTATAGAAATACCAAGAAAACCATAGTCTGGACAGGTACCACTTTGATGTCATTAGTGACCTTCCTGTCCACAACCTACGTTCTGTGTTACAGACGTATCATTGCAGTCTTGGCTATCTGGGTCCATCTTATGATTTTTTTTCCGGTTAGTTAGAATTAATCAGTAAAATTATATATTTTTGGGAATAAAACTGTCCTTTATTGCAATATCAATTGATGGACTAACATATGTGATTTAACATTAATAGATCAAAATATCGTCTTCACATATCAATTAAATCTTGTTACATATAGGTACTTTGATCTAGCACAAACGATATTTATTTTTACAGTTCGATTGCGAAGAACATATTTGTAATTCTGTATAAGTTAGTAATGAAAAAATTATACAGTTAAATAACCATTCTTAAAATATCTTATAAATATAGATACACTTGTTGCAAAGTCAACTTTGATTGGCAGAGATAACTAAAAATATATGCCTCCACTATGTGCTATTAACAGAATGTACTCTGCCGTTAGCTAGGAAAAATGGTACAACATAGTTTTCTTTATTTCCAAAAAACATATTATAATTTTACGCAGTTTAAATGACATATTTTCATTATTATAGTGCTTCGGAATATGTTTCATTCTTACTTTTGTTTCTCTGACTGGAAGTATAACTTAGTTCTCACCACTGCCGGACCTAGACAAAGCAACAGAAATAGGTAGTAAGAAAAAAATAACCTTAAATCGACTAGGCTTTCGGGATTGGAGGTATATTGGTGGGAACACTAGGGATGCTTAGTCAATAAAAAAGAGGGACTCTGTCTACCTTGTATTGTCCAAGGAATATTTCCCGATTTCTTTTAAATCTTTATCACTGCCCTGCTGCTAAGAATCATAGTGTGATAATATATATAATTCATCGAAGTGTAAGCTTTCTGAAATACGATATTTTTTACGTTTATTTTTTTAAAATCTAAGGTGTAATTTCTGGGATTAGTGCAAATAAACAAACGCAGCAAACAAACAAACTTATCCACTTTATCCTTGTTCTGACTCCATAAATCATAGCATAATAATATATAACCTGTAGTGATATATATATTCTGACATCAGCATGAGTCCCAGAGATAAGCACGATCAAAGAAATGCATAAATTTTTTCTGTTTTTATATAAGTGTAAATTCAGATTTTTATTTTATTAACTTACGATATTATAACTCTAAAAGAAGCCTTACGGCCTCCTCCTCTAATAATTAATAAAAACTTTATCCTCCATAATATCAAAACAGGTAATATTACTCTTTAAATATGTCGATCATGAGATCGTGCGAATTCGAAAACGATCATAAAGTTTTAAGTGTCATATTAAATTTTGTGGCACAATTTGTAACGTACAATTATTGAGACAAAAATTGTTCATCCCTTGTTACGGTGACTGAAATATAGAACAGAATTATGGGAAGCTATGAAATTCGCTCCTTGGTTTACAGTTGCGGGTTAAGCCGAGATTTTTATGTAGTTTTGAAACAGGAAAAAAATTTATAAAGTTTTTTTTAGCTAAAATTTCGTTGTGCTCTATTACGGTATTTAAATATACAAGTTAGCTTTATAAGTTAGTAATAATATACTATTAATCGAGCAGTTCCTATATGTATATATACTCGTATATTTGTGAAGATGAGTCATGTTAGTTAATTATTTTGGAAATGGCAGCCATTTAAAATTTTCAAAATTACTATGAAGTATATGACTTAATAACTTTTGGATGGAAAAACATCACGAGGTGGAGGGAAATAGGAGGGGGAAGGGGGAGAGGAAGGAGAGGGATAGGAGAAGTGGGAGGTGGGAAGAAGGGGAAGGTAAGGGGTAAGCAAGGGGAAGAAGGAGTGAAAGGGAAGGGGTAGAAAAGGGGGAAGGGGAGGGTGAGGTGAAGGGGAGGGGAAAGGTAAGGGGAAGAAAAAGGGGTGGGAGGACAAGGAGAAGCGGAGGATGAGGTGGATGGGAGGAGAAGGTTAAGAGAAGGCGACGGGGAAGAGGAAGGGGAAGAGGAAGAAGAGAAGTGGAAGAGAGGAAGGGAAGGGTGTGGTGACGGTGTGAAGAAGGGAGGGGAAGTGGGAGTGGATGTGGAAGGTGCAGAGGAAGGGGAAGGCGAGGAGAAAGGGAAGAGGGAAGTGGAGGTGAGGGAATGGGAAGGTGTAGCGAAGGATAAGTGGAAGGTGATCACGAGAGAGAACGCGAACGCGAAGGCGAAAGCGAACTAGAAGGCGAACGCGAAGATGAACGCAAAGACATAAACGCGAAGGTGAACGCGAACACGAACGCGAAAGTGAACAGCGAGGGCGAAGATGAGACCGAAGGCCGAAGGGGAAGGCAAAGGCACAGGGGAAGGGTAAATTGACGGGGAAGGATAACAAAATCTAATACTATGAAACAAGCTATTTCACGTTCCTATGGGAAAATTGAAATACACCGAGCACCACTCGGTCACCAGGTACTAATATTATAAAAGGGTAATTGCCCGAAGACCAATTATTCTCGCATATTTTAAAAAGAAAGATTATTACGACGAATATTATTTCAATATTTGAGGACCAAATAGGACTAAGTATGTAAATTTTTGGAGGACTATTTTAAGTTTTTTTTTGAGGTAAGTAAACTGCGAAATATGCGGAAAATGCCACAATCCTTATCATTATCACTTTATCATTCCAAATTTTTAATTTCTTCCAAGAATTTTAATATTAAAAGTGTGAATCAAAAATGAGTATTAATTCGGACCAAATTAAGGTAAATTGAGCAAGAAAAACACATACACACAATGTTTTAAACTGGACAAGTATTTAATTTCGACAACTAATTATGAAATATTAACAAGTAAATGTATATGTAGCAAAAAAATGTAAAATTATTACTTTTATAATACCGACAATTTGAAGTCCTAACTTCGAATGTTTCTTCTAAAATAATTTCATGTAAGTTCATCAACGAATGTAAGAAACGTGCTAGATATCAGATACTCAGAAAATTACTACATACTTGTACTTATACTATTACCTAATATAACGTTTAACAAGTAACTGAATCAAATGGATGATTTCTCATAGATAAATTGTTTCTTCTGAAAATGTACATGAACAACATATATATGTGACATGAAATATTGTAATAAGGAATGAGCAATTAAGAAAAGGCTTCTCTCTTGATGTTGAAATGTTGTTAATTGTCAAAGTTGGAAATTAACTAATTATATGTTTGAGCTTTTCACCCCATCCAGCTACTACTTAAAATATTTCTTTAAAATTAGTAAATGTGTATGTCAATATCCTATAATTAAAACGTCTATCTTTAATAGAATAAACGAAATTATGTTGACAAATTATTGTGCTTTATCGTCACTCATTTATTTACAGTTTCGTCATTGTATTTCCTTACTATCACACTATTTAATGGATGTATTAATTTTCATACCCATTTATAATTTTCATAGAAAATATAAACGTTTTATTCTTCGCCACTTCCAAAAATTCAAAAACTATTTCTGAAATATATGGACTGAGTTGAACTCTGAAAACACTTGATACTTGAGTAAATAGTAGCAATCGTTATAAAACTTTTTACATTTATTTTCGTTTCTGTATACTTGGACAATATTTAAAACTGTCTTAATTTTTATAAAATTATTTTCCTTTTTGTTAACCGACTACAAGATTATCGAAAAATTACTAAAGCATAAAACATAATTTAATATTGAGTATATTTGGCATTAATTTTGTAGAGATTCATTATTCACAATTAAATGAAACTACGTGGCGTAGTATTATTTCTATATTCTTTAAGTTCTTTACCACGACCTATTAACAAAGATTCTTTGCTAATAGTCCACCTGAAGATGTAATACAAAGAAATCTAGGTGGTGGTGACGAACTTAAAGAAGTAGAAATTATACTACATCACATAGTTTCATTTAATGGTGAACATTGTTTAAAGTTATAATACGTATATGTTGCAATATATGAACAACCCGAGTTGTCAGTTCAATAATTTGGTTTCTGAGAAATATACAATTGTAACATTTTGTAAATTATTAACATTTTGATATGATTTTGTGACAATATAACAGCGAGTATCAGTTGTACAGATATGTGGGTCAAATGTTTAGTGCTCATTCTATGAATAATCCATCATGGAATGCGTGTGAACCAGAACCATTTGACTGAAATTCTTTATTATTATCCGATTAAAAATGTTCGTAAATATCAAAAATTATATTTCCGTCATCAAAAATTATATATTTTTCTAAAAATGGAAAGCGCATTAAACGAATTAATCCTTTCGAATGAAATTAAACTAAATACCTATTTGAAATGAAATACCTGCATTCTAGTTATCTGTTTTGCCATTATAGGCTAATTTAAATGTCTTCTTGAAGCTTCACACCTTTTTAAATGTTGTACTAGCGTTTTAATTATGTAGTAGAAGCTTTTCTCAATTTTATGCACATTGTTCACTCGAACTTTAAAACACTTAACTAGAAACATACTTTGTGCAAACTATGAGCGATGAACTAGATTATATGTTCACATGAATCATATAATCTACTGTAGTATAGTAAGATTCATATTAAGGAACGAAAGACGATTATTTACATTGCAAAAGGCCATGGTAAAAAATATTTCCAGTACAGTTGATTTGTAACGTAATATAATATTTAGGCAAAATCATTTTCTTCACCACGCGAAATTATTATTCAGGTGACAATGGAAAGCTTTTAACACCAGATAGTTTCAAAAGCTTCGGAAATACTTAGTATTACTAAGACAATCTTTATTTTAAGGTGTTCAATGAAAATAAAAATAAATAAATTTATATTTTACAAAAAATTATCAATACTTCTGATAGTTCTTAGTTGTATTACGTCAACTTATTATTTTTATTATGCAGATTATAATAATTGAATTATAATCAAATTTTTATATTTAAATTTCTTTACTATATAGATATACGAAATAATAAGACATTCATAATATCGGATAATACACACACACATATATATATATATATATATATATATATATATATATATATATATATATATATATATATATATATACATACATACATATAAATAACGAAAGTGTTATGAAATTATTTGAATAAATTATTATTTAAAGAAACGCATACTAAGTCCTTTAAAAAGTTTTAAAACACAGTACTAGACATAGCATGCCTTCAATATAAATCTCATCTGTCGCCCTATATATTAAGCATCTTATCGCTCTAAGTATAACATTAACGGGGGGTTGCGGTAATATTCATGGAAGGAGTATGAAATTTTTCATGTTAATTTCGTGATTGAGTCATAACTTTATACTGATCGCTAAGGAAATGCATGTATGAAAAAAATATGTTATCATCTAAAATCTTTACCTATTTCAACATAAAACATAAAAAAAAACAAAATAAACTAAGAACTAAAATAAAAGTAATGAGTCCGGCCAAATGCACATCTGCTTCACAATTTAAATATCTGTTCAAATAAACTTCCTGAAATTTTATTTAAATAGTTTGACAGTGTCCCTGAATTACAAAATTCACTACTAAATCTCTGGTTTAATAATTACGTTTTAAAGGGTTTAAATCTTTTTTTTAACACTAGAGTTAACACCTTACATTGGCTTAAAAAGATTATATAAGGTGTTATATTAGCAGTGTTAGCATATAGATATATATATTTATATATATATATATATATATATATATATATATTATAATTTCTAAGAAGCGCTTTAATTATGAACAGCATTATCTTATAATGCTTGCAAATTTTCGTAATGTCATAATTAAAGCTACGACAGAAAAACTATGGAAAAAATACTAGCGTGTGCTTATGATCATACGATAGAAATGAAACTCAATTAAAATATAACATAACATACACGTGTTATATTAAATTATACTCAAAACAAATGTTAATCAAAAATATAACGCAACTCTTGAAATGATGCACTACGTATTAAACAATGAGCTCGCTTTGCCGAAGGGAGCCGAGTTTTCCCGAACAGTCAACTTATTTGACCGATGTCGAAGAGAGCCGCATTTACCCGATTCAGCGCCACCGAACCGAAGTTTTTATTTCCAAAGTAAGTACTGCAAATCAGTAAGTAATATAGAAAATATATTTATTCGAGTCAAAATTATTTCTTTTGCCACTATTTTATTTCGATCGTCTCTCCCTCAATTCTTCTGGCTCTGTTATTATTATAGAATAAAACGATATACTTTCGCGAAAATTCATGGAGATTTTGGCAGTTTTAAGCTACAGTGTAAATCAAGTACCTAAATACTGTAGAAATATAAACAAATTGAAATTTAAATTATTATGATAAGGAAAAATAAATCTAATAAAAATATACTTCTATTTTTTCTTTAAAAGTGTAACCCTTCTAAACTATTTTTCCCGTTTATTTTATAGAAAATATATTTTGTTTCAATGAGTAGAATTTTCAAGTTGTTTAGAAACTTGTATTCGATATAAAAAGAAAATTTCAAAATATATTATTACGCAGATATACATATAGGATTCGATATAATATTGTTCGAGTAAACTTTCACAATATACAGGATATCTACTGTCATTATTTCATACCGACCTATGTCTTCCGACTTCCCAACAATAAAAGTAATGTAGTAATCTGTATGTATTTCGCAAAACTTCATTAAAGAATAACGTTTCTTGCTGTATAACGTAACTCCTACGTCATAAATATTTACCACTTATTTGCCTTCAAAATATGACGCAAAATAAAAAATATAAAACTGTCTCATTCCAATGCGGCGCGAGCACGTTGTAGCTGCCGAACGAGCGATGATGCTTTGTCAATAATAAATCGACTATTTGGTAATAATCTTGTAAAGTACAGAGGACTGCAGCAGAAGGCTGGCGGCACTTGGCAAACATACCATCGCAATATTGACTATTTCCAATAGTGACAACATGAAAGTGACTATTTCCTTAACAACTTCAATGTCAAGGTCTAACTCAGCTAAAGACTGTTTATTTGATTGAGACGAAATTAATTGACATAAAAACATATACATATATTACAATAATTACAAATTTAATTTTACTATAAATAAGAGAAAAATTGAATGGGAGAAATTGAAAAACTTTACAATGACTTTCCATTAACCGTAAAATACTTCGTAATATGTAGTCTATTCTATTATACGTCATAAATATTTCGTATATTCTATTGAAAACTAACAATACAAAACAAAAACGAATAAACGTTTGTTTCGCGAGCTAGATTTAATTTAAATGCTCTTCGGATAATTATAATTTTAAAGGTTATGAAAAAATAAAAGAAAGACCCTTTCATTTCATCATTTTTTTTTCAATTTCAGTTTAAATATTTGTTATTATTGTAGCTTTTAAAAGGTAACTTAACTGAATTTTAAGCTGATTTAAATAAAATATCCGATGTAAATTAATCTAATCACTCATAAGGTGCATTTAAACTACTTATGGTTTTATAAAGTAGATTGAAAATTAAAAATTATTCATGGGTTTATATCTCAATATTCATGTGTTTATATTGTCATGGGCATGTAAAAGTGCATTTTGAGAGAATGCTATGTTGTAATAAGAGCTTTAAGAGCACCTTCAAATTAGGTGCCTATGGAAGGGAACCGAGTTTACTCGACCACTGAAAAACCACTAAAAATTACTGAGTTTAACATTAGTAATTTTTAGTACTCAATAATTATGGGGAATATTACAAACTACGGCATTATGGTAAACAAATGTTCAAAAATTACAAAACAATAAACAAAAATCAGTTCACCGAATTATTTTAACTTTTAGAAAATTATATTCAACAAGAAGACATCTCCTTCAGAAACTCTGCCCTCTATTAGGTATTAAGTACTAAATGAAAAAGATTTTCTTTATCATAATTCTATGTGGACTAATTTTGTAGGGTTAATAAAGATACAATTTGTTCAATGTACGGGCAAGACAAAATCATACAAGTATAAATATAATTTAAGTAAAGATATCACCTAGTGGTTCATGAAAAAATAGGACCAAAAGTAAAATAATTTTTTCCAATGTACAGCCAAAACAGTATCATACAAATATAAGATGAATTTAAATAAAGAATATCAACTAGTGGATAAGGAAAATATAAGGCGAAAAATAAAACAACTTTTTGTTGAATAACATTAAAAATCGAAAAAAGTATAAATGTTTCTATAAAATATTTTTAGAATTGAATTTAGTTCATAGTATATTGGTAGCTAATACTATTTTCAGTACATTTTAGTGACTCACTACTTGAGTACATTTATCTAAAGTACATAATTGAAAATGTGATCGGCAAAACGTAAAACGTAAATATTCTGTTACGTACATGTAAATGTAAATGTACTGTTAGAATTAGTTATTAAACAGATAAAAGTCCTTAATATTATCCACATTACGGAGTAGATAACTAATGAATATGACACACGTGTGAACCACATTTTTTAAATATATACGTAATAGAAAATTATATTCAACGAGAAGACATCTCCTTCAGAAACGCTATTTTTGCTGAAAAAGGGTCATAATTATGCTAATCACTAATTGCTTTATTTTTTACATATTAAGTAAAATTCAATTTAATTGGTGTATGGATTCAGAAAAAAATCTTCATACATGCTTTGCGATGTACTATTTTCTGTGACCGTAGACACAGCTGTTCTCGGCTGAGAGGTTACTTCGCCTATGGAAATATAATATCCGCAGTATTGAGAATCATAATTTATATTCAAGTCATTTGAAACAAGTGGATGAATAAATCAGTACTTTTCATATTTTGTATCAATTTTTCTTTGCTGAATAGGAAATGTATTTTTCACCGTACTTTCCTAGTGATGCCTATTTGACTTGAATTTTTTCAGTTAACATTTTTATAGTTTTATTAGTATCATTTTCGTCTATATCCATGCACTGTATATTGATTGTACGTTTGGCGTCATAGCAATAGATCGAGAATATTGCATAGATCAATTAACGTCAACATTTTTTTCGCAGAAAACGTCGTTCAAGCTTGTTGTGTATTATACACAATTAGATAACAAAATATAAAAATATCCATGAGATAGTAATAGTTTAATATTGTTAAAATCTTAGGAAACATTTCGAATGACCAAGAGCAAGTTAGTGCTACAGACATACGAAACAAATTAGCTGATTATTTTATTAGCCCGGGTGGCGAATTGCTATGACAAGATAATAGAGTATAAACAACTATGACACAATTTTTATGTCTAATCCTTTATAATATGTGTGATCTGTACATGGAAAAATAAACTTGCTTGATTTTTTTTTCACCACAGATTTGGTTTCAAAATTTTCAATAAACTTGTTGCATAAGTTTTTGACGCCTTTTTCTTAGGAGTGCGGTTAAAGTAACGACAGAACTACTGTCTCAGACTGCAGTGCGATTTTTTATATATCACCAAAAACACTAACGGGTAAACTGTATTAAATTATCGTCGGACTATTGAGTCGAGGATAAAAAGATTTGAAATCTAAAATTTTCTTACATTCTTTTTGTTTGAATCTTTAAAGAAAAAGAAAACTATATATATTTGAAATTTAATTGTGAATATAATGATATTTCAGAAACAAAAAAATTAGTACTTAATAAATATAAAAATGTTGCCAAGTTTAGATTTCGGTATCAAATTGATAACATTTTTCACTTCGTCTTTATAGAATTTTAAATTACAAGCATGCATCCTGCTACAAATTTAACTTGCCTAATTTTTAGATTTCAAGTTTTTTTATATTCGTTGATAGAATAGTGTGATGAGAATTTCAATACTTTTACACAAGTGTGTTTTTTATGAGATGTCAAAGCACTTAATTAAAGTTTACTTTATTAAATTTGTTATTGAACTTATACCTCTATTTATTTTTATAGCAAACTTATTCAATGATAACCGGTATGGTATCTGTGTCGAGGGAATATGTGAAAGTCAATTCTCTGTCTGTAATTTTTCTAACTCTTTTTGAATAAAATTTTTTGAAAATCTCATTGTTAATGAACCTGATTCTCTTTATCCTTTCGTACTTTCAGTTGGTTTAGAAGAATTTGGAATAAAATTACCAATCATGAACATAATAATCACTGGAATAAAGAAATTCAATACGAAACAAAATGTGTCAAAATTTAAAAGGGGACAAGGGATCCATACTCGTTTCTGATTGACTAGTGCCGTGCACAAGTTTTATGGTAAAAGGTCTGTATACGCGCCAATTAGATGTGCGTTATGTCTCGGATGTAACATCAATAAACAACATTCTATATCTCTAGTGACTCACAAAAATGTAAATATTCTGTCATGTACATGTAAATGTAAATGTACTATTAGAATTAGTTATTAAACAGATAAAAGTCCTTAATATTATCCAAATTACGGAGTAGATAACTAATGGATATGACACACGTGTGAACCACATTTTTTAAATATATACTTAATAGTCATAGCCATACTTTTATGCAATACTGATATAGGTACAAGTGCATACTCCGTCATGCCAAAAGTACATTATTTAAGTATGTTTTTATGAAAAAATTTGGACAGTAAAATGAAGTATTAATGAACCGATCATAATAAATGAGAAAAACATAATATTTGCGTCCTTTGGGAATGTGTGTAAATAATAAAACCACGTACATTTAATATAGTTATAAAAACGAAAAACTTTCACTGTTAAAACTATATTTCAATGTGAAATTTCTTTAATGGGCCCTTTCCCAATTGCAATGACTAAAATTTTATACTAAGCATACAAACGATATACAGACCTATTTTTGACGAGTAATAATGATATCGTTACAATGTGGATTAACATTTTTCACTTTTCGTTTATAGCAGCAGTTATTTTTATCGATAATACATCGGCGCTTTGTTTACGCTCGTCACTAAAGTACGTATCAATTTCTATTACAGATACTTTATAAATAAAAAATATTAACTTTGAAATAAATGATACAATATAAATGTCATCTACTCAAAAATAAAATATCATGCCATTTTCTTCTTAACTGAATATCCTCCCATGATTTTGCATCAATTAATTGCACAACGTGACATTATGTAATACATTCTTTACTTGTGAAGTGTGCTTACGCCGAATAAAAATAACAATAAACTAAAAAAAAACGTGTCTGTGCATATGGTCTTTGCCATATTGAGTAACTTGGCTCTCAACAAAAAATTTGACGTTGAAGAATGTTTTAAGTTTTACACATTAGTATTTTATGGGGTATAAGTGATTTAAGGTTTTTAAATCACAATGTTTTAAAACGAAACGTGCTCTCACTTATAACATTGCTTATTATAAATTAACTAGTTTCTGTAGTTAACATTTGTGGGAATAAACTTTTTTTTATATTAAATACCTTGACACTTGGTCTATATGCCGTTTATATATGCATGGCTAATCCAACAGAGACACTTTAATAATATTTCTAATGAAACCTGCTATTTTTGGACTGGAGGAAACGCAAGTAAATATAACTATTTTCGTCTGAAATAACACATATTTAATTCTACATAAATACGTAGGCTTTTAGAAACTTACTTTATTTTTTAAATACGACATAAATACTTGATAATTGTAATAAAATTCAATAATTTAGGTAGTCAAAATGATACATATGGAAATAAATTTTACAAATATTTTTAAAAGAAAAGAAAGCGCAAGGTTTTCCCATTTTCCAAGCTACAGAAATTAAGAATACGGTAATATATATACTATACTCTGTGATTTGAATTAAATAAATCTAACAGAAATATAATTAGTTAATAAAATAATTAATTAACTTTGAGCTGCTCTATATTGTATTTTTTTTATTTTTAATTAATAAAACATTCACAATTTTAAGCAAACATAATTTCACAAAACCGAGTAAAAATAAATTGAATATTAGACAGATCAAAAGATAACTCTCACAATATAATATCCACATAAATTTTGTAGCAGTGTACATATATGCCTTACTTTCCCAGATACCTGCCCCCGAGTCATCCATGGAAATTCTTTCGCAAAACTGCCGCTATAATGAATTCAGCTATAACGAATACTTAGTGCACGTTAAAAACTCGTTAACTTTGAATAATAGTTTAAGCGTAAACAGAATAAAAGACACAAAAAACACAAAAAAGTTTAAATGGACTCGGTCTATTTGCCTCGGCGTAAAATAGGTAGCAAGATATTGAGAGCTGCATTAATTGAATCCCTTCGGCTGGTAAATCGGGAGATCTCTTTCTGTTCGGTGTGTATATTTACCTTTGCTATATTGAATCGTGTTATCTTGAACCAGGTGCCTGACCTCAAGTTGTGAACTTTGAGAAATGTAACTATTTAGGAACTTTGAGGAAATATAATTGATTCCAGCGCTTTTATTTTCAGCAATGACAACGGTATGCATTACCAAATATGTAATTTTTACATAAAATGAAATTTCTGTCTTTGTCTGAATTAACACTACATTATAAAATTTACCGTACTGTTAATTAATTAAAAATACGAAACAAAATTACAAAAAATTAAAGTGGCATAGTTGCCTATAAAACTTAAATATATAATACGGCTGGCAGCAAGTTAATATAAAAAAATAGCTATTGGCTTGAAAATAATAATACATGAAGTATTTTCTAAAATTTCTTTACTTTTAATAATTTTTTCTAGTTAAATATGATAAGAAAAGAAAATATTTTGCAAATAAATTCGTTTTACTTCATTATAAAAAAAGAGAAAAAAATTTCTGATGTTAATAAACTATATTAATAAAAGGAAGCTTACTGAGAAAATACTTATTAATAGTACAAAAATTAAACCGATTTCATACAACCATCGGACAAGAAGCGTACTAAAAAGTATAAAGTAATGGAAATGTGAGTATTTAAAGATTGAAAGTTGCGATACGATACCGTTTCCGAACAAAAATGAATTTGCAATATATTACTATGAATAGATATTTTTGGAATCAGTGCCAAGTCGATATTTCCCTCCACTCTTAATTACATGCATACCTGTAGACTAACACAAATAGTTTACTGTTACCAACTTTTCACTTATTACCAACTTCAAAAAATTCTATCGGTAGCAGTATTTTGCAAAATTATTTACTTTCGGGAACAATATTGTACCGCAAAATTCAAAATGAATCCTTATGAGTACTTAACTTTTATTTTCTTTATTTTGTACTTTTTGGTGCGATTCTTATTTGGTGGTTGTTTGAAATCGGTTAAATAAAAAAAAAGGTTTTTTCACAACTATCATTGGACCTATATTATTCAAATCTATCAAGGCCTCCGTGCGATTTAGAATTAAGAAATTCCATGGCCAGATTCGAAACAAAATTTCATGGGATCAGAGGGTAGTATATTCTTCCAAATAAGAGAGAATTATCCAAGTTGATTAATAAATGCCGACAATATGAGGTATCACATAAAGAAATACAGTCAAATTAAGAAGCTACATCTTTTTGAAGACGGTTGAAACTGTAAGAGGCTAGGAAATCGGCCAGGGTTGTATTATATATTAGTATTCATGTTTAGCAAGAACTCTGATTTTATTTATTTATTTTATATATATTATTTATATTGGGTTGAGTCATAGACTTTGAAAATGGCTGATTGCAAAAGAATTAATGCCATTGAAATACCTTCATCTCAGAGAGCAAACGTCTCGATTTTGTAAGAGCTTGGAATCAAACCAAGGTTCTCCACCATCTGTCTCGGAAAATTGTCGAATACTTCGTACACATTGCTTGGGAATCTACCGATAGTAATGAGAAGTCCATTGTTACCGACATGGTTATAAGACAAATACTACAGGTATTTTGACCTAGATACTGGACAAACATGCTACTCTAACAGCGCCAAGCATAGAAACCTATGGCAGAATATCATTGAAGAGAAGGTGTTATTAGGAGAGAGCCATCATCTTTAGTAGTAAGGAACCCACTCAATAAAAAGGAAGAAGGTCTTTTTTGCTCTTACTAGCAACATAATAATGTAAATATAAAATATACACAAACTGTTCCGCATCATCGAAATGCTAATATTTAACCCAAAAAAATAAGTACTTTTTTAAAAATATAGTTTAAGAAGAAAATATTCTGAATTATAGAAAAAAAGTTATTGTCCTTCCTTATTGCCATAATTATTTAAAAACTCATGAAATATTCCACAAATACATACGTTTAAGAAGAAATTAATGCTCGCTATGCGCAGGATCCATAAGATTGTCGCACATTCTTCTCTAAGGTGATCGCATATGCTAATCAAGGCAAGTTAGTCTTTCTCGCAACCCATTACCCATTGTAATATTTTTCAAGATTTGACATCACTATGAATTCCTCACGGCCTTGCAAGATGTAAATACGTTAAGAAAAAAAAATTGTGCTTTTCAGCTCCGATGTGCAACTGGAGTTCACTCCTTAAGTTTGATTGTGTTGGAATGTATAAAATAAGTAAAGGGCATAAATAAAAGCATCTCTTATGAAAGTATATATATATATATATATATATATATATATATATATATATATATATATATATATATATATATATATATATATACACATCTCACAGCTGCTCTTTTTGGTTATTAGCAATTTGTTAAGATGATCACTCACTTGTTGTATTCAAAATACGTATCTAAACTGGATACTGGTACAAGAATATACTCTGTCATTAGCTCGAAATAAAATTATAAGGAAGTTTACTTTCAAAGAAAAGTACAAAAGTAAAAAAAAATAAATTTTGAATATATTATCATTTAACCTAGTTTAAGTAAAAGATTCGTCCACATCTACAAATGTTCCAAATTTTTTTAAGATGAACGGAATCATTAGAATCATGTCTTCATATGAAAAACGATTTTAGCAATAATCTAAAGTAAATCTAAAAAAGTCAATTAACTTTGCAAATCAAATTTTCTAATCAAACACACACAAAAGCATCAGGGTAAAAAAACGCCACTATTCTACTTCCTTTTAACCCTATCAACTCACGGTCTTCTAATTCCACAGTACGAAGTTTTAGAACCTGCGAACCTCCTCCTTAAATAAACAGCAACACAAGCATCCATAACACCAAAAACATAGTCCATTACTCCTTAAACATATCGATCATGAGGTTGTACGAATACGGAGACGACCGTAAAGTTTTAAGTATCATTTTAATCCTGTCTCTCATTTTATGGCATAATTTATAACTTAGTGTAGTGTATTGAAACATAACGTTCCCATCCCTTGTTACGGCGACTGAAATACAGAACAGAGTTATGGCAACCTATCAAACTTACTCTCTAGTTTACAGGCTGTTGTAGGCTGGGTGGTGATCTTTATTTATTTTTGAATGAGATACAATTTTCATAAAGTTTGTATTCTTAATTTTGCTTTCATTGACCAAGGCAAAGGGAAATATTTAAGTATATATATCTATACATGAATATATATATATATATATATATATATATATATATATATATATATATATATAATTTTAAGATAACTAATATATTTTTAAGATATCTCTATATACGAAACGAACTTTCACTCAAACTTAAGTCTCAAAAAGTCAGATAAAAAAGTATAAATCAATAACAAATCGATAGTAGGAATCAGTATAACTACAATATAAAACGATTGCAGCGAATATTATTTCATTATGAGTAGACAAAAAAGTACTGAGTGTGTAAATTGTTTCGAGCTCTTTCATAATTTTGCTGAACGAATTGTGAGATTTACGAGAGATGCCAGAATCATTATCATCAGAAAAGACGTGTACACACCGTAACGCGTTTTAAATTTGGAAAATGTTTAATTTTGACGACTAATTTTAAAATGTTAGCAAGAACAAGCATATTTAGGAAGAAATGTAAAATAATTGTTTTTTTTTATTAAATTTTAAATATTAACTTTAAATGCTTTTTTAACATTATTAGCAAAATAATTTATATAATATTATCAGCAATAAGAAAAATACTAGATAGTTTTAAATATATTTTTACCAAATATAATATTTCAAAAGTAACAAATTTAAATGTTAATACATTTCAGTCACATATATATGTGTCGGACAGTGGTACACATAATTGATAGATGATTTAACCGAATTGTGACACAACACATATTTAGTATTTGATATATTAATATAAAGAATAAATAATAATTAAATAGGTGAATATTTGTTGTCGTTATTTGTCGAAGTTGAGATAGAAAGATTCATATGTTGCAAGGTATTGTACCTGAAAAAGATATTATTTAAACATTTTTTTAAAAATATTAAATATATAAACCTGTATTCTATAACTACAACGTCTACCTATAAAAAAATAAACATTTTGTTACCTTATTAGCTTTTTAGGTATACGCAGCATACGAGTTTAATTAGGTGGTAATACCACCTAATTAAACTCGTATGCTGCGTATACCTACGTATACCTTAATATTAACCAAATTTATAAAACAATTGATATTTCATTATGATCATGGTTAAACGGCGAAATAATTAGATACAGTAGTAAAATGTAAAGATCGTAGACGTAAATTTAAAGACAACACATACAAAAATGTTAGAATCAATTTTATGGATATCGGAATCAAATATTGTATGCTTACCTTATAACTAAGCCATCACTTGGGATGCGTGGGAACTAGCAATTGTCCCGATCACGGTATTAACACCGATTGACAATGATAATAAATAATATCACTATTTATAAAATACTGTATTATTTCTCTAGTGTATTACTACTAAAATCTGTTAGTTACACTGAAGGAACGAAAAGCGCATTAATTCACATCTAAGCATAGTAACCTTATGCACATCTTTTGTTAAAACTTTAACGAAATACATAACGAAAAAAAACATGAAAAATAGCTTCGCAAAAGCCAACAACAATGAAGTTCACATGAACCGTACAATTCATCATAGTTTAATAAGTTTATGTTAAGTGAACGAAATACGAATATTCGATCGAATTTAAATCGCAGCATGCCATAGCAATAAATATTTACAGTACAGTTGATGTAGGTAACATGTTCCATTAAGTTAAATCATTTCCTTGTTCCCGCGACTTAATTATTCAGATAGAAACGATCAGCATTTTAAAACGAAGTTCGTTTGAAAAGTTTCCGAAACTATTCGAATTAATAAAACAATCTACACTTTAAAGATCTCAGTAATAATTACAATGTTGAAATTTATTTCACACTAGGCATGATCGACTCGACACTTTAATTAATTCCTGTTATGCTATCATGCCATTCGCTGTCTATGCTATCATATCATGTGATTCTCCTTGTTTGTATCTATTCCTGTAATACCCCGACAAATTATGGGTAAACATTGTCCAATAGATCGAAATAGATCTTAAAATATTTTCCCACCTCTTTTTGAGTGTTCAATAATTAAATATCATTTAAAGAGACACGTATCAAGGTCCTTAAACAGTTAGAAATGGTAAGGTTAGGAGTAATCATTCGATATAAAACAACTACTCAATTCTCTTTAACCACTCGTCTCCTTCAAATATTCCCTACCTTAAAACCTAACCTACTTCAAATAAGTACAACACGTTGTCGTGATATTACAATAAGGCAAAGCACACTAGGAAGATCACTCACGCAAAGAGCAGGCTGTATAAGAGTTTGTGCCACATAAGCCGGTACAAACCACTTATGGTAATGAGCGTATGTTGTCGACGAATATTTTACGATGCGACACGCATCAATTTGATTCTAAGAGTATACTTAAAGCACATTATTCAAACTTGTTATGAGTTATCTATATCTGGAGATGTTGAGCGGCTTGTTGCTGTAATTATAACATTAATAAGGTATTTCGGCGCTAATTACGGAGAGCGAATGCAAGATTTCGTAATAATATAAAAATTGAGCCATAACTTGATATTAACGGTTACCGAAATGTTATATACATTTCCGAATGAATACAAATTACATTGTTGCCTAAAAGCCTAATCTATTTTAGCACAAAAGCAAATACAATACAATAAAACTGCTATTAGGTAAGGTGATATGCATGAAATTCATTCCCTTAATAGTAAAAATACCCTTAGGGGAATAAATTACACGCATATTTCTTTCAACTAATACAAGCAACCATTCTGAAGTTTTATTGAAGTGACAATGATACTAATACATACTTTACTGCCAAATCTTTGATGTCACGTAGTGAATCACTGCATCTGAAAGGTTAATAAATAATCTTAAACTGAATTGAAGGGATGACACAAAGGATGTTATATCATTATACAACAATAGTTTCATTTGGACGAAAATTATAAGTGATATGATCAGATAAGAATTATTTTTAGTTAATTTCGATTTTATACGAAGGAAAATTATAATTATATAGTACATTCTATTAGGCATATATATATATATATATATATATATATATATATATATATATATATATATATATATGTATATATGTATATATATATATATATATATATATGTATGTATATATGTTTGTGTGTTTGTGTATGTGTGTGTATATATAAATGTATAGGTCTAATAAAATATATATGCCTTTATGTAGCAGTTTTTCAGTTTTCCAGCATAATATCAAAGTGAGTAAAAAGGAATATAATTCATGTTTTTAGCAATATTACAATAGTAGTAATATAAAAATATAAAAAAAATTATGTTCATTAGATACCTACGAATGAGTACTATAATTAAGAAACTTTATTGCAATTACTTGAATATTTTTTGTACGAAATGGAGAAAATTTATTGTACATCTATTTCATTTTGAATTTTCATGGTTCTCAGCCAATCTTATAAATACAAGCAAAAAATACAACTTAGAAGAAAACATATCACCAAATTTGCCATTTTCATTCCATCAAAGAATTATTGAATTTCAGTAATGAAATAATCGACATCGTGGTGCAAGTATTTCCTCTTTTGGTTTGAAAAGAAAAACATATTATGATTTTAAATCATATATATAAGTTTTAGTGTTCCGTATCTCAAAAAGAAAAATGAAGCTATTTTAACATAACTCAGTGTCTGTTTGTTTGTCGGAGCCGTTTTTCTTGGACGCCACATGATTTAGAAACTTGAAATTTGGTACAGTAATAAAACACAATAACATTAAAAAATATTTGTACTAAAATAGTAGGATGTGGGAAGAACAAATTATGCGCTTGACTCTTTTTATCTCCATATGTAGGTATAATATTGGTGTTCGAAAAGGCTAATAAGGTACTCAAAAATATTTCTTCATAATTTTAAAAAGCATATTATAAGAAATATACTGTAAAACACCTCTTACTTCGGAAACTATTCAAACTGAAATTATAAAAAAAAAACTTTAAGCCGCCTATACAAAGATAGTTCGAAAACTATATCGATGATCCCAGACACATACACGCAACACGTACGCGTGCGCACCACACACACACACACACATAAACTTTTTGAAAAGTAACTAGAAAACACTGTCATATATATATATATATATATATATATATATATATATGTATGTATATACATATACATAAATGTATATATATATATATATATATATATATATATATATATATATATATGTATATATAACTATATATAGTTACTTTTTTTAAAATTTTATAATATTCATGAAGTATTTTATTAAATGCTATAAATATAATTTAGAGACGCTTGCTTAAATTAATAAATATGCATAAAAATGCATATAAGACCAGATGAATTTTCATTATGCTCTACGAAAATCTTATAGCAAAACTTCTGATTAAAACAAAACAACCAATTACGAAAATACGAAAATTAACAATTGGAAGGAGAGAGACATATTCGTTTAATTTCGAAAACTACGGAATTAAATAAAAACAAAACTAATTCAATGAAACATCGAATCAAGTATTCCACGATTCTCGTTAATGGCAAATTCTCCTTAGGGTTATGAATTAACCTCTTTATCTAAACAGACTAAATCCGCCGGTTGATCAATAAGGGGGAGATTAGGGAGGGAACTAATGCGAAGCTTTCGAAAGCTTTCTCACAATTCGCACTATTCTACTTGATGGAAAATACTTAAGTTTATGCGTTACATAATAATATGTTTTTGTTTATGTTTATGTTACGTTGTATGATGTACTTAGGGCCTGCCTACCGTAATTAAGAAAATTATTACTTGAACGCTTTTTGTTCTGAAATGAGGAATATTTCTTTGTATATATACATAAAATCTTACGGACCCTTTAATTGGTAACTACTAACCATTTTAGTTTCTTCTAGGAGGAATAATTTCTCCTACAGAAATAAATTAGAAACTGTTGTGTTTTTATGATTCGCATACGATCTCTTAAATACAATCATTTAGCTCAATATTTACAGAATAAGGGAATACATTAGAAGAAAATACATCAACACATTAGAAGAATATAAAATAGACTATTTCCCTTGTACCCAAGAGTTATGAATTTATTTTATTCTGTAAGGATTTTTTAGAACTTTAAAATGCAAAAAAAATCCTTATCAGAAAATGTTTCATTATTGAATGTTTTCGATATGATCTCATTTGAAAATTTACTCATTTTCTGTAAAATTAAATTTGTAAGATTTATAATATGTGTATATGTCTTTACGTCTATCAATTTCATCTCAAGTAACTCAAACTTCGCTCCCAGCACTTTACGGAAGTAGACCTTAACATTGAATTTGTTAAATAAATAGCCATACCCATGTTTATCGCCCTCTTTGTTATTTTACGCCAGTGCGAGGCCGAACTTATTTTCGTGATGAATTAAAAATTTATCTGCAAGTAACGGAGCGAGCATGCGGTGCCGCGCGTCTTCAGAAAGAGCTCAACTTCAGGGCAAATTATTAAAATGTTGTTCATGTTGCACAATACCTTGATCTACGATTTCATGTAATGTTTATGGTAGTTTACATATATAAATCTTGAAGCAATATAGAGAAATTTATCTTAATACAAATGTACTAAGAGTTCGCAACCATATAGTAATTTTTTTTGATCCTTTGTACAAGATAAGTCTCGAAATTTTCATAGATCTTTGCCTCGCATCCCATAGAAACATTTCTCAGTAACGCATACAAACGGTAATATGATAACAGGAGTCGAAAATATCAAAGAGGCTCGAAACAAATAATGTAATTTGAGTACAAATATTTCATATGACTCGCTTTCGACGCGACTAAAGTAAGAGTGAGTAAAAGAAATTAAAACTAACTTTCCTAAGACTATTTTTTAGACATGTTATTATTATTATCCTAATAGAATTATTGCAAATCGTAAATTATTATTTAATACCTGTGGCATGTATTTTTTTATGAAACTTGTTATAGGTTTATTCATTTTCAAATTAACGTGCAACGCATATGTTTATTTTAAATCCTAGTTTTTTATCTAAGAAAAGCAAAATTCCATTATTATAAATTTAAGTAATTATTAAATTAATTTTAAAAATGTTGTACTATACTATCACAACAGATGGCTTAATATTCATTTAAACCCTCCTAAGTCTCCAGAGCTTAAAACCAGCATGAAAATTTTGCTCTCACTGTCTTAATCAAAAATTCACGCAGGCAAATTTGCGAAAAAAATCTAATATAAAAAAAACTAATTTATTATATTTATTATTAAAAACATTTTTTTACAACGTAATATTTTCAAGATGATTTTTTTACAACCTTATACGTCAATAACAAAATGAAATATTAATTTTTTCAGAAGAGAAACAATGAAAACAACTGTTTTTTAATGCAACTTAATCAATTTCACTTCTTATATTAACAACCATTTCCGCATCAAATATTTCCTTTTTTTAAGAAATTTGTGCATTGCTAAAAAAGTATTCTTATCTGTTGATTTGCGATTACCAGACTTACATTCACAAATATTTTTATTCTTTTCTATACTTAGATGTGGTTGATTTCACATTGACACTTAGACTGAATTTTATCGAATATATAGAGACTATATTGAGGTAATATATTAAAGATAAGACACAACGTCGTGCTGCAGTCCTCTGTACATGACAAAATTAGGATCAAATTGTAGATTTATTATTGATAAAATGTCGGAGCTCGCCCGACTAATGCAACGTGCTCGCGTCGCGTTGGATTGGGACTGTTTCATATTTTATATTATGCAGCATATTTTCTTGGCATGTAAGTAGGGAATATTTACGAGTTCAGAGAAACTTTATAACCTGACAACGTTATTCCTTGATGAGTTTTCTCAAAAGATATGGAGGCGATGGCATTAGTCTCATTAATGTAAAGTCGGAGAATATACGTATTACGTAATGACAAACCTGGAATTAAAAGTTTGTTTCCTTTCTCGGAGGTTATAGCTAATTACGAGATTTTGGAAGTTGTTAATTATGAAACTATAATACGTTTGTTTCCATTATATCAGGATTGTTTTCAAAGTATTACAATTACCGTTACATTAATTTAACAAAAAAACAAATAAGTGTTCAGTTTTATATTTTTTTATTTACTTGTAGTTCTTACATGCGAATAAGTAATTTTAAAAATGAGAGAATATTAGGGTAAGCGTCCTTTTTACGTTGATGCCTCTGGTTAGCGATTTGGGCAGAATAATCGCAATTTAGCATCCAACAATTATTTGCCACCATGCTTAAATTTCATTTCACCTGGGTCCTTCTTTCCGTTTTTTGTACTTTGGTGAAATATTTACCTTGCTCTTTACTTACAGCTCCTCCGTTATCAGGAAAGTAGTTTAAATGAGAATAAAAGAAATGAAGTCTGAGGCTCATATGGCAACCTATTCTTGGAAAATTTTGAATCAGGTCATTTAATATTTTTTCATAATTTGGCATTTTATGATTTTCTGAGAAGTTTCTAATTATTTCTTCTAACAATACCCATCATACCATTTTCGTAGAGTTCAATTTTCTGTCGAAGTTTTGCGTTTTACCAGTTTTCTTATATCAGGCCAACGAATACACTCTCGTTTCGATTAACTTCAAATTAAGATAAGATATTCTTTTAAATACTTAAATTCATCACCTTATTTATTTAAAGTCTTCACAAATCGTTTCCTAATACCTATTTTTGTATGCAAATGGAGCAGTAACCTTTTTAAGTGGTATTAAGATCTGTCAAAAACTATATTTTTACTTCCCGGATCCAAATTAGTTTCAGCCGGCCATTTTTCTCCTTAAATTGCGATACCCTAGTCCTGTTATACCGTAATAAGAAATGTAATTACGTTTCTTGATAGTCCTAAAAACGGACAAAATAATTGCAGATTCTTAGAAAAGAGTTAGAAATCAGGATCTGAATTTTCTTAATCTTCAAAACTGGTATTGACAATAAAACCTTTATTGGCCTGGCTATATTAAAATGGTTTCCTTGCCTTTTAACTACTTATAAAGTTTAGAAATGCCAGTTGTACATACTTTATGCAGTGTCCAAGTTTTTTCGAAGCTATAAAGTACGTAATCACTCTGTTATTTACACAACGAATATTTACCAGAAACATGCTAAAACTCACGGGATTCAACAAATTTTCATGAAGCAATATGTCTGGTATTTGCATTATGTCTGGTTTTAAAAATTATAGTGACTTTAATTTTAGCCACCGCTTATAAATTGTAAGAATTAGTTACTTATTCAATAAATAGATTATTAACTCATCATTATTACAATAAAATAAAATTGTCGCTTTTGAATTAATTTAACCGAAATAATTTAATGATCGTAAGGAGATCTCAATTTATACAACGTAATAAACAGGGTCATGAGCACAGCTATAAGTTTAACTAGGAATGCATTGCCTTTACACTCCATACAAAAAAAACTAGGAAAGCTGAAAATCCTGACATGATGGAATATATTCATTATTTTTCTCCTTTTCATCAAAGTCTATAAAAATCATGATTCCAATAATATATATCCTCTATACCGTAAAAGTTTACTTGGAAAAAAATATGTGAAACGATATATATATATATATATATATATATATATATATATATAATATATATATGTATATATTCATTCATGTACATTCACAATTAAATTCTTAATGCGGCAGGTCTGAACACCGACACTGCTTCCAATGCGCCATCTCTCCAATAAATCGTACCATTAAAAGTTCTCAACTGCGAAAAAAGCTGCGAGGAAGTTTTGTCCTGCCAAATTAATTTCATCTGTATGTAGTTCGATTTTTGATACGAGAATGTGGTTTGGATCCCGTGAAGTCTGACTGTAGCCGGTGGTGGTATCGTCCAAGTATATTTTTTTTGCAACAAATTTATTGAAAAATGATTTAATGGTGGATAAAAGACAATCAGTAAAATACCACCGTATATTTACGTCATTATTCATTTTGACTGACTTACAATTTAAAAAAAATAACGGCTAATCAAAGATAACCAGTATGAGAAATATATGAAATCTTAACATGACAAATCGGGGCTAATGACTAAATCAAATTTCGTTTTAAGTTTTTTAGGGAAGTATATTAATTTTACTTCAAAATGTGCAGGCTCGGAGATATCTTTTATTGAGCCATGGCTTCATTCCATTGTTCGTCAAGTTGCCTTGGGAAAATTGCTAAGAAGTGAATTACACACCTCCAAGCAAACCGACTTTTAATAGTTTGACTTATAAAAATATGAAAGAGAAAAATCCAGACTAGAGAAATATTGATTATGGTGATAATTTCCAGTAAACTAATGAGTGATAATTTACTTCTGAAAATTAAATCTGATTGTTAAGGAAAATTCACTTTCACCACTACTGAACCAGATAACTTGGAAAGAAGTGTCATTTTTCAAAATAGTAGTTCAAAGTGGCTCAAAATTGGAAAAAAATTAAACTTATTATTTTAGAATGTGTTATAAATAAAATAATTTCTTAATGGATACTGGACATGAATAATATTTCAATGCATTGAAGTTGTTATCGTTTCATAAAGCGTATAGATCTTTTCTAACAACAATTAGCTGACTAATTAATTTTACTGCTGTTTGGCGAATTTTTAGTGGAAACGATTTTTGGCAGTTAATCCGGATTATACCTCATTATATGGCTATACAGATGTTCGATATATTACTAATAGGAAACTATATCTCTATTTTCTAATACAAAGGTAAATGTCTGAAGTAAAATCATTAATGAAAAAATTAATTATTTCGAGGGATCAAGATCATGTTATCTACATTGATGTAAAGATGTAGATCGTTCGTGTGGCTTTGTTAAGACCCAAGTTTCCGAATCATCTATTTGCGCTATTTTCTTTGAATCAAATTAAGTCAAACAAGTGACGGACACTTAATATATGGCGTTCTTCTATGAATGCGATTTTATTACGATTTCTTACTTTCTCAATTTGCGCTTAATACATTAATGAATGACATTTAGTACGATATCCAACATTAGTAGAATACCAAGGAAATAATTTTTATATCGATAGCGATATCACCTTGAATGTATTTTAAATATACTCCTCCTGTAATTGTATCTATGCTCTTTTATTGATGACTATCTTTGAGTTTACTTTCTACAGCAAATAATGAAATGTTAATTCTCAATTTTGAAATATTAATATTATCGAGTATTCAATTAAAATTTAACACGAATATGACCAAAACATTTTTTTTAATAAATATCATGATGTCTAAGTAATTATATAACATATAATTGGAAATACCTTTATTTTCTATTTAATTTGTTTATAATTTATTTCCTGTTTCTTTTCCTGCAATTTGTTAATTTCACATTGCTAAAATTCATTTCAAATGGTAAGTAAATCTTAATTATAAAAGCGGAATATAATGGAAAATCGATCACTAGTAGACATGAACCGCTAGCGAGCACCTGCAAACGCTCCCGAACACTCTAAAATAGAAATGAATGTGTACATCAGTCAAGCTCACACACTCGCACACTAATGCACGTACGTCCACGCGCTCATACGTGCACCCACACCACACACACACACATTCGCACGCATGAACGCACGCATGCACGCACGCACCTACGCACGTACACATGCACGCGCGCACACATGCACACACTGGCGTGCACGCACTCTCCTTTTTCAAAAGTAAAATAATCTGAAAATATTTTGTAAATATGAAAATATCTTCACTCAATTAAGTATTCTGCATATCGACAGGAAATTAAAACGAATATTTTTCACACCACTCCGAAAACTAAAGCCTACTGAAGAAGCAAATATCGACACGCAAGCACTGACTGCTTTTCATTTATGCAGCTGAACTTTGGCGGTTTCCTTGCAAATTTTTCCTTTTTTAATTAAACGCATGCATTGACTTGTATATTGAAACATTGTGCGCCATCGCGTGCCATTATTCCAACTTTTTCTGACATTTATAATGTTCCGCATGTAAAGTTTTAACAACTGCAATATTTTGTATGCACTGCCAGTAAAAATAAAAGGTTCACAACAAAGAAATTGAAGCTTTTACTTCTAAGTAACTTTTTATTTTGTTATTTCTTACTGTATCAACACTTCGTAAATTCCTACTTTCTTCCTTCAAGGACATTTAATTATGAATAGGTATTTATGGACAAATACAAAAAAATTTTCTGCTTATAGCACATCAAATTAGCAATTGCTGCAATATTTGGACGCATTGTCAGTAAAATGAAAAAGTTCACAACAAAGGAAATTTATTTATTTCTGAGTATGTTGTTATTTTATCATTTCTTACTTTATCATTATTGTTACCTCCATAAAAACCTACATATTTTCTTTTTAATCATGAATAGGTATTTAAAGATAATGGGAAAATTTGTTTCTGCTCTATAGCTTAAACTTTATTTTAAACCAATTTCATTTGTGGTTGAAGAAATATAAAAGTGGAAAATGATAAAATATTTATATTTTAATATATATATATATATATATATACATATATATATATATATATATATATATATATATATACATATATATATATATATATATATATATATATATAATATATATATATATATGTAATAATTTGACTTATATTTATTAATATTCTATAAAACCGTTATTAATTTTGTTACCGACTAGCAAACTTAATCAATTTTCGTGGGAAAAAATTGATTATGGTTACACATTTTCGTAACCCCTACTAGGATGTTATAATACTTTTGTGGTGATACTGCAGTTACTAATATGAAAAAAGAAAAGAATCAGTAAATTTAAAAACGTTTATTGAACATAAAATATACTCCGCCCTCTAGCGGAAAATTAAAAAAAAAGGGTGCGTGTACTTATGTACGCGTGTGAGAAGTTATACTTTTTGGCATCATTAAATAATACATACAGATAGATAACCTCAATTATATTGGAGCACTTGAAAAAGTCTATAAACACAATTTTTTCACTAATATTTACGAATAGTAAATATATTAATCAAAATATTGAATTTAAATCACTACTGAATATAATTTATCAGCACATATATAAATCGCACCTATATGAAACTAAAACAGTTGTGTGAATGTAGATACTAGAAACATGTGGATAAATACTATGAATATGAAAACAGTGAACAGAGGCGACGATGGTGCCAATAGCTTTTGTTTCGAGACTGCAACCGCTGCAACTTCATACTGTAACTTTTGTGTGACGAATCTTAAAATTTCACTCTCATCATTTTTTCATAACGCACCTAAAGAAGTATAACTTCAAAAATTTAATTTGTAATGTACTGATATTATCATAGTTGATTAGGAAAGAAACGATGTCAAATTCAATTAATTATATTAATTACGCTCATTTAATGTTAAATGCTGCTTATACATTTATATACACAGTATGGAACCTTCCTTGGACCATCCGCTGAGTAGATTGCACAGACGCACACATACACTTGCATGCGCACTGGCAAGCGCGTGCGCTTCTGCACGCATCAGCATACACAGAGAAAAACAGAACGGATTTTTTTAAATACGAGAATAATTGTTGGAAAAGGAAAAAATAATTGCTTATCTGCCGTATTATTTTTTCGAATGATTTTTCTCCCAACTCCATATATACGCAAAGGACTAGTAAAAATGATTGCAAGATCATCTAATTGAAACCTTCATTTTGATCCATTTGATCAACATTCACTGAATTCCTAATATTTCGTATATCAATATTTTCAATTTATTTCTTGTTATGTTCTACATAATCATATATATTATTTCACTAAACTTTTAATGACATTGAATGCAACTTTTTATACGTGTAATTTTCGATACATATATGAAATCTTTTACGGTATTTACGTAATGTGAAAAGCGTTCACCTTTAAAACTTTTAATACCCCTTACATGACATTCTTGTAGACCACATTAACGTAATGTTGTACGTGTATGTGTGCATGCGGTATTAAGAACAAATCACTTGTTTGTCACCAAAAAATGACTCGAAAATTTGAGCGCCTGCAACGCCATACGGACGATCTACATGTTTATATCAATGTAGAAAAAAAGATCTTGGTGCTTCCTGACAACTGATTTTTTTATCAATTTCTTGTGTGTGCCAGGTTTGTATGCGAATAAAACATGCAGCTTTCTAATAAAAATAATTTAAATATCCGTGTAGCCATGTAATGCGATTATAATCCAGATTAGACGTCAAGAATAAATGTAATCATCCGAAACTTTTAATACAGACATTTGACGGATATCATGTAAACGAATTTAATGTTAAACTAAGGATCCGTCGCTGTTTCACATATAATCCATATTAAATAATTTAAGGCATTCGCTTTACTAAACAATAGTAATGCTGATTAGCCAATTTTTGATAAACAAATTCAAACGATTTATGAAATGGTAACAACTTCAAAGTATTGAAATAATATTTATGTTCGGTATTAATCTATTCAGAAAATAATTTACTTCAAAAATGTTCTAAAATAAATAATGAACATAATAATTTCTAACATATCTACTCCATAAACCCTAATATTCCTTAAAAAATTGCTGTCCATATGAAACGATAACGAAACACTAAAAAAACGGCTAAAATTCAGAATAGTATTTTATAATATTATTATTAACAAAACATTCGTCTGTAAAACTGTATCCAATAAGACATTTTGTAACAACTGCATTTATTCGCAATCTGATAATATCATATTGGAGCTATGGTTTATAATTACAAAGAGGACCATTTACCTCACTCCCCACGTTTTGACATTATTTCAAGATCATCTATTTAAACCCTTCAATTTGTTCCACTATCTTGTATGTTGTTCAATATCTTGTATTCCAATTTTTTCAATTTATTAATTTATTTTTGCCACGTGACGGCGAAGCTTGACTGTTCTCGTTATAATATTAACCACATATTTCACAAAACAAAGGTCTTGAAAAATGTTTTTTCTGATTTTGTATATCAGGTCGATAATTATTAGAAAAGGCTTGTTATGAGAAATGCAAAAAAATATTATTTCACAAATCTAAATTGCATATTTATTAAGACATTCTAAAAAATAAGCAAAAATATAGCATACCGCCCCCTTATTTCTAAAATTACTGAGCTAAAAATTATGAAAATAAAACGCTTGGTAAAATCTGAGTAGAACATTATAAGAAAACTGTAGTAATTATCTTAGATCTCATAATTTTTTTTTTAAATATGTAATATATTTTTACGCCTGTGAAAGATATAATTTTGTTATACCTTGTAATATATTGATGTTGTGAATAAATTATATTTGTAAATAGTTTAGTAAAAGTATTTAAAATATTTATAAATGCCAAAATATTTGCGGAACCTTCGTAGTGCACGTTCTACGTAGGTCTTCGTAGGGACAAACTGCTTTGATACGAAATATATTTTTTAGTTGCATATTGATTCGAAATTTTGGTCGTAGACAAAGCCAAATGGATCATCAACAAATATTCCATCTTCTATCGCTGCCACAAATTCCGAATTGTAAATATTACATATACTACATAAATATTGAATGAGTGATATCACTTTATGCGCTGGTCCGTAAATATTTCCTATTGTTTGCTGGAGAGCTAAAAAGCCAACTTCTAAGAAAAATGCTGAAAATGTAAAACAACTCACTTAGCAATTATTATTACCCACTCTAACTAAGTTTGCTAAAAATATGATTCACGAATTTCACAAAAAAAATAAATTAACTTATTTAAATAATTCTTGAGAAGCAAAAGAACATTTAAAATAAAACCTAATCCAACTGAACGTTATCCTCTAGATAGTTATTATCTTACAATTATTAAAAATATTACTCCTGTCACGAGTTATTTTTGGAACGTACTATATATATCAACTAAAATTATTATAAAACTCATCTCCCAGGCTATATTGTGCAGTGTAGTGTCACAAAATATGATTTATAAAGCATATTAGCCTAATAACTAACGCTGAACATCATTATAATTGTCATGTCTATAATTCGGTAATTATGTGAAGACTAGCCCTACGTAATGACTCGCCTGTCACTACATTCTTAGTGAGAGTTCGTTAGGTAGTCTGATCAATGACGTCATGTTCAGTGGTACGGCCATTTCAATAAACATTGTCGTTCAAAGTTAACAACGAACAAGCTGCGAATAAGAAACTGGGAAAAATACCCCTAGCCAAAAATATAAAACGTTTTTATGGTCAGATAAATATTGGTTTCGAAGTTTGCTCAGGCCAAATATCATAATGGGCATATACAAATTTAATTAAACCCACAATGCGATAAATTTTACCATTTCCACTAAACTTCACCAATTAATATATTTATTACGGATATTAATTTCAAATTAGCCACTTTTAATACATAATCAAATTTCTGTGAGATAGTGAAAAACTAATAAAATGTTATATTTATTATATTTCGCTGTACTCTCTTATTTGTTGTGTACATTTAAGCACGTCAATAACTTCATAGATATTACAAAAATGAGTATTGAATATACTCATTACTGTAATATCCATGCACATATTATATGAGCGAAATTATATTTCCATGATATAGTTATACAAATAAAGATGTAATTATATTACTTTTCAGTTTATGCCTTTAGTATAATTATGATGACCACAAATCTTTTTTAATTATTACGTGTAAAGTAATAATTCGCATGATAAATCTAACATTAACATAACAGTTCCATTTCAAAAATTAGTTATTTCAAAATAGTGATTGATTTTCTTTTTAATTTTTCAAGTCTAGCTTGAGACTCACTTTAGGAAACAATTTGTCTTATTTTTTATTGAAAGCAATATTGATAAAAATATCAATAAGTTATATTATTTTTCGAATAATAGGACAATATTAATCGAATCAATAACAAATATTATTTTTATTTCTTTAATGTAATGTCATATAGAAGCTATTTATATTTTTATATAATACCTAAAAATTTATATAATTAAAACGTATTCCATGGTAAACATTTTGTATGAAAAAACCTAATAGAGCATTTTTAATAAGTCGCACTAAGCAATGTATATGTACTTTATTATCAGCACAGAATGAACTTTCCCACCGAGAAAAATGTAGAGCACAATCAGCATAATGAGAACACCTTTGCATCACACTAGTAGAAATAAAATGAATACTCATCTTCTGTGATAACTCATGTGGCTGGCTCTGACTAAAAAAATCGATTTAATAAACTAAACCTTATAGATTTTACATTGTGTTGACATGTAAAATCTTTGCCTAGCTTTGTAACAACTGTATGCTTGAAGTGTTGCCGCTCTCTTTGCACGTACTTTTTCGCCTTCGAGAAGTTACTGTAGTGAGAAATTTCTCATACCACATTTCATCTCAAGTATCCCAGATCAAACTGACACGCTACTTTCTGTAATTTTACTATAATTGTTTACGTATTTTAATAAAAACACTAACATAATTAGGGATCAGCTAAGCATAAATTCGATCAACATAACATTCGACCAACTTATAACATGTAGTTGGATCTATAATAAATTCTTAGTTAGTAAATCAACTACAAAATATATTAAAAATAATTTTGTGTTTTAATATAAATATTCATACATATATATTTAGCGTGTCCGCGAAAGGTATAATAGGTAATATATTTGTATATATACATGGTGTCAAATAAGTGTATTTCTTATTTTAATACTCACCATGTTCTTATGCTTATGGATAATATAGTAAGCAACATATTAGGTTAATATTTGTAAATAGTTTAATAGAAATGTTATGTATTCATAAATGTATATAATTACATAAATATGCACGAAACCTCCATAGTGCTAGTTCTATTCGTTCTTGAGGTTTTTTTTACTTTGATCTTTATAGCACAAATCGTATGAGAGTAAAATGGTTGCGACACATAGACGGATATAGCGACACCATTATTGTTCCTAGTTTTGCTATGGAAATCTAAAAAGCGAAGATAAGCAGTGAATTGAAGTAACACAATGTGAATGGTATGCTACCCAGCGTTAAGTACCTATGCTCTAGAATAATTTGTTTTTATCGCAGTGTCGTATTTTATACAATCAAATAAATTCGTGCATGGTTTCGTATTTAGATTTAATTCAATTTTTAATAAAAATAGTACAGTTTCCAACAAAAAACGTGGAAAAAATCAAGGTGCCGAATGTGGAAAATTTATATAGAGCAACTCTTGTAGTTTTCCTAAACTTTTCATTAACTTAATATATTACGAAAAATTTTAACACCTCCTGAAATACTTGAAATATCATTGCGATATCTTAGTGGAATAAAAGGGTAAACCACTTTCGGGCTATTACTAAAAAACTTAGCTACTCGACCGTTTTAGTTACGTTTTGACATTATTGTTATTTTAGCTCTTTTTCAAGTTTTAAGTTTACATTTATTTTTTTTTAATTGTTTGGTTTTATAGTGAGGTGAGTAGACGTATGTTCTAATTTGGGAAATATAAGTCAAACGTTTCGAAAGTAATATGACAGAAGTAAATAGAAAAATGATTGACGTGATTACCTAAGAGTTGCTTTTGCAAATTCAGTTCTGATAAAAATGAATACAACGATCTTTGCCATCCCAATTTTTCTTAGCTTAAGGAAAAACATTACAATATACAAATTTAGAAACGTACTTTATTAAACTGCTTATAATGAATATACGTGAATTTATTATATTTGTGTTTTATTTTGTCTTAATTTTTCTCCTTTATAACTAATTCGGTACAGAAATAAGCAAATAATGCATAAATAAACTATAAAATTATGAACGTACCCTTATACTCAAACTTTAATAAATCGTAAAGTATGTACACATAGTTTATGAGGCTTATACTACTTAACAAAGGAACGCAAATGTGTAGATTGGCAAGTCGTAATCAAACATTTTACATGTCACTTCTGAACGTCTCTAATAAACTGGAGATATAACGTGACAAAGTCAACAACCTCTAGTGGGAAATAGTTTATGTATCCACCGATCATAAATTATTCATATGTCTGAAATTCACAATGGCTAGAAAATAGTGCAAAATTGGATATAAAATTAAATTATAATATGACCTTTTTTTGGTATACTAATATTTTACGACGCATCGATTTTCTTTGTTGCATATGTGTGTGTGTTTGTATTTGTATGATCCGTGTTTAAATAATGAAATAAAGTATTTTATTAGTTTATGTGTGTGAAATAACTTGAAAAATTTAAATATTACAGAATAATTTATCTTCTCTAATTACTGTAAAATTTCAGTCACAATCAATGTTGTTCGAATTCTTTTCACTCAATTTAAACATTGAAAAATGTTAGGCTTGTTTTATGATTATAAATCAAGATATAAAAAACGGACATTGTAGGAAATTTGATAACAAAGTTAAGTAGCTTACAATAAATAGTCTAACATTGTCTGGTGCACACTATCATTTCATGTTGCAACTTCAAGCGCATCGCCTGTCTGCTAACGATTTTTATGGTCATATTACGGGCAACTTTTTGATACGTGATTGTATCAACCGCGCAACATTTTGTTACGTGATTGTGAAGCTTCAATCTATTTTATTCGTAATAAGACAAAGTATTACGTTGTTGTATTGACTGAAAATTTAGTGTCTTATTAAATAATCAAGGTGAATGTATTAAAATGAAGATTCGACACAATTCTTTAATGGTAAATATATTATCATCGAAAATTTGGACATCGTGGTATATTGATTGCATCCACACCCGCAAAATGCTTTTCGTAAAGCAAAATATACTAATTGCACAGTTATCTTGACTAACTGAGTATAGTCTAAATTGCTATACATATGTAGGATATAATAAAAAACAAAAATCTTTGAAGTAAGTAAATTGGTAAAAATTTCGGAGAGATAGTTATCATTTCGTGATAATTTCGTACGACAAGTCTTGAAAAAGATTGTATTTACAAAATACCCCATTTAAAAAAAATTACCTAATAAACATTGTCACATATCCTTTTGCACTTAATAAATATATATATATATATATATATATATATATATATATATATATTTATACATATATGGATGCAGAAGCGCCATATTAAATTTACATTGAGGATATTCTCAATTCTATTTTGTTCTTTTTCATTAATCAATTTGTGTGATATTTTTTTTTATTTTTAGAAGGCTATACTCACAGTATGGTTCTATAAAAATTAGGTTAGGTATGTCCATGGATACCAGACAATTCCTCAAAATTGAACAGCAGTATAGATGTCCAACCAATATGGATGATTGTTCTTTTATTTGGAAGGGTATTCTCCCGGTAAGGTTTCATAAAAATGTGGCCATAGAAATTGAAAATATATCGTACAATTTCGCAACACTGAACAGTACAAGTGCTATGATCGCGTTTCGATTATATAAGTGTAATGATAATCTAATAAGACACAATCAAAGGTGACATAAACTTGCCCTTTACCAAAATCATGTGACACAGTGATGAGGAGTTTGAATTCATTGAGTTTAAACTCCTTTAATCTATCATGATGTAGAAAGTAAGTAAGAGGCTAAATTGGTCGGTAAGTATATACAGATACATACAATCCAGTTTCAACTTTCGATCTGTTAATTCTGATGATGCAGGTTTACTGCTTGGTTAAACCATGAGACTTACAAATCTGCGGCTTTTAATTTATTATTCTGTGTCACAAGTAGAGACTCTGCCATTGAACTCCGAATTCCAATTCCTCAATCCTGAAGCTACAAGATGTGTTACTTGCCTAAATCATGAGATTTGCGGATCTGTCGTTCTTAAGTTTGTATTTTGAGTTTTAATTATACGCAGTCATTAAATTCCGGGTTCCAACGCCTCAGTTTTGATGCTGTAAGTATACTGTACGCCAATACTGCAAAACTTAAGAGTCTCCTGTTTTTAAATTACTATTATGAGTCTTAAGTAGTGACTCAATCACCGTCGGGTTTCAATTCCTGAGATCTGATATTACACGGATACTGTCTGCCTGAAATGTGAGACATGGGGATATGCTGTATTTAAAATAATATTGCAGGTTTCAAACAGAGACCTATCTATTAACTCCAGGTTTCTTCGAGGTTCCTTAGTTTTGATGCTGCAGGAGTACCGACTGTGAGAATTATGGATCTACTGTTTTTAATTTAATATCTTGTGTATTAAGGAGATCATTTTCATAGAATTCCGCCTTTCAACTCCTCAGTTTTAATGCTGCAGATTAATCTCTGCTAAAATTGTGGGACGCAAAATTTGCTGTTTTTAAATTACTACCTTGAGTCTCAAGTTAAGTTGAGTTGTGTCTCGAGATTGTCAGTGAATTTCAGGTTTCAACTCTTGTATCCTGGTACTGCTTGCCAAAACTATGAGGTCTGAGGATCTATGGAAATAGTATTCTATAGAATTTCACAACTAAGTGCCGTATATGTGCCGTGATCGGATGTGTAATCTAATAATATTCATCTAGTAATGAAGTCTCTTAAAATTTTGATACGACTAAGGGCAGAATAAATTTGCCCTTTAACAAAATTAAAGTTCAATAAATAACTTAAATTATGATAGGTGAACTCATTGAGTGAGTGCTTTTCACTTGTGTTGTATGCAAGAAAAGTAGATAAGTATATGTAGACATTTACAAAGGTGTGAAAGAACTAAGATATTAGTTCGTAGGTAGACGAGTATGTACAAATATAAGTATAAAAAAATACGTAACTTAACTGAACATCAATACGTAGGTAGGTAGATAAATAAGTATAAACAGGCATATATAAAGACGTTTGGTAACTAGAACATTTCTAGATGGTTATATAGTATGATAGTTACATAAATACTTGAAACACTGCATACTGAAGCTAGTAGAGGGGATGTGTTATACACAAACACACACACGCACACACACACACACACACGCACACACACACACGCACACGCACACACACACACGCGCGCGCACGCACACACACACACACACACACACACACACACATATATATATATATATATATATATATATATATATATATATATGAATGTATGTTTGCAGTTTGAAGTGGGAATTTGGTTCTCAAAATGACTTATGTCCTGTCTTTCATAAGTACATAAATATTCCGGTGCAAATGTCAATAGCAAGGTAAATAAAATGAGTTCAGAAAATCCCTGGAAATTTTCTGGACTCATTTAGTTCGTCATTTTCCGTTTGGTATAAATAAAGGAAAGATCGGTTTAAATAAAGGAAGGTTTGGTATAAATAAAGGAAAGATCAAACAATAACTGACATCTTAAAAATGTTCGATATCTTTTTCCCTCTTTGACACTAAAACCGAGTAAAGACCAAAGCTTATGATGCGACGTCTTCTATTGGGTCTTTTAGGAAGCCAGGTTTTTCTAAAATTAATGCCTTTAATTTTAGAAGCACATGCTCCCTAGGCCTCGGATGCGGTGGATTCATTTTTCTCGTACCCTCTATTTTCGAGAAAGTGAATTTGTTTATAGCATTTTCTATTTGATTGTACCTGAAGATAAATTAAACCACATGAATTGAAAATTATATAGCATATGTAATATAATATTATAACGATTTTTCCATTTACCATTTTTGTTAAAGCTCCAAATAGCTCAATATTATTTTATTATAAAGCTTGACGTTATAGTGTAAAAAATTAAGACAATTTTTCCTTAAACTGTAAAAGTTAATAAACACTGAAAATGGGCGGCATGTTCATAAGTGTATTTTATTCTGAACTGCCAAGAATATAAATAGATTTTAACTATAATAGTTATCTATTATGAAAAATGCATACTGTAAGATAAACGTAAACTTTCATGGCAATTGATTAAGAACAAAAATAGACTATGCCCAAACTATAAGACAACGCAAATGTCAAGAATAGATCGGAAAAATTAATTTTTTTTATTAATCCCATTATTAAAGTAAAAAACAGTAATTAAAACCAATGAACGTAGAATAAATATTTATCACTTAAAGTAACGAAAATCCGGAGGTGTTTTGTTAAAAATACCTGATGCCATTTAAAATGTCACAATCATGTCCAAAATGTATTTAATGCTACGGAAAATGACTTTAGAATCTTAAGCCTTTTATTATATGCTAATTACCTTGAGATTATTTCCTAATAAATGTAATGAAGAATAAACTGTTTAATTTATTTCGTGACTTGACGGAACTATATTTCATTCATGTAGTAGCTTGGTATGCTAAATCTGTACTATTTCAGCTACGCAAAATTATAATATATAATTTTACGTAGCGGGCCTATTAAACAGTCAAGGAAAATTATCCCACCTGTAAGGAATATAGAAGTAGTCATGGATATTCATGCTTGTATCGACCCAGATATTAACATACTATTTTGGAACAGAATTAAATAATCAGAACTTACCGATGAATTTATTTAGCAGCTAGATATTCTCCAAAGAAAGAAATAATTTGAATTTCATGACGAATTTTGGTGTTTTAATTTATTTTTCTGCTTATTTGCATGCTAAATAAATTAAACATTAAAAAAAGTAAAAACATAATACGCTTTCATAAATATTTCACTAAAAGCAAAACTAATTATCATATGTGTCTTCTCTATCTACACTGTATGGATTTTAATTTAAACCATGTTTATTATTGAGTGAAAAAGCGTAGGGAGCTTTGTCTTGAAATGTAATCGAAATGTAAAGCATTTTCATTCACATTATATTAATTTGAGAAGCAATTTTTTTTAGAAGAAACGCCCCGTTATATTAAAGGAGACAATAATTTTGAACTTGCTCTATATTATATTGGAACTACTTCAAAAATATTAACACTTTATTGGAAACACTTTTACAGAATTGAAATTAACAGAGTAGTGTAGTTGATTAGGTTAAGGTGCCTTTCATGATTCTATGTCCGTGGGCGACTGGATGCTCAACTACTCTATCTCTACCTGTGTGGCAACTATACAAGGTAACTTTTTATTCGTTTTACACCTAGAACTAAAGTTGAAGTCTATCACGAATAATATCTATTCGCAGTGTGAAAATGATTTTCGAAGATAAAACATGACGGGATTTTTTTTTCTTACTTTTATATCATTTTATCATAAATACTAACCGTTAGCAATTTTAAAATAATTATCAGACACAAGCCACGATGACAAAATTTTATACGCTAAGTCTAAAATCCGGAACAAAAATATAATCAACCTGTATAAATAAAGTTTTAGGCGCGTAATCTAAAACGTTCAGACACGATCACATTTAGGGACTCAAATGATGCAATATGCCTCCTTTGTACATTATTATCTTGTATTAACATACTTATTTTTATTTATTTATATTGTTTTATTTCGCGCAACTCCGCCTTATGTGGCAATCCGGAAAACGGATATAGAAAGTGTAATTCAAAATATTTCTGTTCAGCAATAAAATGGTATTGTTGTTTGAGTGCGAGACATGTAAAACAATAATAAAACCTAGCAACCTGTACTCAAGTTTTCGTTAATTGATGCCTTAAATATGTTATAGGAACATCTTGGTCCAAGGATATACCCATCGAAAGCTCGCTACGGCGATGTAGGGAAGATCTATTAATTACAAAATAAATGCCGAGGATATGTCCATCGAGGACTCACTAGAACGATGTAAGGAAATTTCGCTTAATTACAAAATATAAGGAAATTAATGAACCACACGCTCAAAAGTGAAACTATATTCTTATTAAAATTTGTGTATTAAATATTTGATCGAAACCATTAAGAAAAGAGGAAACTTGGCCATCCAAAGTAGTCCAGTTAGCGAAATGTACTGGTGGCATTGTATCGGCAAGACATCGACAAGACCTGGATTGTTTCGATTGGGTATCGGCAAGACCTGGATATCGACTGAGTATCGACTGGTATCGATTGAATATCGAAAAGACCTGGATTGTAAAGCTATTGACTAGGATGAATTTCTGTGGATATCCTTTGCCCTAGCAAGGGGCAACAAATTAGTAAACTCCCGTAATACTAGATTTAGCTGATAAGACGGAAACATTAAAAATAATTTATCCTCTCCCTTATAACCATAAATTCACATTTAATAATACCTGTGATTCGGAAGTTAACATCAATCTTCTGGCGATAAAAACCAGTTATACGGGATGCGATGGCCTTAGTATCATAGCCCTTAAGCTTATCTTAGATATTGTAACCCCTGTTATTACTGACACATCTCTGGCAACTGCCACTTTTCCTTCTGAATGGAAGAGAGCGTATATAATACCCTTACCAAAAACATTGTCGCCTGCACATCCTAAAGACTTTCGACCCATTTCCATACTACTACTTCTAAAAAAAGTCTTTAAGCGCACAGTCCATGTCCAACTTATTCGATATCTTAATGTTTGCAAATATCTAAATCCACTTCAATCTGGTTTCAAAACTGACGGTAGTACCTCAACCGCCTCAATTAAAATTACAAATAATATACATTTAGCCACGAATAACACTCAATTTATAATACTTGTATTTCTTGACTTCAGCAGTGCATTCAAAACTTTGATACTTTACTACTTTGACTTTGATATTTTACTAACTTGTCTGAAGTCTTTGAATATATCTCAACACTCATTAGAATGGTTTAGCTCATATCTATATGAACGTCGGTAGTCTGGTAAGTCATCAGATATGTTCTCTGAAAGGACGGACAGCTGGTGTGTCTCAAGGAGGAGCTATTTCTCCACTTTTTTGTCAATATATTATATGTATAATATATTGATGAGGTTTTTGGGAATATACACAGTAATTATCATCTTTACGCTTATGATTAATAAATACATGTCCCTACTGATGTAAACTCCATAACAACCGTTATTAATACCCTTAATGAAGACCTCGATTCAATCGGTCAGTGGTGTCATAGAATGGGTCTGTTAGTTAATCCAATTAAGTCTCAAGCAAACTAGGTTCTCAGATCTGCCATATATCTAACATTAAATGATACACCAACTGTTAAAGACTTGGGTCTACTGATCGATCAAAATCGTAGGTGGCAACCTTAAGTAAATGATGTTAGTCGTCGTATCTTTAATAAAATGCACTTCCTCAATTATCTTCAAAATTTTCTAGACGATTATTTTCAAATCAAAGTTTACCTCTGTCAAAACCCTTGCTGCTACTGCTTGGCTATGGAGATGTATGCTATCCAGACCTTATTGAATATTACTTTATAAAATTATTACACCTATAAAATTTGTGCATCCGCTTTGTTTTTTATTGTAAAAAATATGATCATGTACCTTAATTCAGAGCGCAACTTAAATGGACGAAAGTCCGTAATCGACGGAATCTTTACATATTTTAATTTCTCTATAATATTTTGAATAATGCTACATATCCAACCTATTTTAGAAGCAGATTCAGTTACTTATCTACACACGGTATAGGGTTCTGAAAACCAGCTCAGTCGCCTTTTTCCCAAACATGTAATCACCTTTTATGAATAGTCTTTCCATGTCCAAACTATAATACTTTGGAATCAAATAGATCAGGATACAGGAACTCGCCCTCCTTAAACGTAGTCAATGATCGTCTGAAAAAGTCCTTTCTCTCATAAACCCTGTCCTACTTTTGCTAATTCCATTTTTTTACCCATTTTCCTTGTTTCCAATCATGTCAAGATTTGTAATTAACCATTTTTCTTATTCTTATATAGCTTAGTTTATTATTATACTTAGTATTATTCTTATATAGCTTAGTGTTGGTTATATATATAAGCTTTTTTTGTTATCTGTTTCATCCTAAGCTTCGTTTTTTTATTAATGTCTTTTATAGCCATCCATATCACAAAAATTTTATATTTAATCAATGTGGTTGACTGGAAGAGATTGCTCTTGTACTGTTAAATCCGGAAAATATATGTGTTATGTGTATGTTAAAGTGTGAATAAATAAATACTCCTTTAATTTTACAATAAATTAATAAATATATTTTTCTTCACATTCGTTGCCCCTTGGTGGGGCAAAGGACATCCACGGTACTTCTTCCTGGTCAATAGCTTCACAATCCAGGTCTTGTCGATATTCTTTAGCGCCACCACTGCATTTCGCCACTGGAACCACTTTTTATGGCCAAGTTTCTTCTTTTCTTAATGGTTTCGATAAAATCTTTTTGAATGCGGTTTCACTTCTGAGCGTGTAGCTCATCTATTTCCATATATTTTGCATTTAATAGAAACTTCCCTATATCGTTCTATAGAGATTTCGATGGATATATCCTCGGCATTTATTTTGTAATTAATCGAAATTTCCCTACATCGTTCTAGCGAGTTTTCAATGGATGTATCCTCGGACCAAGATATTCGTATAACATATTTTGAGCAACAATTAAACAGACTTGAGGAGGGGTTGTTAGGTTTTATTGTAGTTTTCAATGACTCAAACACATACAGCAATTCGGTTTTACCGCTGAACGGAAATATTTTGATTTACACTCTCCGTCAGTTTCCGCAACTGCTATGCGAGGCGGAATTGCGCGAAATAAATAAATTTAAATAAATACAAGATAATAATGGGCAAAGGGGGCTATTGCATCATTGTAAATAATATATAAATAAATAATACTCTTTTAATAATAATAATACTTAGGTCACCCAAATACTTAAATATCATTTTAATAAAAAATGTATTTAACAGTAACTTTGTAAGCGTGGATGGTTTGATAGGATATGTGAGCAAAATATTCAACCAGGATATTAATTAATTTGTAAATTTGATCTCGCCACATCACGTCTTTTTTGACATGATTTTAGGGTAGCATCACTTTATTTCACCCTTTCTGTGGAATTTTTTAACAGAGCGGTTATTTAATATTTTATTCATATTTACTTTTTTTCTATAGAGAAATAACACATAAACCCGCTTTGATGACAATATGTGTCATTTTAAAAAAGATTTTTAATTTAGATTTATACCAATGTTATTATTTTACCATTGTACATGCTACCCACAGTAATTAACTCTTACTTTTTGATATATTATTCGTGTAATTAACAAACCATTTGAGTACTCCTTATTTTAGTAACCTCCTTATTTCGGAAAATTGAACCAAAATTTATAAAACTGACAAAATTATAAAAATTATGGTTGTGATTAGTTTTTCAGGAATTCACGACATTTTACAACAGTGAAAGAAGTTCTATGTCCTATTTATTTATTTGTGAAAAAAATGTTTTTTAAAAAAATTTTCCGGCTTGGAAAAGCCGTCGAATAAAAAGGACACTGAAATGTATAAAATATTCAAAATAAGAGTTCGAACTTTTGCTGTAAAATATCGTTTTTGAATATAAATAAATTTTCAAAATACTGCTGCTTCTAGAGATTTTTTTTAATTGGTGCACAAGTCGACGCTTCTCTCTTCTCTCAATACATACCCAGACACACAGATGAGCGATATATTTCACTTGGCTCTTTATACTTTTCAGTGCATTGCTTATTCGGTAGTTACTCGAAGTCGGTCAAATTTTTTTGGAAAAATATTTTATTTTTTTCATTTTCAATGAAATTGAAACACGGAATTTAATGACATCTCTGCTCAAGACCTACAATACTAACTTGCTAACAGAAGACGAGCGATTCACGATTCGAGGAGGTAGTACCCCCAGAACGTCAAGACTAGCGTGTCGAAATTCAAAGTTTGTGGCGAAGTCTCTGCTGAAGACCCATAATATTAATTTAAAAAATTAGATTCCTAAACCTCACAGTTTAGGCAGGCGGTGCTCCTGCAGCATCAGGACTGACGAGTTAGAACCTGTAGTTCAATAGGTAAGAGTTATACTTGCTACCTAATTTCGAAATTATATTGTATATACAAGTATATACTTTTCCTATTACGTAACTGTTTACCCTGTTTCTTTTTTGCTACGTAAAAACAAGTCAAACGAGTCCAAATTCGATGAGTTTACTCTTCGTTACTGAAGAGTTCCTGTTACCACCTTCTGGATCCATCGTTGCACCCTGGTTTGATTAAAGAACATATTTATGTTGCACTTAGTCACATCTTATTAGATTATCATTAAACCTATAAAAAAATCATGGCACCTTTACTATTCAATGCTCAGCAAATTAATGATATATCTTCAATTTTTATATTCACGTTCTAACTGAATTTTCATGATAGTATACTCTACCAAAGACAAAAAAATCGTCCAAATCGAGTGGAACTATTCAATCCAAACTCGATCACGACAATTGAGCTATTCAATTTTGGTGGATTTTATGGTATATCTTTCATTTCCATAGTTAGGTTCTAGCCCAATTTTAACGGGACCAAAGAAATCATCTAAATAATTGAGAAATTCGGGAGATATGAGGTAACGCATATAAAAAAATAAAGAGAAGTTGAAAATTTTCTCCTTTTTTTGGAGGCGATTTGAAATGATAATAATACTTGTGAACAGTGTAATAAGACTCTATAAATGCACTTTCCAATTTTTAAACTTCTATATATACCCAAGTATATATATATATATATAACCCACGTTATTTGAATCATACATTCATATAAAATTTTGTGTAAATGTAATTTTAGCAAAAGAAAGAAATAATAGTCTGAAAATCGGGATCCCTTATAGATAAATGTTTAGATAATCATCACAATATATTATCCATATAAATTTTCACAGACAGAGTACATGTGTGTGCTATTTTCCCAGGCACTTGCTCGTTTAATCCATCTCAAGGACTTCTTTTGGTGAATCACCATAATAAATTCAGCAACAACAAATGCTTAGTGGTCGTTAAAAGCTCGTTAAGTTTAAGATAAACTTTAAGCATAAACTGAATAAAAGACAGAAAAAGTTTAAATGAACTAAATCTATGTATTTGCATCCAAATAAAATAGGTGGCGATATAAAGCAGAAATGAAGGACCTTAATTAATTTAATTCCACTGGTTGTTGAATCGCGAGCGCTTTTTTATTGATTTTTGCATATTTAGTATTGTTATATTAAACCTCATTATCTTAAATCGATTACTTCACGTCAAGTTATGAAGATCATGCAATGTCACTATTTAAGGACTATGAATAAACATACTTGAGCATATTATTTAAATTTTTAATATTATTCGGGATTGTCTTTCTTATCTGTTTTAAGTACTGAGTCTTCAAATTAATAAAATTATCATCTAGGTAAAATTATAGAACTGAATTATAGGAAATAGATTGTTGCCCATAAAATTTCAAGTTTTAGAACCGCCAGCAGCAAATTAATGGCACTATTTTTGACTTGCAAATAATAATACAAAAATATTTTGCAACCTTACTTTTTTGAACTATTTACTTTTTCCCTAAAGTCTTTTTAGAAGTACCATTGGTTTTATTATAATTAGGAATCATATTTTTATTATCGTGTAATAATAATAATAATATGAAATTATTGTAAGAATTTATTGAACAAAATAATAAAAGAGGTTCATAAAAAACCTATTGATAGAATTTATTGTTTGTACTGGGATAAATTACACACCTTATTATAAAAAAGTTGTGTTTTTTTAATATTATAAATGCATTGGACGATTTATGGAATACTTAATAACACACCCCAATCGATCAAACATACCCAATTTTTTATGTTCCATTTATGACCAGTATTTATTGAGCTAATTTCAACTATTTATTTATATTTTTATATATTATACCAATATTCAAATTTGTAAAAATACTTTCACGTAAATGTTATACGTGTTCAATTATGTTATAAGAAACCACGGGTTATCATATTTGTTTCTCGCCCATTTCAAGCACGTATAAGCGAGAGGGATGTTAAACCTCTATTAACATTCACATTGCCCTCCTGCGCTCAAGAACGGAACAACTCATAAATACCGAGATACTTGATCTTCAAAAATTCTCCTCGAGAAGCAACAATTGAAAGTGCCTATCATGTCTTTGGTTCACTTATCGATCACTGTTCGTGGTTTAACCTTTCACTCGTCCTTTAATGGCAAAAGCTTGAGGGGTGAATCATTAAATCGACAGTGGAGTGCGGGTGGTTATTTATTGGAGTTGGTTTTGGGCGACGTTATCACCGTGCTAATCTCATTTAATTAATTACATAGTGTTTTTTCTAGAAACGTGATGAAGTAAATAAGATATTTACGCAAATGACACCCATTCCCAAGATGCTAAAATTTTATCACTCAGGATTGGTTTAAAAAGAAATATGAATTATTCTATAAAAATAATGGAAAAACCTTAAAGTGTTTTTAGACTTGATGGTGTTCTAACATTTAATCTTAGTGAATCTTACTTTTTTTAAATAAAGACATTTTTTTAATTTTTCAGGAAAATAATATTATTAAATTACGTATCATTTTTACAAATAAAGACCTTTTAAAAATCTTCTTTATTTTTCATGTTGACAACATTTTCGTTATCAAGTATCAAAGTTTCTCGGTGACCTTTAAGGCATTATTATGAAATCATTGTTTATTTAAATAAAAATTATTTTATTTCATTGTATAACTTTGACTGGCGTTACAAAAAAATATTATACGTTTTATTGAGATGATCTATTGGTTGCAAGATACGTTTCACTAGCAATCAAATATGTTTCACTAGCTCGCTACGCAGTCATATACTCTATAAGGACATTGCTAATTTTTCGTCACTATGGGATTTATGTCATATGCTAAACGATGAGGCAAGTTGACCATTCTTGCAAAGTGAACGACCTTACATATTTCTTGTTAAAATAAAAACCTACACTCTCTGTACTTAGCGCGTAGAATTTAATTTGGGTCTTTATATCCCAAGCGATTATAAATCAGTACTAAGGGTACTGTTATGTGTTTGGTTTCAGAAAATCGTCTTGTGAAAGACTGGTGTCAGTAAGGTTTTTAAGAAACTTTTCAGAGGTCGATACTAACCTGAATCTGGCTTTTTTTAATGACAGGTAAAATAGTTTTGTGTCTATTGTCATATCATCTCTAATTATTCCTTAAAAAGCAATGATGAAGAACGTTTTGTATCGAATGCAAGAAACGTGTAAGAAATTTACACTGTTTATTTATGAGAGTCGTCTGGTCAGGAGTTTGATTGAGCTACCAGTTAATGCAGAAGCGGTATGAATCTACGTACATTTGTCACTATACATACACATATATATTTATCTCATTTCATCTATATAATGGAGAAATCTTTAAAAAAAGAGCAAATCATATTAATGAATGGCCAAAATTTCCTGCTATCTGCTGCTAAAATAGCTACAAATTTCTATTGAAAAATGTAAATAATTGACAATAATTAAACAAAAAATAACTGTCCAGTACGGGAATTTCTACGATTCAAAGCAACACGGGAATTTCTACTTATTAAATTACAATATATATTAAAATGATAAATATAGAAAATTAAGATAACTGAAAGCTGAAATCAGGAATTTCCATTAAATATTACAGTTATGAACAAAATATTCTAATTTCGGTAGCTCTTGTGAGGCCAACAAACTCTTATACAATTATTTGTAATTAAACCAACGTTTATTAAAATCAAATAAACCTTACCGTTGTCTCCAAAATATAATGTGAAGTCGCGTTCAAATAAATGTAAACATTCTGATGAATTCTATATAAAGAACCACCCCTATTTCAAAACCGGTATAAGATTTCATCCAATAAAATCAGCGGTATATTTATATATACCTTGATGTGGCAAAATTTATATTTATTTATAAAACTTGTAGAGGAATATCTCTTTAACGCTTTATAAGGTAATAACTCAACATCGTTCAGTGGGAGTACATTTTCTGCAAAATTGTTCCTTTTGAACTGACTGAGATGACTAAATATTGAATGTATTTAACATACGTGCCCTCACTAAAACCTGTTAATAGGATGTACTATGTTATTATTAATTTGAATTAAAGTTACAAATTATTATTACTTCCAGAGAAAAAGACAAAGAACTCTAACACATTTTCATATTTTTATTTGATCCCATTTAAATGAAAAATTCATTTCCATTTACTATTGATCAACTCTCTTTAAGTCCTGATATATTCAAGTTTAGCAGAGCCTTTGAAATTTTGCCTCTATAGGTAAACGATTTGGCATAAGTTCTAAAGTTTAAGTAATTAAAATTTTAAAGCTTAATTTGCGAATATCTTAAATTTCTTAACAAATTTCTAGCAATTTATTAAAATACTAGCTATGCTCAGCAGTTTTATGTGCATAGAATTATCTAAGTTGTAGGTTTATTTACTTTTAAATCAGATATTCCAAATTTCTGTAAAAACAGTCTCTTATAGTGCTAGTATAAATTGGTTTTCACCAATATCTAATCTAGATAAAATAATAATAAGGTTACCATGAGAAAAATGTTTTTTTTTTCTTAAATCAGTTAGGTCGTCAGAGATAGGGTTACACTGATTGAAATATTAAGCATTACCTTTCAATAAATATGACAACCTCTATCTACCTTGCTCTCTCTAAACCCCATTTCTGTTTCCATTTTTACCAGTATTCTACTGCTATGAATCGTAGTGCTATGATATATAATCTTCATTTAAGTATGAGCTCTATGTCACAAAATATGTTTTTGTAATCAAAAACAATTAAAGCAAACAAGCATACTTTTTCAGTCTATAATTGCTATAAACTATACAAACAATAGCGTAATAATATACAACCCATAGTTCTCTCCAAGATATGGAATTTCAAAATTAAGAATTTTTTGAGATAGGACGGGTATTTCTAGAGATAAGAGCAGTCAAACAAATAAACGATTTTTTTTTGTTTTATATGCAGATCTAGATTAATAACTAAGGTATCTCCTTTCGGAACTATAGCTTTTGCCGGAGTTTGTAGAACCAACGGTATCATTTAAGAATCACAGATTGACGAGAAGTTTGAGGAGGATATATCATTTATAAAAGCATGAAAATTGCTCGATTCTAAATTACACATTTTTTCAAAAAGTACGAAAATATTAAATTGTTGTTTAACTTACACTGTTTTGTCAAATTTTAGAATTTAATTTTTTTCTCAAATGCACCAACATTTCTGCAGCTGAATTATACACAAATGGGAAATTCGTATCAAAGCTATAAGTATATGTTATATTATAACAACTTAGGGACCAACAAATATAGCAAGTTCTTTATGATCATGTTATGATCATATCATGTGTAGTGTACTAAAGTTTCATTTTAAATGTTAGTTTCTTGAAATAAATTGGTAAAATGACTGTGTTTTACAAGGAAACAAATAATATTTTTTTCAGTAATCGAAATTGATAGTAAACGAGACAAACTTATATGGCTTCTTGTTAATATTATCTTCTACTTCTCCTTTAATAAATACAAACGTTATGATCCATAACATAAAAAACACGTTAAATTACACCTTAAATATATCGATCATGAGGTCGTGCGAATAACGAGACGACCATAAAGTTTCAAGTGTCATTTTAATCCCATCTCTCATTTTATAGCATAATTTTTAACTTTCACTTATTAAAATACAACGTGTTGATCCCTCCTTATGGAAATATAGAACAGAATTGTGGCAAGCTATCAAACTCACTTGCTAGTTTAACATGACCTTTTTAAGTTATAAAAAAAATACAATTTTTAATTCAGCAGCAAAGTAATGAAAGTTAGTAGTCACAAGTACCACAGTATAAACCGATACTTATTGCGTATATTAGTTCAATATAGTAGGACAAAACCCGACATACACGAAATACAGAACAGAATTGTGGCAAGCTATCAAACTCACTTGCTAGTTTAACATGACCTGTTTAAGTTACAAAACAAAAATACAATTTTTAATTCAGTAACAAAGTAATGAAAGTTAGTAGTCACAAGTACCACAATATAAATCGATACTTATTGCGTATATTAGTTCAATATAGTAGGACAAAACGCGACTAAGTCTGTAAATTTTTTGAGAATTTTAAAAAGGTGAATTATTATATTTTGAAACAAAGCGATCTGTGAAATTTGCGACAAGTGCCAGTATTCTTACCGTCGCTACTTTATTACTCCAAATGTTTAATTTTCTGAAAGAATTTTTATATTAAAAATGTGAGACAAAAATAAACAATAATTCGGATAAATTTAAAATAATTTAACCAAGAAAAACACGTACACACATGTTTCATTTTTAGGATTTATATATATATATATATACACACACACATATATATATATATATATACATATATATATATATATATATATATATATATATATATATATATATATAGTAACAAACAGTATTTATATAAACAGTCATCAAGTAATAGTAATATTTAGCAGCGAAATTTGAAATGTCTGTTTAGCCAAGAAATCCAAAGTAACTTAATAAAATTTTGCGTCTTAACTTGGAATCTTTGACTTAAATAATTTTACGTAAGTTCATTGGCAAAAATAAGCCTACTAGATGTAAGATACTGGAGAAATTACTAGACAACGCGTGCATGTATTGTAACTTAGTATAACGTTAAAAAACTAACTCAATCAGATGGGTGAATTCTAATAAATATGTTGTTACTATTTGGCAGTGTTGTACTTGAAGAAAACCAAAATAAAATTGTGATATCACACATATAATATAAATGAACCATGGAAATAGGGGTTGAACAATTAAGAAAATGGCTCTTCCATTGATTTTCAACCATTGTTAATTGTCGAAGTTGAGAATTAAATATTTGTACTTTAGAAGTTATCATTCCCATATTATACAGTATTCAAAATATTGGTATAACATTAGTTAGTGGACAGGTAAATAACATAAATATCTACCTGTAATAGAATAAACAAAATTTTATTAACTAAATATTATCTTTTTATTGGTACACATAGCTTTATTTATAGTTTTCTCATCGTTTTCGCTTATTATATCAGAATATAATAGTCACATTACATATCATGCAGATTATATTATTTACTATGTTAAAACTATGTGCGTTAAATATTCTCTTACTCTCAGATTCTAAAAATATTTCTAAAATTCATGGATCAAGGATAAGAAAATATTAACATATATCTTCCTTTTTAGCATAAATTTTACATTTGCATTCGTGTTTAGATTTCCGATCCTCAAAATTAAAAAAGGAACTCTTAAAGGATCATTTGACGTCTGCCTATCTATCCGTTTTATAGTCAAAGCCCTTTTTCTCATAAACGGTTTAAAATATCAAATTAAAATGATTATAGTATGCTGAGGCATTTGGCTTTACATTGCTGTAAATGCAATTTGGCCCATGCAAAAAGAAGACGATGGCCTTTATAGCGTAATTCTTTGTTGTTTATAGGGTTACCAAAATCTATAGAATACCTCCGATCGACCTAACAATCTTGAGTGTCATCTTAATAGGCCTCATACCACAAGTATAAGAAAATTCAAAATATGTGGAATTATATATTTTTTGGAATTTGCGCCTGTGAAAAAAATATAAGGGATATTTAAGTACCTACTAAAAAACAAATTTTGTAAATACTATAATAGAAATATTAAATATCATGAAGTGTTTATAAAAGCTTAAACGTGTACGCAACCCTCGCAATGCGAGTTCCATTCGTGTTTAAAAGGGTTTTTTACTACAGTAGCAATTAATTCGATGTACACCTTAAACAATATTAAAATTATCTTTATCCTTCTCCCATTATTACCCTTTTTTATAAATCAATTACAGCATAATGCACAAATTTATAAAACATGTACATTACAGCATAATGCACAAATTTATAAAACATGTAGAAAACATGTTTTACTACAGTAGCAATTAATTCGATGTACACCTTAAACAATATTAAAATTATCTTTATCCTTCTCCCATTAATACCTTTTTTTATAAATCGATTACAGCATAATGCACAAATTTATAAAACATGAAGTGTTTCTTCACACCCATTACCAATATTATGTTTGATATTTTAATATAATTATGTTGCAATACATAGAGAAACCGACTGACTAGTTAAATTATTTGATTTTATACTTGAGAAGTATTTAAAATATCTGTTCATATTTAACAAATAATTGATATTTAAGTGTCATCGTGGCCAACTTCTAAATAATAAGATACCGTGGGAATACGTAGCGATCGTAAATTAAAAGATTGAAAATTTCAAGAAGAACGCAAGATGTAATGATAGAAAAGGAGTAATGATAGAAAGTGAGTATCAATTGTACAGAACCCTCGCATCGTAACCGAGTCAATTTTTTTCTGCTCACCCTCTAAGTCATCACTTGGGACGCGTGGCAATCAGGACCATTTGACTCGATTGCGTTATTACAATCCGATTGAAAATTCTAATAAACAATGTCTTAAGAACCTGTCAAGAACGAGCAGAGTTTACAGTGTAAACTTACAGTTAATAGCATTTTTGCTAAACTATTTACTAATATAATTTTTCTCGCAACGTAAATATATTGCCTACTGTTTTTTTAGATGCGGAAAACAATATTATGTATTTAAAAAAATGTATAACCTAGGATAATCGCTTTAATTTTCTCATAAGTTTTATCTAGACTTCTAAAACGCTATGTTTTAATTATTTTACGTAAAATAAGGGATGAGAATATACTCGTATTTTTATACGGTAGGAGCATATTCTTCAGTATATATCTGAAGGTATACTATAAAAAATTAGGAAAAAAGGTTATAATTTTGAGACCCTTATTATTGGCACTTTCAAAAGGTACCCCATACTGTACAATTGTCTCAAAAAAATAGGGTCAAGCAGAAGCACAGACATAGAAAATTTCTAAAAAAGCATACATAAAATAAAAATTTTAAATTTAAAAAAAAAATATTTAAAAACTATAAAATATAGCTAAACACACTATAAAAAATCACTTAACTTGATATTGTCCACCTCTGTGTTTCCGGTTGACACAATTTCCTAGAACACCTGTAAATTAAATTTAAAAAAAAATCGAGTATTTCATTAGTTTTCTTTAAAATTTTTATATGAGTATTTTGAGTGTTCGGGGTAATTTGCCTTATTACTATTATAACAATTTCAAATTTCTACATAAAGCATCTTCTGAGAAACAAAAATGTGACAAAGAGACAAAGAGACAGCGGCGTGTGATCTCATTAAGATTTCTTTTTTTTTGAGATACCAAACCCTAAAAGTGGAAAGTGTGTTTAAGAATTACATAATATAGTTTTGTTTGATTATATAAATATCTGTTCTATCGATGTTTTTAATTTTCGTAATTTTATACACATTTTACACTAGAACTTCAAAATTTTTAACAAAAACATACTAAACTTTATTTAAAATACAAGCAATAAAGTTCACGTGTAATAAAAATTAGTCTAATAAGATTTATAGCGGAGAAACAGAGGAAAGACGAACATCCGATTGGATATACATCGCAACACGCCATAGCAATAAATATTTCCAGTACAGTTGATTTTCGAAATGGAACATTTAGGCAAAACCGTTTTCATCGCCTAGCGACTTTATTATTCAGGTGGAAATAATAAGCCTTATGGATGACATAACATGAAATGGTTTGAAAAGTTTCCGAATCTCTTAGAAATACTAAAACAATCTATACTTTAAGTATCTCAGTATTCATTATAATGATGAAATTTGTATTATACTAGACATTATCGACACTTCAAATAATTATTAATTTCATATTTACTCGCCATTTCTTCCCTGTCTACGCTACCATGCTACGCTGTCATGTAACTCTCCACTTTTATATTCCTGTAATTCACCGGTGTATTATGAGTCAATATTGTGAGTCCTCATATTTATTTTTACAATTTTAAAACTTTTTTAAGTAGTAATAAACGCATATTATAAACTAAAAGGTCTAAATAAAATTTGCAACAAAAGTTAGGCAAAAAAATATTATTTAAAGAAGCATATTATTCTTAAAAAGTTAGAAAATGCAAAATGGCTGACATAATGACCGTTCAGAGTAATATAATATGCTTGGTGATCAAACGCTTCTCTAGAAACATTTGATTCTTGCAAATATTCTCATATTAAAATCGATTCTAGGTCAAATAAATATGACATTCATTTTAAATCTTTAAAAACTTAAAACACACTGGTAAGATGACTCCATAAAGTGCAAGCTGTAAAAGAGCTTGTGCTGCGTAAGCCCATATAAACCATTAATAGTAATGAGCAGAAATATTCTACATCAATGTGATTCTAAGATAACGCCTACAGCATAATATTGAAACTTCTTAGGAATTAGTTATCGCTAGAGATCTTGGACATCAAATTTCTGTAATTATAACATTAATAATGGATTTGGGTGCTAATTATGAGGCTCCTCCTCCCACCCCATAATCTAAGATTTCGTGATAACATCGTAATTTAATCATAACTTTATAATAACTGTGGCGTAAATGTATGTATATATGAATAAAATTACCCATATGTCCAAAAGGTTAAACAATTTTTAAGTCAAAGTGACTATTTTTACGTCGTAGGTTACTTTAAATCCACAAAAATCTATAAAAAATAAAACATCTATGACTAAATAAACTTTCATTATGCTCAATGAATAATTAAGAGGAGAACTTCGAATTAAAACAAAAACCAAATACAGAAAGTTTACAAAAAGGGAGACGTATTCGCTTCACTTCCGTAAACTAAAGTAAGTATCGAATTAAACTAAAACAAAACTCATTCAATGAAACAATAAATGAAATTAAATATTCCACGTCTCCCGTTAATGCCAAATTCCTCTCATGGCTTGGAATTAATCTCTTTATCGAAACAGACTACATCCACCGAGTGATCTTAAAGGAGGAGCTTAGGGCGGGAACGAATGCGGAACTTTCGAAAGCTTTCATACAATTTGCACTATTCTGCTTGGAAGATACTTCAGTTTTAGCGCATATCTTTTTCTTTATGTTTATGTTACTTTATATTATGAACTTCGGCAATGAGTACCGTAATCAAGAAAGCTATTACTTTAGTGCTTTTTGTCCTCAACTGGAGAATATTTTTTTTGTATATCTATATAAAATCTGAATTCCTTTGATAACTACTATTTTATTTTTTCAAGTAAAATATCCCTTCAACAGAAACAGTTTCGAAACTGTTGTATGCTTTTTCGTGGTTATTACACAATCACAGAAATACAAGCATTTTCCTTAATATTTATTAAAAAAAAACAACATACATTGGAATAAAATACATAAACAAAATTTATTCGAATTCATGGTATCTAAGAATTTTTGCACTACTTTTTTCTTGGGAGATTTTCAATATAATAAAATATTCGAAAAAAACGAGCAATTCGTTGAGGCAGTCTTTTTAATATGTTTTCTCCTAACGTGTTTTATTTTTATTACTTATAATAGATACATGTATTTTTGATAAATATACATATTATAATATATTTGCTTATATTCTATAATGATTTTGTCCTGAAATTATATTTATAAACATTACAATACATGTATATATTTTGACGCTAATTAATTTCATCACAACGCACCTAAATTTCGATCATTGCATTTGACCGAGTTACACCCTTAAATTGATGTTGCTAAAGAAATGTCCATATTATTACTATATTTAGTGTTTTACATTAATGCTGTTCTCTCTTTTACCTCAATTGGAGGACGAAATTATTTTCATAATGATATAAAATATTAGAAGAAAATATTGGAACGAACAACTTAAATTTGGCAAAAATTGTTAACATTTTGTTTCGTTTAACAATTTTGTAATATGATAAAACTTCCTATCGGACAAGACTCGGTGTTATTTACTTAATAATAATAATTTCGTTCTAAATAATGTCAAAAAATGTACTATGTCAATAATAATGTCATAAGTCTCGAGAGTTCAAAACCAGCATGTGAATCTCGCCATATTAAAAAAAAATTACACAGGGGAGTCCGCGGAAGAACTATTTATTCGTTTAGAGTTTGTTTATTCGTTCGTTTTTAATTTTAACAGTAAAACAGTGATGAATTTGTTTAATTTTTTATAATTTTTTTTTAGATTCCAGGCAAATGCGAAAATTAAAAAAATTAAATTGCATATTGAAGGCGACTTGAACAATGTGCATGTCTGATTTTATCAACAATTTTTTTTGACAAGAAATAGACAATAAAAAATTGTTCTTGCAGTCTCAATCGCTTATCGATTTGCGGTCACCAGATTAAAAGTCGACGATATTCCCAAAGTTTTCGTTAGTTAGAAGTGTTTCTATAATATTTCCACACAGGATGAATTTCCAAGACTAAAGAGAGTATATTAAGGTGATTTATTAAAGATACAATATGTAGTAATTCTTTGTACCTGAAAAGATCGTGATCAAATTTAAGATTTATTATTCATAAATCTTCATCGCTTTCCCGGTGGCGGCTGTATTTTCCATACATGTATTTTCCATAAATGGAAGAAATAGTGTTAAAAGGGTTGCAATTATAATAAAACCCAGGATATATCGTTTATTTCTAATGGATTTCTTTTTAATGAGGATATTTCTTTTGATTTCTGTTTTTTTTTTAATTCCCTCTAAAGGCGGTTATTTGATTTACACTACCTGTATCTTAATGCAGCCGATATCTCTATTCCCATAAAATGTTATCACTTTTACCAACAATAAAAATAGCCACATCAAATGAAAAACACTGGATGGGAATGAAATCATGAATAAGTAATTAATTTTAAAACTGCTGAATATTTTAGCTACATATGTAGTAGTTGTAATTTATTTTCACAGTTTTATGTCACTACCTAACCGTGACACTAAAAAACTTAGTGTTTCAAATATTAAAATAATTACGAAATCACACATTAGTTTTTCATCACTTATTAGGCAAGAAGTTATATATATATATATATATATATATATATATATATATACATACGTGTGCGTGTGTGTATACATATATAAATGGGAATTTATTGGAAAAATATAATAACATAATAAAGCATAGGAATATTCTGACAGGCCTGAACGAATTGTACATAATAACAACAATTTTCTACAAACCTTTCAAAGATTCTTTGTAAATATAATCATAAAGCTAATGCTATGAAGAAAACCCTTACTAGAATTCTACTTAATGTTTATTCTAAAATTATGATATTGAATTTAAAGTTCATAATTTGTGAGAATTATATGTTTACATATGCGAAATATAGGACAATATATTAACTTGGTTAAAAATAATAACAATATTTGTAAATTATTTAATAGAAATACTAAAAACTAGAACTACCTTAAGTATTTAAATGTACACGTGTACACTTACAGGTTTTTGAATACAAAACAATACACATATATATCCGTGGCAGATTGACAACTAAGTAACACTAATACCTTGTAACTCAAATTATCGTATTTAGAATGTGCACATCCACAATTTGTAAATTTTAACTCACTGACTTCTGAATATTCGAATTAACATTTATAATAAATTGTATTATAAATGTATGCTAATGCAAATTTTTGCATTTTAAATTCGTGTTTATTATTTACAATCGCCTATACCGATGCCTACATTGTTACAGATTCATTCTCAAGCATTCAAAGTTTATTATAAAATTAATTCGCAGCAAACGTTCGCACAGTCAAAACAAACATTTATAATTCGATTAATATCGATTTGAACACAGTCTCTGCATTTCAATTCGCACTCACGGATGTAGGAGTATTAAATTTGGCCGTAACAAATATGGTAGTCGCTAATACCTTATTTTATGCCTGTGTATGTAAAATTAAGAGTTTATTAATATTAATTTTCAAATGTCGCCGATTAAAATATAATTTCATTCGATATTAATGAAGAGAAATAATATTCAGAAAAAATTATATTCAGAAAAGAAGCATGTCTATTAAATATCTAAATTAGAAAAGTGAACGCAAGGAAATTACATCGCGGTGTGCAATCGTTTCACCAACTCGCGTTATTAAAAGTTTTCAACCGAGGATAAAGGGGCGAGGAATTTTGTCTTGGGAAATTATTTTCATTTGTACGTAGTTCGATTTTCGATACCCTGACTGCTGTTTGAGTCTCTTGAAGCTTGATTGTTACATTTATTATTAACAGATTCGGTTTTTATATAGTCTTAGTTGCATTTTCCTTTCACTTCTCCTGTAACCGCTACTATGAACTTTCATAGACAACTATGTATGAGTTTACTTTGTAAAAGGCATAACGGTATTCCAGTTATAACTCAAAATGGTAATACTAATATTTAATATAAATCAAAATACTTTATCTGATAACTTTTCTTAATTTTAAGTAATTTAATATCGCCTAATTTTATACATAATTATTTTCTAATTAACACGCAAGCACGCACGCATGATTGCATGCACGCATGCACGCAAGCGCGCACGCACGCACGCTCGAATGAACGCACGCACTTACTTAGTCTACAAAAGTATCGTGTGTGATATATTTTGAGCTTGAAAGATGAATTAAAGTTTTATATTGCTATCAATATCATTAAAAAGAAAATTAAATTAAATTAAGGTAGAAAATGAAATGTACGAATTTGAATTCTCGCATAATGTTTTATAAATAATAAATTTGTAACTAAAAATTATCTGAGTTGTGGTTTTATTCACTATTAAATCAGGTATTCCAAAGTTCTGTAAAAAAAAAAATTTCTTATAATGCTTTGGTACATACTATATGCATCGTTTTATTTCTTCCGAGTGGAAGTATAAATTGGTTTTTACAATTGTCTGATCTAAACAAAACAATATAGACGTTTTTCTTTTAAGTTGATTAGGTCATCAGGGATGGGAGTTTATTGGCAGGAGCGTCAGGCATCATCATTCAATAAGAAAGACAATCTATACCCATCTTGCACAATTTAAGCACTGTTTCCGTATTTCTGTTTCCATTTTTTATCACTGATTTATTGCTATGAATCTTAGCGCGATGATATATAATCTTTATTTTAGTATGGGCTTTTTATCACAAAATATTTTCTTTATAATCAAACATGTTGTCCCAGAGATTAGCGTAAACAAACAATTGAAGCAAAGAAACAAACTTTTCCGGTCTGTAATTACTCTGCCCCTATGAACCATAGCGTAAAAGTATATAACCCATAATCCTCTCCAGGATATGGGATTTCATAGTTAAGAATTTTTTTTGAGATATGACGGGTATTTTTAGAGATATGACCGATCAAACAACTAAACTAATTTTTTTGTTTTATATGCAGATCTAGATTAAAAACTATGGTATCTTCTTTCGGAACTATACTTTTGCCGGAATTTGTAGAACCAAAGGTATCATTTAAGAATCACAGATTGACGAGACGTTTGAGGTGGATATATCATTTATAAAAGCATGAAAAGCGCTTGACTCTAAATTATACATTTTTCCAAAAAGTACGAAAATATTAAGTGGTTGTTTAACTTGCACTGTTTTGTCAAATTATGGCGCAATAATATCCAGCGCATAATCCTCTCCAACATATGGGATTTCAATCTTAAGAAATTTCTTTTGATATAAAATAAGTTTTTCTAGAGATAAAAGCGATCAAACAAATAAATTAATTTTTCTATTTTTGTGCAGACCTAGATTATTTACAAAGTTATCTTTTTTTTGGACTACAGCTTTTACCAAACGTATCATTTAAGGATTACACCTTGACAAGGCGTTTAAATAACACATATCGTTTAAAAAAGCATGGAAAGCACTTGACTCTGAATTATACCTTCACTCCAAAAGTGCAATAATATTAGTTTTTTGTTTAACTTACACATTTTAGAATATAATTTCATTTTAAAACGCACCAATATTTCTATTGCTGAATTATACATAAGTAGGAAATTTGTATTAATGATATAAGTACGTGTTATATTAGTGCATCTTAGAGACCAACAAATGTAGCAAGTTTGCGAGTAAAATGTTGCTTATGGTTATATTAAGTTCATATCTTATGCAGTATACTGAAGTTTCATTTTAAATTTTACTTTCCTTGAATAAATTAGTAAAATGAGTGTATTTATATAAGGAAATACATAATATTTCTTTCAGTTACCTCGATTGCCAATAATTTTCACAATAATTACATGCAAATACATAAAAGCGGCATAGTAAAAGAGTTGTAATGATCTAGCTTCATTTAAATACTTTCAACCACTTCTCCTCTAATAAATACCAACGTTCTGATTCATAACACCAAAAACATATTCCATTATTGCTTAAATATATCGATCATAAAATCGTGCGAATTAGGAGCGAACGTCCTCTCTCATTTTATGGCGTAATTTTTAACTTGAACTTTTTGAAATGCAACGTTTTGATCCCTTGTTAAGAAAACAGAACAAACTCAGTTGCTAGTTCACAAGTTTCTGCAGGTTAAGCCGTGGTCTTATTATACACGTGTTTTTACATGACGAGAAATTGTTATAAAGTTGTGTGCTTAATTTTACTTGCAGTATATACGGTTGAAAGATGCGTACATAATAAATGACATAATATACATATGTATATATATATATATATATATATATATATATATATATATATATATATATATATACACATATATATTTGTGTGTGTGTGTGTGTTTTCAGTTACATTATCAGACGTAATTAAAAACAATGAAAGGATAATCGGAGACCTTATAAGTTCACTCAATAATATATCCGTACATCTGTCGTTTTTTTCTCAGAAACCACTTAAGGTATAAACTTGAAATTTGGCATGATAGTAAAACATATTAATCCATACATACTTCAATAGTTACCATTCAAAAATATTCATATGGAAATTATGTGCGTAACCGGGAGCAAACGTACTTACTCTATTTTTTTTAATTATATATATATATATATAATTATATATATATATTATATATATATATATATATATATATATATATATATATATATATATATATGGCATCATTTGAAAGAACTGAGTATAAGGGTAATTTTTTTTAATTATACGTTCTAATTCCACGACTTCATAACTTTAGTTATGAAAAATAGAGGTTTTTATAAGCCGTCGCAAAGACTATAGGGAAAATGATGCGATGATTCTAGATGTCATAATATTTTAAATAAACACCGTGTTTTTACGCCTATGAACCTGTAGTAGGCAATATATTTATGTTTTTTCTATATTTTCAACTGAGTTTCGCAGAAACCGTGCGACATGGAAGCTTTAAATTGGTTTACCAATGCATCTTATTAGCCCATATATATTTTTTAACTTTTATTAATTTTCAAATGAAAAAATTAAAGACGAGATAAATAAAGGCCTTGATTTTTTAAAATATTATGTATATTATAGGTATCATCTCCTTACGAGGAAAATATTTTAAATTGTAAGTTTAAAAGGGTATTCCAAAAATATACGAAAATAAACATTTACGAAACTATTGAATATATTTACATTATTAAAAATTAATATTGGCAAATAGATTAATAGAAAAACTATTTACTCTTAAATGTTTCTAACTACCTAAATGTATACGGAAACCTTGTAACGGGAGTTCTTCTCATGCTTGACAGATTTTTATGAATTTCGTGTCAATACCTGTACATGTTATAATTTTAAAGTTACTCTACTGTAGTCATTGTAGCTTTTTATTCATAATCAAGTTACTCTACTGTAGTCATTGTAGCTTTTTATTCATAATCAAGTTACTCTACTGTAGTCATTGTAGCTTTTTATTCATAATCAAGTTACTCTACTGTAGTCATTGTAGCTTTTTATTCATAATCAAATTATCTCTTAGCCTTATTGTCCTTAATTTCGATTTAATTTCATTCAAACATTTCATTCGAACTGTTTAATATATTTTACTTAATAGTTCTATTAAATTATTGTAATGAGTAAACTCTTAAGAAGTCTATTTCTTTGTTAGTTTTGATTTGAATTTCAAATTAGTGAAAACGAATGAAACGCCACGAATTTTGTTTTTTAAAAAAATTTCAATCTAATATTCTAGAATAACACATATTTATTCAAGTTTTTTAAAATGACTTAAAGAAGAACCCTTTTTATCTACAAATACTATAACTTGAACCAGCAGCTTCACTGTCGTTCACTGTCGTATACTTATAAGCTTATAGTGTGAAACTAAAATATGTAGCGTCATCAAGAATGATTAAAGGAAATTAAATGCTAACCCTTTTGTTTGTGATTTTATAATATTTCTCACTAAATTAGAGATTAGATAGAGGCAGGGATTCTGTTACTACCTTATAATATGCATGTAGCGTTTTAAGAATTCGGTCTATGTGTGGCCATGTTGCGAAATTGCTTCGTTATTCTCATTGCGTACTTTTTTTATTTCAAATAACCATTTTTCCAACGTAATAACATTTCTTGTATTAAAAAGTAGCCTATATCATGTTAATCCGTAACTTTATTGCGACATAAATGAAGGACAAACATATACACCTTTTGCAATAATAATGTTAATTAGGTTTATGTTATTATGGATGAGATTTCCCAGGTTAAAAGTAGCCTATGTCACTGTTTCTGTACAAAAAATTACTTCGATCCTTAGCTCCCTTGCGACATAAAAAAGACATATAAACAAACTTTTGCATTTATAAAATAAGTTAGAATTATAATACCTATTGAATGAGGTTTCTCGACACAAAAATTAGCCTTTCTCATTTCCCGGTAACTACCTTTAGACAAAAAAATGACGTCGAAAATGTTTTCGAGTTTGACGTGAACACAGAACAAAAAACATACTTTTATATTTATAATATTTAAAGATGCGACTCTAAGTTAAGGATTAGAGTAATTTTGATACTCCTTTACGTTGTGTCTGTAACGATTCAAACCCATTGATTTAACCCATTGCTCCGTTGTGACCCTGCTTTCTTATTCACTTTGTGTACTTTTTCAGTTTCAAACAGGACTTTCGTCGTAATAACCTCAAATGGAAATAATAAATGTGGTATTTGTCGCTCCTACAATATCATTTCACTGAGATAGTTTTTCACGAATCATTAAATGGACATAATTGTATTCTTGGATATGTTAGTTTACAACTGGCTGGCCATAAAATTACTAGACTTTTAAATATATTATTTATTATCGGCACTAAATTCAATTATTTACATTAAATAGATCTTAAGTTGTTTATTTCCTTGCTACGGCATTTTGAAAAGGATGGGGTTAGCATGCGCATCAATAGCTTTGGAAAGTTTCAGAGAGGTCACTTTTTTGTACTTGAATTATTATTCACGGAAAAATATGGCATTAATCGGTTATATTTTTAACCCGTGATTTTAATTTATAGATAGAAACCAAATAGACCAACCAATGGACATATCAAATGGCAAATAAATAGCAGACACTAATTAGTAGTCACGAGTTTTTACTACTACGATAAAACTGCATATGGAAAATAACATACAATGATTTTATCATATTTTATCACAACCATTTTAACTAGTTAGTTTGGTCAATAGCTGAAATACTAAATGATACGGTAATAAAACTAATATATGTTATTATTTTAACGATTTAATTTTAAATAATACAAAATAAATGAAACTGGTTATAAAATAAATATTTAACGCATATTTTCATTTATTCGCGATCAAGGTAATGCGAATGTGCTATAAATTTGTTGCCCACAAGAAGTAGCGTTAATGTATTAGTGATTTCACAGCTATTAAATATCCGTTTTCGACCCGGGTCATTTTGTAATCTGTCCGTCAAAGCCGGTTTTTCGAAAATGGTTTGAGATATCAAGTTAAAATTATTATCGTATACTAAGGCATTTGACTTTATATTGCTGTAAATTTGTTTGGTCTATGTAACAAGAAGACATAGCGTTTGAAGCGTATTCCTATGTTACGCATAAAGTTATCAAAACCTATGGAGTAACTCCGATCGACCTAACAATCTAGAAACCCGACGTAATAGGAGGTATCATACCACAAATAAAGGGAAAATTCCAAAAATCAATGATTTCTAAATACATATGAAATCATATTTTTCTTGGAATGTTCGCCACTGAATATATAGAGAGCAATATATAAATCCCATCTAAAAACAAATTTTGTAAATAGTATAAAACAAATATTATATTTATAAAAGCCGAAAAGTGTACGGAACCCTCACGGTGTGAGTTTAATTAATGCATGAAAAAGGTTTTTTATTACACTAGCAATTAATTCGATGTATACCTTAAACAATATTTAAAATTATCTTTATTCTTAGATTGTTCTCCTTTTTCGTAAAACCATTACAGCATAATATACCAAACTGCTAAAACATAAAATACCCCCCCCCCCTTTATTGCCAATATTATGTTTGATGATTTAGTAAATTATTTTGCAGTGCATAGATAGATCGACTAACTAGTTAAATCATTTGGTTTTAAACTTGAGAATTACTTAACAAGTTTAGGCTAATATTTTATAAATAATTAATATTTCAGTATAATTATGGTCAAAGAGCTAAATAATTAGATACAGTGGGAGTAAGTAGCGATCATTGACAAACATTTGAAGAAACACGCAAAACGTAACGATACAATAGCGAGTATTAATTGTAGGTATATCAGAGTCAAATATTTTGTGCTCACTCTAATTAATAAATAAGCCATCATATTGGACGCGTGGCAACCAGTACCATTTGATTCGGTTTTGTCATTACAATCCGATTGAGAAATCTAATATATAATATCTTAAAAAACCTATCGAGCACTAGCAGAACTTGCGGTATAAGTGTTCCGTATATATAAGCCTAAGCTTATACTTGTAAATGTAAATATTTACAGACTCATAGCATTTCTACAAAACTATTGACAAATATAATTTTTTGCAGAGTAAATGTATTGCCCACTATTCTTTCAGACGCGCAAGAAATGTAAAGTAATAAAAAAATTTAAAACTTGGGACAAACGCTATAATTTTAATCAGCCTCATATCAATTCACAAGTAAGGGTCACAGGTCTACAAGTCAAAACAAAAAATTGTGTCAAGCGAAAGAATAAAGGTGAAAATTATCAAGACCCATCCGAAATATTCCTACATATGTTCAGCAATTTTTGAGTTATACATTTTTCATGTTTTTTCAGCCTAACTCATAAAATAAAGACAAAATTTTTCTTTGCAACATGAAAAATTGTCATAAGAAAATCAGTTAACTGACTGATGGACTTGCTTATTCACTTACATACGTCATCACATGGAGTCAAAAAATTATCAGAAACACGAAATATTTTCAACAGCAGATTTTGAACTTAATTTTTGTTTGAACTTATATTTTGAACTTAATATTATGAGAACATAATCCACAAAAAAATATCTCAAAACATCTTCCCACTTTATATTTATTTTTACACCTTTAATTTTTTTTAAGTAGCCATAAACCCATATTATTAATTTAAATGACTAAATAAAATTCGTATCAAAACTATGGCAACAAAATATTATTTGAAGTATTTTAGTATTGGTTTGCGTAATATTCTTCAAAATCATAAAATACAACATGGCTGACAAAATGACCGTACACAGTAGTATGCTACGCTCGGCGGTCAAACACAATGACAAAAGGACTTCTTTAGAAACATTCCAATCTTCCAAATATTCCCATATTAAAATCGTTACTAGGTCAAATAAATATAACACACATCCTACTACACTTATTTGAAATCTATAAAAAGTCAAAACAAACTGGTAAGATGACTCCACAAAGAGCAGACTGTACAAGAGAGCTTGTGCTATGTAAGCCCATATAAACCATTTATAGTAATGAGTAGAAGTTTTCGACATCAGTATGATTCTAAGACAACACCAACAGCACATTATTCAAACTTCTTGGGAATTAGCTATCGCTAGAGATCTTGGACGTCAAATTGCTGTAATTATAACATTAATAAGGATTCAGGTTCTAATTATGAGCCCCCCCCCCGTAATTTAAGATTTCATGATAACATCGTGATTTAGTCATAACTTTATAATAACTATTGCATATATGTGTAAAATTACCTTAATGTCTAAAATTATAAACTATTTTAATATTAAAGTAGATATAATGCAACTGAACAACAAAATAAATAAGAATTAAAAATATGTAGGAACTAGTCCCTCCGATGAAAATTTGTAAATTTAATATATATATATATATATATATATATATATATATATATATATATATATTAAAGAAAATAGACTATTACTTCCGATGTTGTATTGTTATTTTAAAAAAAAATTATTTCATGCTTTAAGTATTTCTATTAATAATTCACAAAAATGACATAAGCGAAATTAAGATATATTTCCTTAAATGTACAAACATGTATAAAAAATGCAAAAACTCTGACTAGATGGACTCTCATAATACCCGATTAATAATTAAGAGCAGGACTTCAAATTAAAACCAAAAATCAAATACATAAAGATCACAAAAAGGGAGACATACTTGCTTCAATTCCGTAAACTAAAATCAGTATCGAATTAAACGAAAACAAAACTCATTCAATAAAACAATAAATGAAATTAAATATTCCACGTCTCCCGTTAATGGCAAATTCCTCTCACGGCTCGGAACTAATCTCTTCATCTAAACAGACTACATCCGCCGGGTGATCTTCAGGGAGGAGTTTAGGGCGGGAACGAATGCGGAGCTTTCGAAAGCTTTCATACATTTCGCATTATTCTGCTTCGAAGATACTTCAGTTTTAGAGCACATTTTTTCTTTATGTTTGTTGTTACTTTATATATACTTCGGCAATGAGTACCGGAGTCAAGAAAGCCATTACTTGAATGCTTTTTACACTAAATTGGAGAATATTTTTTTGTATATCGATATAAAATCTGAAGGTCGTTTCCATTGATTAGTAGTAATCAACAAATTTAATTTTTTTCTGGTAGATAAACAATTTCTTCCACAGAAATAATATAGAAACTGTTATAGGATTTTTCGTAATTACTTCAATATACGAATTTTCCTTAATATTTAGAAAAAAAACAACATACCTTGGAATAAAATACATCAAAAAAATTATTCGTTGGTGCAGTTAGTCTGTTTATTGTAAATTCTCCTGACGTGTTTCATTTTTATTATTTATAAAAGATACATATATTTTTGATAAATATTTTTGTTATAAAATGTATGCTAATATTCTATAATATATGTAATATAATTATTTTGTCTTGAAATGATATTTATGTGCATTATAATACATGTATATATTTTTAAGCTAATTACTTTCGTCCCAATGCACTTAAATTTCCCTTACAGTATTTGATCGAGTTAGACCCTCAACTTGATGTGGCTAAAATAATTTCCATATCCATTTTTGTTACTCTAATTGGTCCTTTAGATTAATGTTGCTTTCTTTTTTACCTCAATGGGAGGTCGAACTTTTTTCCGTGATGATATAAACATTTAGAACTGTCCACGCCGCGTGTCTTTATCAGCAACTTTACTTTAGCTTTATTGAAATTTTGTTTCTTTTAAAAATTTTGTAATCTGATAAACTTTCCTAATGGATTTAACACGGTGTTATTATCTTAATAATAAAAATTTAGTTCCAAACCATGTGATAAGATTGTATAACTTTCATAATAATGTCATAAGTTTCGAGAGTTCAAAACCTGCATGTAAATCTCGCCATCTTAATAAAAAATTTGCGCAGGAGTGCCCGCGGCAAAAAATATTTATTCGCTTAGAGTTCGTTTATTTGTCTACAGTTGTAGCTTTTTTAATATTAACGACCAAACAATAACGAAATTTTTTAATTATTTTTTTTAGATCCCAGGCAACTATAAAAATAAAAAAAACAAAATTGCTTATAAAAGACGATCTGAACAATGTGCACGTCTGATTTTAGCAAACATTTTTTCGTTAAATTTTCTTCTTGTTTAACAAGAGATACAATAAAAAATTGTTCTAGTAGTCTCAATCGCTTATCGATTTGCGGTCACCAGAATGAAAGTCACCAATATTTTTATGCTTTTCGTTAGTTAGAAATATAGTATCTATAATATTTCTACAGGGAATGCATTTGATGGAGTACAAAGAGGTTCTAATAAGTTTTTAAGGTTTTTTACCAGAGATACAATGTATTGCAGTTATTTGTACCTGAAAAGACCGTGATCGAAATTGAGATTTATTATTTATAAAACCTCGTCTTCTCGATAGCGGCTGTAACTTGTATTTTCTATAAGCGGGAGAAATAGTTTTAAAAGTGTTGCAATTTCAGTTTTTAATGAAAGAAATGAAAAAACCGAAATCAAAAGAAATGTATATATTTCTTTGATATCTATTTTTTTCATTCCTTCTAAAGGCGGTAATTTGATTTACACCAACTGAGTCTTAATGCAGCTGATATCTCTATTAAGTCCCACGAAATTATATCACTGTTATCAACAATAAAATACAGCCACAACAATTGAAAACAGTAAATGAAATAAAATTATTACTAAATAATTTTGACTCTGTTGAATATTTTAGCTATATATATACATATATATATATATATATATATATATATATATATATGTATATATATATATATATATATATATATATATGTATATATATATATATATATATATATATATATATATATATATGTATATATATATATATATATATATATATATATATATGTATATATATATATATATATATATATATATATATATATATATATATATATATACATATATAAATGCGAATTTATGGGAAAAACTATAGGTGAATGAAATATTTCTTTTTATTATCTATGTATTATTTGCACATTATTTATGCACATGACAGTGCAATTTAGTAATACATGTAATGGGAACTTTATTACCTATTTGTATGAATAAATGTAATTAACACCTAAATTTATGAAGCATAGTATTTTTCTGACAGTTACCAAGCGCCGGAATGAATTGCACATAATAATGATAATTTTCGACAAACCTTTCTACGATTCTTCGTAAAAATAATCTAAAGTTAATATTAAGAAAAAACAACCTTATTAGGGAAAATACCCTTAAAGTTATAAAGCATAGCATTTTTCTGCCAGCAAGGGCCTGAACGAATTGCACATAATAATGAAAATTTTTGATAAATTCTACGATTCTTTGTAAAAATAATCATAAAACAAATATTGAGAAAAAACACCTTTACTGGGAAAAACTCTAAACTATTTTTACGTACGCTATATATTGGGCAATATATTAACGTGGCTAAAACAATAATAATATTTGTAAATAATCTAATAGAAAAACTATAAACTGGAACTACCTTAAATATTTATATGTACACGTGTACACTTAGAAGTAGTTTTAATACAAAACAATACATATATACATTCGTGTGCCGTTTGACAGCATTTACTAATATATTGTAAGTCAAATTATCATATTTTGAATGTGCACATCCACGATTTGCAAATTTAAATTGACTAGTAACACTGACTGATATGCGAATTAACATTCATAATAAATTAAATTATATATGTATGCTAATGCAAATATTCGCATTTCAAATTCGTGTTTATTATTTACAATCGCCGATACCGATGCTTACAGTGTTGCAGATTTAATTTCAAGTAGTACCACTAGAGCATTAAAATTTATCATAAAATTCATTCGCAGTTAACGTTCACACAGTCAAAACAAACATCCATAATTCGACTAATATCGAGTTGAACACAGTCTGACTGCATATTAATTCACACTCACGGACGTAGTCGTATTAAATTTAGTAGTTGCTAATACCTCATATTGTCCCTGTGAATATCAAATAGAGTTTATTAATATTAGTTCACAAATATCACCGATTAATATATCATTTCATTCGTTGTTCATAAAGAGTGGTTTACAATTCAGAAAAAAAATATGTTTATTAGATACCTAAATCAGAAAAGTGAAAGAGAGAAAATTACACCACGGTATACGAAAAAAAATTATGTTATAACTTTATAATTTTTAATAATAATTAAACAGCAATAACAAAAATAATTTCGTAATTAAATTCCTACTGTAGCAGATCTGAACTCCGCGCCACTTCCAATGCGCCATCGTTTCAACAATCGCGTTATTAAAAGTTTTCAACCGAGGATAAAGGGGCGAGGAATTTTGTCTTGGGAAATTATTTTCATTTGTACGTAGTTCGATTTCCGATACGTGACTGCTGTTTGAGTCCCTTGAAGTTTTATTGTTACCAGTGATGGCATCATCCATGTAGGTGCGTTTTGTGTTTCTAAAAATAAACTGAACAAAATTTGTATTGAAAAAGGACGTGAGGGTATCGGTATAATGTGAGCTTATATTTATATTAACTGCAAATCTTAGATGGCACAAATTATAAAAATTATTAAAGTATGTTTTTTTTGTATATTGATGCCAATAATTAGTCCATTTATGTTTTATCTTGGAGTTATACTTTCATCACACTCTGCCAATAGCGCTATATATTACTTTTTACCGACAAGGTTGTAGAGACACCTTAAAAACCGTTTTATAATTCCAGCCCACATCCGCAACAACCTATCCCGCAAATATGCCCGTATCTACATACAAGAAGTTACAAAATTCTGATATAAAGTAAAATTACAGGTTTTAAACAACTTGTCAAAAAATTATAAATTTAAATTGAATTCAAATATTTTTCGACCTTGATTTATTTGTTATTCAATTCATGGGTTCTGTGGGAAATTAATATTTCGATTTTTCATAATATTTTTTCATAAGTTAATCATTTAATTACTATTGAGTTCGTCACTACACTCCAATACCTTGCTCTTGACACATTGTATTCTGATTTTACATCGAATTTCTCGTAATATTTTACGCTTTCATTCACTAGATAAGTTAGCTTACCATTTATTTTTAGATTAATATGAAACAGAGCATAAACACCAAGCAATTAATTATTAACCGATTCGGTTTTTATGTAATCCTAGACGGATTTTCCTTTCATTTCTTCTGAAAATCCACTGTGAAGTTTTATCGACAACTGCGCATGATTTTACTTTGTGAAATGCATAACTGTATTTCAATTTTGAATAATTAAATGTTAATATAATTGAGTGGTAAACTAATACTTAATATAAATCAAAATATTTTATATGATACATTATTCGTAACTTTAGGTAAATTGTTACCGCGTAATTTTAAACATAATTATTTTCTAATTAATTTTGTGATAATCATCTTACAAATTCTTTTCTCATAATTCGATAGTCATACTTTACTAAAATACATTTAAAATTGTGAATAAATTCACTCACATAAGTGGAACATTTACAGAAATATTGATAAGTTTTGCCTAAGCACGCACGCATGCACGCACACGTAGATACGCACATCCATGTACAACGAGCACGCGCGAACGGTCCGCGCACGCAAGAGAGAAATATGCACACATATACAAGGACACATACACCCACCCTTACATATGTATGCACGCATATACGTACGTACGTTAATATGGACAAATACACACACACACACAAACATGCGCACAGGCACACTGGCATGCACGCACGCACGCTCGCACACGAACACACAGTATAACAACTTAACTAGTGTATAAAATATCGTGAATGGTGTACTATAACATTAAGAGATGAATTACGTACTGCAAAGTTTTCAATATTTTTTTCTCAAATTCCACAAAATCGAATGTTGATATCGATGTGGTGTAGAAAATGACATATGAATTTAAGTTCTCGCATAATATTTTATAAATAATAAAATTACCCTTAAAATGTTTTTAAAAATTTTTAAATTTTTTTTATAAAAATAAATTATTCTACAAAAATTGGTAGCAAATATTAAAGTATGTTGATAGAACTAAGTAACGATTGATAATTTAAAAGAATATTTTGAAAACCAAGCCGCAAACTAGAACAAGCTACAAGCACTGCATTATACTATTCATTTATACCGCGGAACTTTGGCGGCTTCCTTTCTAATTGCCCCTTTTTTAATTAACCAAATGTAGTGGGTTGAATACTGAAACATTGTGACAGTGGCTTTGATGTGCCAGTAGCCACCACTGCAGTTGTGTTTGAGGTTTATGACGTTCCGCATGTAAAGTTTTAACAATGGCAATGTTCAGACGCAATGCCAGTAATGAGAAAAGGTCCATAACAAGGAAATTGAGACCGTTTGCTTCCTAGTATCTTTTCATTTCGTTATTATTTTATCAGTACTTTTAATTTTTTTTTAATCACTTTTAATTTTAATTAGATATTTATGGAGGATTCTAAAAAATGTGTCAGTTTTGTAGTTTTTATTTTATTTGAAACAACTATTAATTGTGGTAAATGATATAAAAACAGAACAGTTATAAAACCTTTCATAGACTCGATGCATATTTTTGTATTTTAATTATATATCATCGTTTGACATTTTTTAAATATTTTCGTAATAAATTGTTACCTGTAGAACCGATATTGAATATTCAATTCAATTTAATATATTGAATCCCAATCTTATTCAGATAAAAACTTAATTTCAATTGTAATACACTGAATTCTGGATGCTTTGTGTATTTTAATTATCAAATTTATTAATTCGTTTCCCATTACTTACTTTACAAGAAGGTTTTGCACAAGATTTGTGCATTCAACTAAAAATTTCATAAATATATTTAATGCACTAATAATCTCATTATCAAAAATATTTCATTCGATTATTCTACCTTTTATAAAAAAGGTAATAAATACTTTTAATTTATAATCAAATCTATCATTTAGGATAATTTAGATCTATGTAAACTTATAAAATAATAGACATAAACCAAAATATTTCCAAAATGATTTTAATTTATCTCCTTCTTTATATATACTCAACTTTTTTTTATTTAAATATGGGAAACTAATAAATACAAATGTAGGGTTGTATATTTTTATTAATTAATATTAATATTATTGGCCCACTCGGAGGTGTCACAGTTATTAAACTTATGAAACGTTGAATACTTCGATGTCTATATTTATAATGTCCAGTATGTGTGTATTCTTTACAGACTCTTGCAATTTACACTTACCTTACAACTAATTAAATTGTCGTAGATAATTGAGTATAACACTGAGTATAACAATGAGTATTCAAAACGTAGATAAAAATTACCGAATTTAATAAACTTATTCCAAGCTATATTAAGAAATATATTCTTCTACAATGCATTGAAGTCAAATTATATACTGTCTCTTGTCTCAATGATTACATCCAGAAGATAATAACTAAAAAATAAAAGTCGAGGAGATATATGAAACCAATCCAGTTCTGCAATGTTAAGAACTTTTAAAACATTGGAGAATAATAGCCTAATGAATAGCACTAAAATTTATCTCTCTAATTACAAAACGTTAGAGAAGCTGATATAAAAATAACGGATAAATAACTGTGTTTCGGTTTTGATAAATATATTGTGGGTCTTTAATTTTCGATGTTCATTGCTTTTATATTAAATTATTTGAAAACTTATAGTGAGAAAAACAAACATTAAAATTCCTTCGTTTCTTCTTTAGGTTTAATTTCTACTGGCCGTTTCTTCCATAGATTTAACAACTAACAGACTATTAATAAACAGATCGTTCTAAAATGACAATTTACTCATTTTGGAAATATATAGGACATGTTTTTTAGGTTCTAGTAGCTGCTACAATTAAATAAATCTCAGAATTTATCTTCGTAATAATACAATTTATGTAAAAATTGTGGAACGATTACGCGTTCAAACTTAATTACTTATTAGGTAGTTTCCAAGAAAAAATCAACGTTTTGTTTTTAATTGCAGTATTTAAAATTATAATTTAGACTGAACGATTTATTTTCTATTTAGTGAAAACAGAAAATAATTGTTCTTAAGTTTGCATCTAGTACCTATGCGTTCAAAAACATAAAAAATATTCCTTCGAGTCACGAAATAAAATATAGTGAAATCCATACAGTACTGAATTTAAAATATACCAAGAGCAGAAGTCAAAATTTAAATACTAAAAAACCTTCATAAAAAATTAATATATTTATTTTAGTACTAGTTCTAGTGTTCATAACCACCAAGAAATACCTGTAAATGAAAAACATAAATGTAAATAATAATAATAAAGTTCTTAGTAACAGTAACATTTTACGAAGCTTCGACTTTCGGTGTTGGGTGAAAAGCATGCATAAAAAATTAAGTATTTTCACCGTCTAATGTACATCAAATCATTTGGAAGACGTAAATATCATCAGATAATATATTGTTTTCAATTACTGTTAAATTTAAGCAACACACAATGTTACTTGAATATCCTTCTGTCAATTTCAACATTGAAAAATATTAGTTTTTACGATTATGTTTACGGGTATGTTTTTACGATTATTACTCAATATATAAAACATGGCCATTGTGGCAAATTTAAGGAACTTACGATAAATGACTTAACATTGTCCGGTGTATACTGTGATTCCATGTTGCAGCTTTAAATGCATCGTTAACTCCTAACGATTTTTATGGCCATTTAACACTTAATTGACAATTATTAACTAATAATTAACAATTAATTGTATCAATAACCTTTATCTAATTTACTTGTAACGTGATAAAGTATTATGTAGCTGTATTGGCGGAATTGTGTGTCAAACAAATCTTACTAAAATTTAACAGAGCACTTTTTCTTATGCAATTTTGCAGATTATTTAAAAAGGAATTGGAAATTTGGAATTTGTGTTTAAAATTGAATCTATATCTCATTAAAAATATTATATTTGTGATAAATTTATCACATCCACATACCCAAAGTGTGTTCGCATTCTATCAAAAATATTATATATGCATATATCTATAATAATATATGACTGACTGAATTCAATTTAAATTACTAGATATAAGAAAACTAAAACAAAATTCAAAATCTTTCCAGAATCCAGAGTGTCCATAAATTTTGTTAAGTTACACACACACACACAAATACACACACACACACACACAAATACACACACACACACACACACACGCACACAGATACGCACGCACACAAACACACGCACACACACACACAAAATTAAACAATGTAATAAAGACATGGTAGTACAGTAGATTAACAATATGGATAAAGAAATATATAGCAGAACACTAATAAAATGCTTTTTCTTAAACATATAAGTGAAAAAACATTGATTTACTGCAGTATTTTTTAAAAGTGTGCATGTAAAATGAATTGCACGAATAATTTCAAACTTTTTATTTTTTGCTTTCACACCTCAAACCAAAAACAACGGAACTCTTATAAGATCACACAAGTATCCGTCCGCCCGTCTGTCCTAGCTGCTGTTCTCGGAGACTGTTCAATATCCAACTTGAAACTTGGCCCATGAAACTACGTGATGTAGTATTATTTCTACTATCTTTAATTTCTTTACCACGACCTAGGTTTCGTTGTATTACAACATCTTCAGGTGGGATATTAGCAAAGATATCTTTCTAATATCATCTTTGCTAATATCCCACCTGAAGATGTAATACAACGAAACCTAGGTCGTGGTAAAGAAATTAAAGATAGTAGAAATAATACTACATCACGTAGTTTCATTTAATTGTGAATAATGAATTTCTACAAAATTAACGCCAAATATATTCAATATTTGAAACTTGACATTATGGTCAACATATATTTCAATATTAACGTTCAAAAATATTTATATAGAAATGTTATATCATAGGAGACGAAATATTTGAAATATTTATTTAATCCAATATATCGGTGGGATATTAATAAAAAGTGACAACACTCATCGTCAGCTGAAAGACGTCCATTACTGCATACAAACCTTCTCCAATATCGGTTCCGCACCGCCTACATCTATATTCTGGATTTATATAGGCCGTCACACTTTGGGTTTTCCGGCACGTGGTTGCCATTTGTGAAATTTTTCCCCAGCAGTTGTTGGTTCTATGCGCTATATGATCTGCTCATTGTCACTTCAGCCTGATAATTTTAGATTCTATATCGATGACCTTAGTTCTTCTACCGATCATATCTCGTAGAGAAACTCCGGGCCTAGCCCTTTCCATGGCTTACTAAGTGACTTAGGCTTTTAGGAGGCCAATAGTAAGGGATCCGGTTTAATTTACATATGTAATCACTTGCAACTTGCATGCTGGTTGAAAACTTTCGTCTTCAGTAACTGGAATATTTTGAATGAAAAAATATGTTGAATTTTCCCTAGTGCTGCCCAGCTGAGTTGGATTCTCCAATTGACCTCATTATCGAAGTTGGGTTTACTTATTTGCATAATTTAACCTAAGTATACATATTAATCAGCAATATTGAAAGTAGCACTACCAACCTGTACAAATATAGGTACGATATAGATATTAAATATGATATATCTTTAGCTGGCCTATTTTTATTTCAAGAGATATATGTTTGGATGTTTTACTTATGTCTGAGTAATATGTCAATGTATTCCAGCGATTCTGCTATAACCAATATATCATCGGCTAATCAAAGATGAGTGATATATTTGCTATCGATATTGATGTCGACTCCTTTCCAATCCAAGACTTTGAAGACATCTCCCAGTGCAGTGGTGTAGTGTTTCGAAAAGATTACGTTTTCTTTTTCCTGTCCTACATCTTTTTGCAACTAGAACGGTGTCGACTAGTCCGAACTTGTGGTCGGAATGACTTGTTACTTTAATGTAAAATACTCATTATTTTAATATAATGATGGCCATTATGGCTGAATGTAGAGAATAAAACACGAACTAGATTTCAATAAAATCAAAGGACTTTTTCATAGTTCGCGCACGCTAGATATGGCGGCCGATTATAGTCCTTGAATTTGTATATAATTTAGTATAACTTATAAATATGTTTTAGGATACAATATAACCTTTTCAAAACCGGCTACTTCTGTAGGCTGTAAGTCATCAAACTTGCACGCAAGTCGGTTTGTGATGACTCTCAAAAATGACTTATAAATGTGGCTTAGGAGAGTGAAGGGTCCATAACTTTTAAAACAGTGTCATGATCCTTTCTGAAGAATGCTACCGTCGCGATCCTGGCGTAAAGAGTATAACGGAATTTAATAGCTTCTAAGGAAATTTTATTAGTGGATATTTAAAGTACATATTAATGTAAAACTATGTTTCTTAGACGTTTACGTAAAGCATTCCATATATACTGCTGAAAATATCTACAAAAAACATATTTCATCCTCAACTGCTATTTTCAAAAAAGCTGAACTCAAAGTTGTAGAAAAAACCGAACTGATGGACGCTTATCTAACGTTTATAGGAAAACTAGAGCGGTCATTTTAAATATTATAGTTTTTGAGATATTCGCAATATTTTTACCTTTATAGCAGATGTAATATGCAATATATTTAAATAGAGAAAAACAATTTTGTAATTTTTAATCAGTCTAAGGAAAATATTATTAAAGGGCGTAAATGTCTAGGGAGCCCTCGTTGCCCTAATTCTACTTTTAATTAATCGATTTTATTTTTTTAAATAAACGAGAAATAACGAATGACTGTCCATTTTAATATTTAGTGAAATTATACTGAAATAAAAACTGAGAATTTAGTAGTACAATATTTCTAGGACAGTACCACTCATCTCATGAAAACGTCTTTCGTATTTCGTTATAACATGGGTCTTATATAATGGAAATTATAACTGTGAATAGAAACAAATGATATTATTTATTCTAAAATGTGAGTAGTGAAGGCTTTATTTCTAGAGCATAACTTACCTATTTACATAAATTTGTTAAAAACTATTCATTTTATCGGTCACGAATAATTTGTTGATTTGGTCAGGCCGTATTTTGATATTCATCTTTTATATCTATTAGTAGCGTATAGGTTATAAGAAAATAAATACTGCCTTTAAGTATTCTAAATACTTAAAAGCAATATATTTTCTTCTTTTTACATTTCATTTATTTTTTTTTAAACCTAAACGCTACTAGAGAGAAAGTTTTACTCTAGTTCGAAAATTTCATAATGCTACTTATGTAAGTTATATATATAAATATATATTTATATATATATATATATATATATATACACACACACATATATATATATATATATATATATATATACACACATATATATATATATATATATATATATATATATATATATATATATATATATATATATATATATATATATATATGACTTGCTAGATCATTTTAAGCTGGTAGTGTAATTGAATTAATTTAGTCCGTATCATTATTTCTTATCTATTTAAGCTATGTAAATCATTCATGTAAAAATATGTATTAGTATTTAAGAATAATATTTATTAATTGCCATGATTAGACAATACTCATTGGACTTTTCACTTAAAAATACTAGTTTAGGTACTGAATATAACCCGTCATCGCAAAGAAAATTTATATAATTAATCATAATTATTGGTAGTCGGATGCTGTCACACAACACCGAACCTGATGAATAACCTCCTGAGAGCATCACAATTTTCCTATTCACCATGTAAGTTTTCAGTATTAATTATAAATAAAATTCATTTGATGCTAATTGAAAAGAACTTCTTCTTTTGTATTATTTATAAATGAAAATGTTTCGAAATTTGTTGTGAATAAATATTCTTATCTCTTTTTTTTATTGATATACTTTAATCTAATTAGAACGGGAATCGAATGCAGTTACGAATGCTACGATATCGAATGCTGCGATAATCGAATGCTACGATATGCCGGGAATCGAATGCTGCGATACGCCGCGCCATTAAAGGCCCGTATGTATTGTGTTCAATCTAATATTCACACCTCGGCGATGATACACACACACACACACACACATATATATATATATATATATATATATATATATATTTATATGTACATATATATATATCTTTATATATTTATATATATATATATACACACGTATATGTATATAGTATTATACCCTGAGACGCGGATGTTTCTTTAATGATCTTGCTTCATAAAATACTCAATATCTCTACAATTATATAAAGTAGAAAAATTTTTTGGTTATTTATTTTTAATAGTAATTTCCCGAATCACATGTTCGTATTCAAATCTTTTTTCTATTACAAATTCCATACAGCGAGGAAGATTAAAAGCTACGTCTTAAAAAGAAGTGATAAAAAATTTTAGGAACATCCCTTAAACGGTGATCGGTTTATGTATTAACTGACCGTGCCAAAAATTTCCATTAACCCCGACTCAGACGACTGATTTTGTTTGGTTAACAGATCGGCGACTTGCAGTGACTTTGAGTAGAAAGTAGTATAACTAAAATAATTTAACCCTGCTGGAACCTCAAAGTAATTTAATAAAATTTAATAAATTCAAGCTTAACTTAAAGTCACTTCATGTTAAAAATCTGTCAAGTACGAGTAAGAAAAAGGGTATAAACAGACTGATAGACAGAGGGACAACGAAGTGATCCTGAAATGGTACTTTTTTATTTATAGGTGCGGAACCTTAAAAGGAGCAAAAATAATGGTTTTAAATATAAATATTTAAATTATTAATTCCCTAAACTCAAAGTCAACAAGATATCTAATTTAGCAGCAAGAAGAAGCTTATGCCAGGGTGAAAGCATTATATAACAAGCGTTCACTTTAGACTGATCTTTTTTTATAAAAATTAATTTAAAACAGCCGACGCTTAGAAAGAGTTTCAGTAATATAAGCAAAAAAATATGCCGTTACATAATTTGTGTTGCAACAGAACATCATTGTATGCGTACCGACTCATTCTTGATCGTTTTAGTGCCCTTGCCAAATTTTTTCATTGAACATCCATCTTTTCATTGAACATTGAACTCTATAAAATTTTATGACTACTTTTTTAGGTCGATTTTGATGCAAGGTACTTATTGTTAGAGAAGTAATATCTTACAGTCAACTTTAACAATAATTTGATTAACAAAGATAGTTCAGTGGGAACGGACTATTTGTCAGTTCATATTTATATATTTGTGTTTTCTCCATTGTGAGTTTGAATAATAAAATTTTCAGCAAAAACTGATGAAAAAAGTAGAAAATTCGTTGCTTGGTCGAAATTCTTTTCTTATTCTCCATGTTACAATATACAATAAGTAAACTTAAAAAAATATGAAAAAAATTTAATACAAACTATTGAAATGACTTTGGATGAAAAAAGGTACAGACGGTTTAGGGTTCAGGACAAGTAGAAACTTTTTACTCGATGTGTCAGGGTCTATAAATTGATTCTAAAGTTTAGCTGCTTGGACATTAACAGATTTTTATTAAAATTTGTTTGAGAATAAGGAGGTTGAATGAACTTTCAATGCGTAACCATAGCCTGTAAGTAGACAAAAATTGTAATATACCGATGAGAAAATTTATATCCTACCCTTCTTTATTCGTAAAAAAAATAAAGTGGATACAGAGTAGAATAAGCGAGCAAAAAAAATTATTTGATCTTATATATCATGTGGAGTACGTTTGAAAGAGCTTGTGATGAGGAAAGGAAAAATATTTTTTCATAATCTTGGATTTAAAACGAAATTATCAAAAACATGCGGAAATGAAGCTCTCCTCCTCCCTTATTTTCGAAACAACTGAACGAAAAATCATGGAAAAACACAGTTGATAAAACCTGACTTGAAGATTGGAGAAAAGCTGTAACAATTTTGCTAGTCGTTGTAATGTTTTAAATATGCACCGTGTGTTTATGGCTATGAAAGATGTAGAAGCAATATATTTACGTTATACAAATCATTATTTCTAAATGGCCTTATAGAAATACTTTGTAAAATGAAATGATTATGATTGCATAAATTTTTAACAAACTCTCATAGTTCAAGTTCTACTCGCACTTGACTGATTTTATTAATGTTGATATAAAAGAGGAAACCCTGTAGATATCCGATGGCTTAATGGATGTACATTTTTGTGAGGAAATTAAATACATCTCGATTTAAAAAATAAATGTGGAGTCATTGCATCTAATTGTGTGTCTCAAATATCATCTTGATGAGTCAAACGAAAGGTAGTTAAACAAACGAAAAGTAGACGATTTTAAAATAGTTTTATCACAACCCACCTTAGTCATTAACAGTCTGAAGCGCCTTTTATTACTTTTTGTTATTATCACATGTGTAAGACGTCACGTGGGTACTTACCATAGGATAAATCTCCTATTGAGTTCTTAACCATCAATTCATGCAAGTATGAGGTTTAGTTCTTTTGAAACATCATGGAATCTGCCGCATTGAGAACCGCTTCCACCTCAGGGTTTTCGGGATTCTGCAACCGCATGATATGTGGTGTATCTTTTCTATCACTGATGGAAATGGTTCAATCTGTAAATCATGATGTAGATAACTAATTCGAACGTGCTACGGGGTATCGATAATTCTCCGCATCAATTTTATCAAAAGGTTTATATTTCCTTTATATTTATTTGATAGCTGTGTCAGCAGCGAAAGTTGTATTTTTAACTACTTCTTTGATTATTAAGTCTTTTTGTAAAGAAGGAAATACTTGATTGAATATGTTGCCCTGTGGAACACCTGCAAGAATCTTTAGTTCTGAATATTGTTTGCTGAAACGTATTTTATTTTCCTATATTCCAATTAAAATTTGTGAATCTCATGGTATTGTTTCAGCAAATCTCTATGAAGTTTATATTGCAAGCCTTCATGCCAGAGTTTGTAAAGATCGTCTCTTCAAACGCCTTTCCAATCCCGTTAGTAAGTCAATATACTTGATCTATTGTTGAGTGTTTAGTTCTAAATTCAAATCGGTTATTCGAGAGCAGTTGCTTATACTTAATAATGATATTTAATTTTTTCAACAGACTTTTCCAAAGATATTTGACATAAAAGGAAATAGCGATATTGGTCGATTCCATATCACTTCTGTTCGCGATTTGCAAGATTTCGAGACATCTTAATTGTAAATAAGCGTTCATAATACATTGAAATTTTTGGAGAGATAAGTTTAGTAGTTCTATTATCACTGCTCCAGTAACGAGATCATAGGCTGACCATTTTTTGCACTCCACTTTAAATTCTTGTAAAATAATAAACTCATGTTTACTTCAACTTCCTTTTCAAAAATCAATATATTTTCATCAATTGTGTTTTGTGGGAAAGGTTTTAAACACCTCAGCCAAATATTTCGCCAAAAATTCTGCATTTTACTTAGGGTCACCTCTCCATTTACTCTCTTGGGATTTCAGGGTAGGGTCATGTAATAGCAAAGTCCTAATCTTGTGAAATCCTGCGATTTAATACGAGATTGCCTTCCAATTAGGGTCACCTGCCCGCTTGCCCCATTGGGATTTCGGGTGATCTTTATATCTTGGTAAATTTCCACAAGGAATTATCGGTGCTTTTGTTTTGTTACTAAAGACTTCTTTAGAAGACTCGTTTTTAGCTACTATTCTTTTTTTTAACTAGGTTACTTAGACGGTTGAATATTGCTTTATCACCTTGTATAATGTTTGATGTTTTTTAAGTTGTTTTAAATTTGCAAGCCATTGATTTTTTAAAAAAACCTTGATATTTATGTTTTTTATTTAAAAGAAAATGACTGCTGTTTGCTACAATAATATCTTTAACTGAAACATAAAATACAGTTGCTAACACTAACTTTGATACCTATATTCAAAAATCTATATGGAAAAAATACGTCTCTCCCCTCACTCCCAGTTTTGGATATTCGAACCCATAAATAGGTAGAGTTTATAGAAACATTTCTAATGTTTACACGAAAACTGGAACGTTGTTTATTTTTCAAATTATTTCACCTATTTAAAATACGCTAGGTAATATATTTAATGATGAAAAAATAATATTAATATTTGTAAATAGTGTAATAGGAATACTGTGCACTATTTAAAGTTATATATATATATATATATATATATATATATATATATATATATATATATATATATATGGCATATAAGAAACCCTCATCATTTTGATTACAAATTCATACAAGACTTTAAGCAAACATGAAAAAAGAGCAAATTATAATCTGATAATCTGAAAATGGGCCTTGCTCATAGGAAAATGTTCTGATCATTTTTACAATATAATATCCACGCCACTTTCGTATATGTTTGCAAAGGTAAAGCATATACATGCAGAATTCGTGTATCTGCTTTACCTTTGCAAGCATATTATCATACTCATCTTTGGGAATTATTTTGGCGGAACTCCATAATAAATTCAACCATAACGAATGCTTAGTTATCGTTAAAAGTCATTAAATTTGAATAAAACATTAAGCTAAAACCGAATAAAGAACGAAAAACAATTTAAGACATTACATCGAATTAATAGGTGGAATGAAGGAGTTGAAAACTGGATAACTTAATCCCACCAGTTGGTGAATTGCCAGCACCCTTTAAATTCGGTTTGTATATTTACCTTTATTATGTTGAAGGGTATTACCTTCAATCGAGTACCTGACATCTAGTTATGAAGGCTATAAAATATCACTATTGAAGGGCATTGGATAAATATAATTAATACTTTATCTTTAACTTCGGTGATGACAAAAAAAGTCATCATTAAAGCATAAAATTTGTTACGTAAAACGAGATTGCGTAATGCAGTCTGCATTATATAAGAATTATTTTTCTTCAAATGGTTACAATTGTAAATTTATATTTACAATACATTAAAATAGTATTGAAATTGGACAGGACGAAATGATTTTTGACTTAATAATATATCAAATATTATCTCGTAAGCTTTCCATTTTGAAATTATTTGTACCCGTTTTCAAAAAAGAAAGTTATCGATTCGGACCGTATGTATGTTATATTAATGTAACTAAAAAAGTTCATATATGGAAGTTCTAGTCTAAACAAACGAACAAAACTTCACAAGTGTATGTATGTTTGTCCACGTATTTCTCAGAAACTAAAAATCAGATTGCAAAAAGTTTTTTATCAAACGTACATGACAAAACAAAATAAAAAAAGGGTGCGTGTACTTATGTACGCGCGTGAGAAGTTATATCTTTGGCATCATTAAATAATACATACGGATAGATAACCTCAATTATATTGGAGCACTTGAAAAACTCTATAAACACAATTTTTCACTAATATTTACGAATAGTAAATATATTAATCAAAATATTGAATTTAAATCACTACTGAACATAATTTATCAGCAAATATATAAATCGCATTTATATGAAACTAAAACACGTGTGTGAATGTAGACACTAGAAACATGTGGATAAATACTATGACTATGAAAACAGTGAACAGAGGCGACGATGGTGCCAATAGCTTTTGTTTCGTGACTGCAACCGCTGCAACTTCATACTGTAACTTTTGTCTGACGAATCTTAAAATTTGACTCTCATCATTTTTTCATAACGCGCCTAAAGAAGTATAACTTCAAAAACTTGTCTTACTATCATAAACTTAAAAAAAATTGTTAAAATACCTATTAATATTTTAGTACCTACTTTTGATTTGGATTTTGGATTGATTTTGTGAATACTATAATAATTATTATTATTTCCCTTTAAGTAATCGTATTTTTATTATTTTGTTATTTAAGGGGTATAGACTTACCTACATTTTGAAGTCGATTTGACTTGAATTTGTTTTTAAATTAATTTTTATTTCCTTATTTATTAGAAGTGAACTGAAGTAATTTTGTTTTTAAATTAGTTTTTACTTCCTCGTGTAAAGTGATTAGAAGTGAATTTGTTTTTAAATTAGTTTTTATTTCCTCATTTTCAGTTATAATTAAAGTAGTAAATAATACTAGTAATAGTAACAATATAAGTTAATTTTAAATTATTAATAATTCCATAGCTGCAGTTATGTTACTTCAACGATTCGACATAAATAATATATAATAATATTTTATAACTTTTTCTATATATAAACTATAACATTTTTCTGTATTATAACCTAACTAATACCGTAATATTTATTACACTATCGTATTATATCCCCATATGTATGTTTATTATTGATAGTTGTGAGAATTGCGCCATAAATTGACAACTCGCATGTCAAGTAACGTCTGGTAACACACTTAACAGTTTATATCTTATGAACTACTGAATCGATTTTAATGAAAGTTTTATTGTACCTTAATTGAAAGAAAGTTACGAATCCGACTATTAATTTCTCTTTTCAAAATATTTTTTTTTGGAAACCTCAGACTTTTCCAAATTTAGAAACGAGAGTTTCTTTATAAATAGAATCTATTAAAGTCAAAAAATATTATTTTCGGAAATTGTTTCCTGCCAGCATCACATATTTTTTAAAATACTGCTTTAAATTACGTACCTTATTTTAAAAAGTCACATTTTTAATTTTAATACATTTTTCAAGAAAATTATTTAAATACTAAGCAGACTTTACTTAGTTCAGGTTGTGTGATGTGTAATATGTGCATGTTTTTCTTTTATTTGTTAACAAAAGTAAATGGTTAAATGTGTAATTTTCAAGTAAACATTTAATAACGATACATTCTCCAATATTGACATACTGCAGTGTTGATAAATATTTAGCTACTCGTATGAATAAATTACATCGATATTCAAAGACAGAAAATATAGTAGTGAAAATAACAATTTTATGTAATATTGTGTAAAACCAGTAAATATCTCCGCTTTTAACTACCCTTGTCGGGCGTTATTAGTATAAACAAAGTAGAGGGGTGGTAAGCTTCTCTTACTATACTCAGTCCCACGCTCACAATAAGAACAACACATAAATACCGCGATATTGTATCCCCAAAAATTTTCCTGGCCCTTCCTTCCCCCGGAGCAACAATTGAAAGTGCCTATAATGTCTTTGGTTCAATTATCGAACAGTGTTTGCGGTTTAACCCTCTACACCTCCTTTAATGACAAAAGCTGCGGGCGAATCGTTAAATTGGTGGCGGGGTGAGGATTGTTATTTATTGAGGCTGGTTTTGAGCAGGAGTATCAGAGCGAAAATCGTCTTTAATCACTCGTATTTATGTGGATATATAGGATTATTATTACGGGTGGGCAATTAATTCATGGTCAAAATATATTTTAAATGGAACATTTGAGTTTATTTTGCACTGTGTCAAAATAAACTCAAATGTTACATTGTTTTTATTTTTTCTAAAATCATCATGAAGTGAATGTAAGTTTAAAATATTTTGAAAAAGATATTAGCTTATATGATGTGACTACAAAACATATATTTTATATAGACATCATTAAGGAAGGAAATTGTCAAAAATTATTGAAAAATGTCGCCTTCTTTTACTATTTTAAAATATATTTTCAAAATAAATATGAGGAATTTCACAAATACAGATTATTGCTAATATTTCCTCATATGACCATAAATTTGCCTCCCTTGTAAACGTATATTAGTTTACTTGATGAAAAAGCTTAAATATTGTGACAATAATAAAAATAAGGTTTTGTTCAATCCTTGTGGGTAATGAATAAGTGATAATGAAAAACGTCAAACTGGAAAGAAGGGAAAACCGAGTGAAACTAAAATCAAACAAATACTGTGGCATTCTCCAACGCAGCCTCGTTCAAATCAATATATTCGTCCCCAAGTTATATATATATATATATATATATATATATATATATATATATATATATATATATATATATATATATATATATATATATTACAAAAATACTTACGCTTGAATTAAGATCTTCCTTTTTTTTGGATAGAGTTTTGCAAAATCATTCAATGAAATCATATTGGTTTGTATATTCTATATATTTTTTGAAAGTATACAAAATGTATTTAAAAAAATGGTCAAATTTGGAAAAAACCATTTTCTTGCCCGAAAAATTAAACGTTCTTAAACGTTTCTATAAAAGTTAAATAAACTTATATAGAAACGTTTAAAGTGATAAAAATCCAAATCGCATACAAACATTTAAAAAAATGCGTAAATATCATTGAAAAAAAGTGACATGTCGAGTTTTTGCCGAGCACGGAAAAAGTCACTACAGTAAAATGAATTATCTTTTTGTTTTAAATCTATCTTTGATTAATTTGATACAAATTTGTAAAAAAAGGCTATGTAAATTTTATGAAAACGAAATAATAAATTATTCAAGAAAAAACATGAAAATTTTTTTTTCTTCATGGATTTCCGTAGTGTTCTTTAAAATCGAGTCAAAAAAAGATTTATCACTTGAATTGTATGCTTCCTTTTATACAAAAATAATTTCTAAAATACGTATAAAAATAGATATTTATTACGTTTATCTCATAAGTGAAAGTATTATAAAATTAATTCGTCCACGGCTCATTTTATGGGTTCGGAAAATATTGTCCTTGGCTATAATTTGTTCGTTGGAAATAAATTTTTCATTTTTTTATCACAGAATATAAAATATAAAGAATCCGTAAAAAATTATTTCCCGCTCTGGGTAATGTTATATATTTAATTAATCTAGAACGAATGCTTGAATGCATATACGCGTTCTATCTAAGTATACAAATCGAATTAACCATTAGGCGTTTAAAGAAACAAAGTAAATAATCATAATCTATGTACTTTACAGACGATTTTTATAATCGGAATTAATAAAACAAAACGCAGTAAAATTTTTGATAACTTGAACTTAACGCAAGCGTCTTGCGTTCTTCAGCCTTGCCGAGAATCTAAATACTTTAGCTGTTACACAGCGTGTGGAGGGTAAAAGAAATTTAGTTGCTGGGCGGGGTGAGATGCGTAAATGGAATCAAGTGAACCTAAACAACTACGTGATGAAGAGATGCACAAAATGAATGAGTATTAAGCGCGTTTTAACGCGTGAGTTACTCCTATAAAATAATAATTGGAGCCAATTTGGGACATTTGTGACTTTTTTCGTAAATTGTGTGTATTCTTAATCGTACAATTCCGCAGATGCAACCAGGGTTACAATTTTCGCTGTTTTTGAGAAATATGCTTGAAATAGTTGCATTAAATAATACATTAACACTGTGAAAAATTATATTAGCATTTATAAACAGTTTGATAAAAACACAGTGTATTTGTTTAAACTACTAAATGTTCCCAAGTAAGTACGGAACGCTCAGAGTATTATTTCCACTCGTTTATACAGAATTATTTTTCTCTGTATGTTGAGATAATATTCGGTAAAATTACCGTCTTATAATTAATTAATAATTTAAATTACTTTACAAATTATGTGGCCATTTTTTTAAAAAGAACGTAATAAACCTTTCGCGAAGGTAGTAAATATATTTTAAGAGTATCAGCAAAGTTGTTTAATGTTTCACACATTGAGTAATTGGCTTCAGGTTTATTTTTTCCAACCTCCGTGTTTAGAAATGTTAGTAGGCGTAGATATAACAAAAATAAAGTTAGAAATAGACAATTTCATGAAAATTTCACCTTATTAAAATATATGTAAAAATGGTGGTGTACCGGCAACAGCTTGTAAAGTTTAATAGCTTGCCATAATTCTGTTCTATATTTCAGTCACCATAACAAGTGATAGGAGCGTTATGTTTCAATAAGTATAAGTTATAAATTATACCATAAAGTGAGAGACAAAATGACACTTAAACCTTTACGATCTGATGATCGATATATTTAAGGAGTAATGGAATGTGTTTTTGATGTTATGGATCATAATGTTTATATTTATTTTAGAAGGAGGCGGTAAAGTTCCTTGTAAGGTTGTGCGGTCTTTGGTAGATAGTGTTTAATAAAGGAAAAATTAGTAATCGAATACTATTTTGCTTTTAGCTACTAATAAATGCAACAATTTATTTAAATGATACTATTAATTATTATACCTTTAAGATAAGTATTCAATTAGCTACAAAGTTAAAATATTTGATCTAATTCCGTTCAACAGTTATTTAGGAGAGTGGTTTATGAAATGAAATTGTAGAATACTACAAAAATATGATCATAAAGAATATTTTACGCGCAAACTATTATATGTTTTAACATCCAGGGTAAAACGAAAATACATATTTAAATCTCTGAATTAAAGCACCTTTTTGTAGTTCGGCAGCGCAAATATTAATGAAGTAGAAGTTGTAATAATACATTTTAAAATAAAAGTAGCATTAATGTACATCCTATGTTAAAACGAATACTTCACACGTAAATTATTTATACAGATGTAATTTAGACTCAATTCTGAGAAAGGCTTTTGCTGTTTAATTTGGTTTAAATTGGAGCCAAGTATTTATAGTTTCTTTAAATTATATTTTTCGATATTTCCTCAAAACGTCTCATCAAAGTGTGATATATAATTATGTATTTGGTTTTACAAAGTCTTGCAATAGTTATAATTCCAAAAAACCAGGTCAAATACAGATAGAACTTATCTTACAATTATTCCGCACATATTTAAGCACTTGTATATATTTAAGGACGCATAGTATTTCTATTCAATTGTTCACAATTATTAATTGTCAAAACCTGAACATATTGCCTACTATATCCTTTACATATATTAAATTATGGTGCATATTTCAAAAAAAGTAAACTCTAGGATAATCGCTATTGTCTCCCTGTAATCTTCAAATAAAATTTTGCAAAAGCTGATTTTGAGGATATCTAAAACTAAAAAAATATATTTCATTTGAAATATCAACCTAGTATCTGAAATAAAAATATTCTTTTAATTTTTGTAGTATTCTTGAATTTTATTTCATAAACCACTTTCCTAAATAACTCTTGAACGGGATTAGATCAAATATTTTAACTTTGTAGCTAAGTAAATACCTTTCTTAAAGGTATAATATTTAATGGTACATTTAAATAAATTTTTGTATTTATTAGTAGCTAAAAGCAAAATAGCATTCGATTACTAATCTTTCCCTTATCAAACACTGTTTACCAAAGACCGCACAACCCTACAAGAAACTTTACCGCCTCCTTCTTAACTAAATATAAACATTATGACCCATAACATCAAAAACACATTCCATTACTCCTTAAATATATCGATCATCAGATCGTGTAAGTTTGGAGACGACCGTAAAGGTTTAAGTGTCATTTTGCTTCTCACTTTATGTTATAATTTATAACTTATACTTATTAAAACATAACGCTCCTACCCCTTGTTTTGGTGACTGAAATATAGAACATAATTATGGCAAGCTATTAAACTTTACAGGATATTGACGGCTACACGACCATTTTTACATATATTTTAATAACATGAGATTTTAACGAAATTTTCTATTTGTTTTTTATTTTTATCATATCTACGCCTACTAAAATTTCTAAACACGGAGGTTGAAAAAAGTAAGCCTGAAGCTAATTACTCAATGTCTTTTCACCGTGTCCCTAAACATGAAACAATTTCGCTGATACTCTTAAAATACATGTATTACCTTCGCGAAACGTTTATTATATTCTTAAAAAATAAGTGGCAACATAACTAGTAAAGTAATTTAAATTATTAATTAATTATAAGACGGTAATTTTGTAGAGATCAAAATTTTCACTGCGTTTTGTTTTATTGATTCCGATTATAAAAAGATAATTCATTTTACTGTAGTGACTTTTTCCGTGCGCCGCAAAAACTCGACATGTCACTTTGTCAATAATTTTTACGCATTTTTTTAATCTTTGTCTGTGATTCGGATTTTTATCTCTTTAAACGCTTCTTTTGCAAAATTTATTTAAGTTTTTTTACAGAAAAATTAGTTCATTTGGCAAAATTTATGAAATATTTTAAATCGGGCAAGAAAATAGTCTTTTCCAAATTTAACATTTTTTAAAGTAATTCTTTTTATACTAATAAAAAAAAATTTGATCACTTAGAAAATTCCATAACCTTTTCGTAAATGTATAGTTTCCATTGAAGTCATATCACACACATCGCAATTAGAAGATAATAAAATTTTAGCGGCGTAGCTACCCCGAATTTTGGTTGTTCAGGGAGAGTTTGCGATATATCGTTAATTAGCGTCCGGTCGTTAGACGGGTTAAAGTCACTCCATGTTGAAAAATTGTCAATCACGAGTAGTACTCACGTTAGGAGGGTTCTGTACACAATTAGGCATTCCTAAAAATTTAACAATATATAATATTCCTATTAAACTATTTACATAATTCTCATTTTTTTTGCAACGAAAATATATTACCTAATATATTGCAATGAGAATATATATCTTTTACAAGCGCATATTTAAAAACAAATATTTTATTTTTATATGTTCTCTGAGACATTGGTTTTGGCATAATTCTAGTAAACGGGAAGAACTCATCAGGATTTTATTTATTTGTGAGTGTCAAAATATGCGCCATAAATAGCGGCATTTTTTATTACATTAGCTTAGAAATATAATTTAGAAGCAATTCCCACTACATATGAAGTATTTAGGTCTACGATCCCTAGAAGTTGTTTCTAAATCAAGCTTCTAACTTCCATAAGAACTTGATTTGACTTCATACCTCCACGCCTTCCTTAGAAAAAGTGTCTAAACAGACAGACAGGCGGACAACGAAGTGATCCTTTAAGGTTTCTTTTTTTCTTTTAAAGTACGAAACTTTAAAAAGGGAAAGAACGATAAACTAAAATATAAATATTTAAATTATTAATTTTCTGAACTCAAATTGAACAAGATATCTTTTTCAGCAGCAAGAACACTTTATACTAATCTTTTTTATAAAAATTTTTCTAAAGTAGGCGACGCTTAGAAAAAGCTTTTGGTAATATAAGCAAAAAAATCTATCGTTACATGTTGTGTGTTGTAACGGAACCTCATTGTGACCGTTTTTAGTGGTCTTGCCGAATTTTTTCACTGAACCCTCATCTTTATTAAATTTTTTGAATTATTGTTTATTTATATCCTATTATTGACTTTGAGGTAAGGTACTTATTGCCACGTAAACAATATCTTCCTACCAACAGTAACAAAAAATTACGTTAGTAAAGATACAGTTGAACAGATAACTTATCCATTTATATTTGTATGTTTACTTTTTCTCCATTGTAAGT